>OX578153.1:42278206-42370706 GCA_951213105.1 Amaurobius ferox | reverse complement strand
CATAGGAGACATAAATGCGGAGAATTGCTGGGTTTATGACCCATATTAGTCGAAATATTTTATACCATTTCCAATACTGTGTTTATAAATAGACTAAAAATTTTTGTTGGACGTTCTATTATATTTTGAATTTTTCGACTTTGTGTGAAAAGTTTATCTAATCTCTGTATGAACATGAATTAATAAAGATGTAATCAAACGACTCCATATCGAGTGTAAGTAATTTACGCGTGTTGTTATCCTTGATCGAATGGCAGCAAGCATATTATATATATATATATATATATATATATATATATATAATATAAAAGTTAAATTCTTAATAGGTGACGATGCAAAAGGAAGGAATGTATTAAGGGGTATATGTACTCCCATGCTTTTCGACAAATTAGACCTATTAGAATCAATTTGTCTGATCATTCCATACGTGCTGATATACATGAACCAGAACTATTGCTTGCGAACATGATGAACTGTTTATTTTGTTTTCCTATATATATATAATTGCAACCAAAATGATTGTACTGGCGTAGTTTGTTATAATGCTTATAGAAGGGCATGGAGTGCCAATGAAACTATTGATGAAGCTGTTGAACAAGAAAAGAGGTTGACAGACTTTGATGGGCAGTATGAAAATATTAGAAAAATGTCTTAGTGAAAGAAGATGGCGGACCATTAACGGCAAATTTATTCGACTTAAAATAACTAAACATTTAGTTCGAATTGAAAAAAATATCCCCGAGACGTATGAACCTGGGTCATTAAGTACCTCTGTACATAATTCCATGTCAGTACGGAATTCAGTTTTTCCCCTACAGGCGACGCAGACAGACAACTTCCTTTATTATTATAGAAGATACTTAATTAATATTCGCAAACAATAACAAAATTGCAAATTACTAATATGAACTTCAGAGGAGGCATTGTGATGCCAGATCGAAAATTCCATTTCAAAATTTTACGTTGTATTGGTTAACTCACCATAACAGTAAATGTTAAATACTGTAGTACTTTAACGAAATTTGTCTCAGTTTTACGTGTACTTTCATCACTAAAGCTGCCAAGGATTTTTTATAACAACAGTGACTATCTCAGCGCTTCGCTGAATTGTAAAACATTTATTTGCAAGCATGTTACTGAAAATTTTAAGGGGAATAAGCAGTATACCCCGCAGGCAAATTAATTAAAACTGCGATTATATAAAAAAAATTTTAAATTCACTTTATATATATATATATATATATATATATATTAATGTCATATAAAAGATACGAATATAAGATTTAAAATTAACGAGACAAGTAGGCGCAATGCTGCTCTAAATTGTCTAGTATAATAAAAGAGAAAAATTCTACAAAGAAATCTCAAAAAAGGGGGGGGGGGTGGAGAAAAGCCAACAGGGAAATTTGAAAAGGCCTAGGGGGGTGGTGACCCCTAGTTCCCCGGTTAAAAGTCGACTTTTATTCCATAGGAAACACTCCCGGAGCCGAAAAATACCTGAGGCCAATCTCCGTACAAACGTCAAAGCAAAAGACGCACAAAACAGTCCGAACAAGGAACAAATGGACTCCATTACGAAGTTGTAAAAGCAAGGGTATACATACAAAGTCAGAATTCAGAATGACAACACACAAGAAACGTAAAACGGCCATCTGAAATCCCTCAATCAAAAGAGAGAAGGGAGTAGAGTGTATAGGACTAGCACCATCGTTGCCATTTATAACCCAAAACTAAACGTTTGCCAAAATCATTTTCAAATGCGTTGACTGTTTTATTATGATAGGTATTATAAATATGTCTGAGGAATCCAAGGGGATAGTCTTGTTTGATAGCCTCCTTGATAAATATAACATCACTTTTTATACGGTCTTTTTTATAAGTATGCAAGCGGGCGTTCCGTATAAAGTGATTCATTACGATTTTACGAAAAACTTTCTGACTTAAATTAGACCTCCAATTGATAATATAATTCACTTTAATCTTGAAATGTCGTCTTTTATCATAAAGTATCGTATATAAGGGTTCATCTTCAGCGAAGTGAATGATAATATCCAAGTAATTAATTTCATCGGCAGAATCTGCAGGAGTTTCAATTAAATCCAATTGTGCAGGGTAAAAGTCGAAGTTAAATTTAATATTGGTTTTTTGATGTGCCACAAGTATATCATCCACAAAACGGAAATACGGCAATTCGTTTAATATATGTGTGCCTTTTTCATAGTGATGGAGGTATAGATCTGCCATCAACGAGGAGCAGCCTCCCCCCATAGGTATACCTTTTACTTGCCTATAATAACTCAAACCATTGAATAAGACATTTTCAAAAAGCACAATATCCAAGATAGCCTTGAATTTGTGTAAAGCTATGTATATATGTAGGTGATATTGACTATGGATTTCTATCATAATATCATATAGATCTTTCTGATCTATGTTATTAAAGAGATCTTTAAAGTCATATGACTTGTAAATCAGGTTTGTGGGATGTTTGTTCAAATACTTTATTATATCTCCACTATTTTTAATCATTACTGAACCACCTTGCATAATTTGAGTCATAATAGGTTTTAAAAGTGTAATAAGTTTCGTATTTGCTGTAGTAGTATAAGCTCTATAGGCTACCGTTACTGGTCGAAACTTTACAGGTGTTTTGTGTAGTTTTGGTATCAATACCAAGTACGGATATCGAATATGATTGATGTTGATACCTATGCGTTTATGTAAAGCCCTTATTTTATTTTCGATTTCCCTTCGTTTTGATTTCAACATAACATACATGTCTTCGTTATTATAACTGATATGGAGTTGATCGATGTAATATTTCATACAAGTAAAGGTAAAATTCGATGTAACCTTATCGGTATACGTAATTGCGAATATTTTCCATACATTTTCCAGTATGTGTCTATTCATTGTGTGACGTTCATCTTGTCCACAAGAATGATGATAATACAAATAAAAATTCTCCATAGTGTGATCGCGCCATTCATTAAAAGATGATAAAGGCATGCTGTATCGTACTGCCATTTTATATATGAAATCACTCAATTCATGACTAAATTTCATGTCTATACCTTTAAAATCCTGCATACGAAATTTTGTTCCCAATTTCAATGCATCCTTAAGGTCATTATTGGTGATTATGTCCAAATTACCAGTTATAATATGACCGTGATCGTGATCAACAAAGAGGCTAGAAGCACATTGACAGGTCGGATTATCGTAAAGGTTCAGATTTTTACCAATATGATTATAGTTAAAAACTTTACGTCCTAAAGGAACAACATATCGATGAGTGATAGTGATCTTCGTATTAGAAATGGGAAAACAATGAGCCTGATCCTCAAATATTCGATTAAAAGGTATATCATCAAAATTCTTATTACTAAAGGTTGTAATAAAGAATTCCTTATTGACAGGTTTTTTCTCTTCATAACTCAAATTAATGTTAAATCGTGATGCTCTTAATTTAATCAAATCCAAAAATATAGCATATTTATTGGTTTTATTGTCAGATTGATTTTGCCTTGTATCTTCATAATGTTTAACACTATAGTGCGACCAGATACGTCTTACATATCGTTTACGAATGCCAAAAACGGCATTTTTAATCCAATTAGTACTTATTTCTTCCATATTGTAAATTTGTTCTATTAAAACATCTAATTTTTGGAGAGTATTAAGGTAAGATGCTCTTGATGCACATTTTCCTCGATTATGTCGTGTAAGCGTATTACCATGTGTGCGGGTCATATTTGATTGTACTCGTCCATCTCTGCAGGAATCCATATTATGTATATCCTTATAAAGTATTGAATTCAATCCATAAGGATAAGTTGTTCCAAATTGTCTAATATGAAAACATTCCCACCATAACCTTTCGGCCAGATTAGTCACAAAATCTAATATTTCTACGGTAATTTCTTTAAAACCATGTTGACAAAAATGACACAATTCTAAAGTTGTATGTTGTACAGCTTTACTGCTGTATTGCTTGATTTGACTTCGGTGTAGATTTATGCGTAAATTAAGTGCATTTTTAGTCTGTCCGATATATTTTTGTTGACATTTACCGCAGGTTATAGAATAAATGCAATTATAAGATTTACAAAAAATACGATAATTATTATTGATGACAGATATTTGTTCATTTTTAGCGACAGGACATAGTTTGCATCTACTTGATCCACATTTTTTGAATTTAAAAGAGTCCATACGCGTATATTTATATTTGTATATACATTTCGAAGTAGTGTAGTCATACATATCGTACTTGTCTGCTTGATTATCTTGTAAACAAGGTAATGTGTCCAATACGTTATTTATGTTATCATCAGGTTTATTACGGCTAGGCTTAAAATAGTGCAAGATAGTGCTCATAGAGGGTAGCTTGATTTCGATCACACAGTTACCCGTAATCACTGTGCCACCGGGCAAATATATGAAGCATATATTGTTGCCAGTCGTTATATTCAAAGGTTGTAATCATATCATAAAAGTCAATAATTTATACTCGTATTGTAGAGTGAGTAATTCAATATAACGAAATGGTTGATATTAAATCAAACAAAATGTGACTAGCACGTTCACTCATCCAGAAAATAATCAGATACATACTGCAGAAGCTTATAATAACATAACTGAATAGCTATATCCTATACCTTTGCCGTTCATACCAACACCATGATGATAAACTTTTCACAAGTTTAATAATTTTTTTGGGTGATATTTTATAAAATTCATTTAAAAATATCGTTAATGTATAAAAATGGAGAACAATAATAACACATAATTATATATCTTAAAGTAGATATCGTCATACCATAAAAAAGGGGGGGGTATTTTATGAAATTCAATTAAAAATATAATTAAAAATATCGTTAATTTATAAAAGTGGTGAACAATAATAACACATAAATATATATCTTAAAGTAGATATCGTCTTACCATAAAAAAGGGGGGGGAGCGAAATATAAACAAAGTTTCTATACAAGAAACATGCAAATACAAAATAATAGTCATACATTCACTCCCCGTCCAGACCACAGCTGCAAGACCCAAGCAAAAACGTCATACGGAAGACCCCAGCCAACACGACTGAAGTCCGAGAGGTAACCCACAGAGATAATAATATGTTTTACAAATGCGCAATGCAGCATGTACGTAAAACATGATATGTTAATGTCATATAAAAGATACGAATATAAGATTTAAAATTAACGAGACAAGTAGGCGCAATGCTGCTCTAAATTGTCTAGTATAATAAAAGAGAAAAATTCTACAAAGAAATCTCAAAAAAGGGGGGGGGTGGAGAAAAGCCAACAGGGAAATTTGAAAAGGCCTAGGGGGGTGGTGACCCCTAGTTCCCCGGTTAAAAGTCGACTTTTATTCCATAGGAAACACTCCCGGAGCCGAAAAATACCTGAGGCCAATCTCCGTACAAACGTCAAAGCAAAAGACGCACAAAACAGTCCGAACAAGGAACAAATGGACTCCATTACGAAGTTGTAAAAGCAAGGGTATACATACAAAGTCAGAATTCAGAATGACAACACACAAGAAACGTAAAACGGCCATCTGAAATCCCTCAATCAAAAGAGAGAAGGGAGTAGAGTGTATAGGACTAGCACCATCGTTGCCATTTATAACCCAAAACTAAACGTTTGCCAAAATCATTTTCAAATGCGTTGACTGTTTTATTATGATAGGTATTATAAATATGTCTGAGGAATCCAAGGGGATAGTCTTGTTTGATAGCCTCCTTGATAAATATAACATCACTTTTTATACGGTCTTTTTTATAAGTATGCAAGCGGGCGTTCCGTATAAAGTGATTCATTACGATATTACGAAAAACTTTCTGACTTAAATTAGACCTCCAATTGATAATATAATTCACTTTAATCTTGAAATGTCGTCTTTTATCATAAAGTATCGTATATAAGGGTTCATCTTCAGCGAAGTGAATGATAATATCCAAGTAATTAATTTCATCGGCAGAATCTGCAGGAGTTTCAATTAAATCCAATTGTGCAGGGTAAAAGTCGAAGTTAAATTTAATATTGGTTTTTTGATGTGCCACAAGTATATCATCCACAAAACGGAAATACGGCAATTCGTTTAATATATGTGTGCCTTTTTATAGTGATGGAGGTATAGATCTGCCATCAACGAGGAGCAGCCTCCCCCCATAGGTATACCTTTTACTTGCCTATAATAACTCAAACCATTGAATAAGACATTTTCAAAAAGCACAATATCCAAGATAGCCTTGAATTTGTGTAAAGCTATGTATTTATGTAGGTGATATTGACTATGGATTTCTATCATAATATCATATAGATCTTTCAGATCTATGTTATTAAAGAGATCTTTAAAGTCATATGACTTGTAAATCAGGTTTGTGGGATGTCAGGTTATATATATATATATATACAGGGTGTCCCAAAAGGTAGAAATATAATGTATGCTGCATTGTACTTGAAAAACCAGAAAATTTTACTCAACCAATTTTCAAAATTCGTTTCAAAGGTCACCAACAGATGGCGCTGCGGTTGTGTGAGAGCTGCAGGAAAAAGCTTACTATCAGATCGCCATTCTGTACTTTGCTCAGCATTCTGCTCTCGTGTAATTTTCAAATATTTCAAGTTGCTGTTGGTTTATTCTTTGAAAATGGTTTATTAGTTGAAACAGCGGATCTTTCTTGACCAGAGCATTCCGGCTGAAATTTTTGCACAGGTGTCTGCGAATTTTATTCTCAGACTGCGCCATGTTGTTGCTGCAAATGGTGGTTATTTTGAAAACATCGTTTTGTAGTTTTTGCATCATGGTCATACCGTTTATTAATGTTTCCCACTCAGCAGCGCCACCTGTTGGTGACCTTTGTAACAAATTTTGAAAATTGGTTGAATAAAATTCCCAGGTTTCCCAAGTGCAATGCAGCAAACGCTACATTTCTATCGCCTTCTGTTTTTTTTAAATGCATTTTTCAAATGTATCAGTCATTTTTTGGACACACTGTATATATATATATATATGTGTGTGTGTGTGTGTGTGCAAGTATACATATATTTACAAAAATAACAATTCAGCAGGATTTGCCGAATATTTCAGAAAAGAAACTAGAAATGTCATGAACGCCTGCAATTGTGGCTTTTCTTATTAGTTTGTAAAACTTATCAGCACGGTAGCTGAAAAATAAAGTGAAAATGTTGCAGCGTGTTTTACAGTGTTACTACTGCCCATTCATTCAAATTTACCTGAGCACTCCAGTTGGTATCCAATGATCAAGTTCTCTTTCTGAACTCATTTGTAGATTCCATTGATTTTTTTCTTGAAGCTTCATAAACTTCACTCAAACTCTTCCGCTTCAGGGTAGCCTTCAACTCAATTAACTGGTATGCTCGTCAGGTAGCAGCACGTTGTATCGCCTTGAGGGGATTTTTTTTTATTCTAAGCAGATCGTCCAACCTACCCGAGGGTGTAATTTACCTGTTTGGTCAAAGGCTCCTAAATATAAAGGCTTGTGCAATAGATGTCATATTGAATTCTAACTGAAGCGAGGGCTGTACGTGTCGAAAAGAGAGTTACTTTCGTGTCCTTTCTTCGAGATCTCGAGAAAATCAAAACATTCTAGCTTATATTCTTGAATGCCTGGTACAATTTTTTGGAAGCTGAAGCACCTACTTTACAGTTATATTGAGTATCAAAATGTCACCCAAGTAACATACACGCGTCATTGAAATTTCACAGGCAGACGATGACTGACATGTCAGGTTGGTGTTAAATTGGCAGTTGCGTCAGACTATGTATTCAGGATCCTTAATTTGGGTAGCCGGTTAAGTGCCACCCAATTAAGCTGGGTAAGTGTTACCCAATTTAGCCGCGTAAGCGAAACCCAATTAAGCCAGGTAAGTGCCATCCAATTAAGCCTCGTAAGTTCTAACAATGGGTATGATAAACATTGTTACATATCTATCCATTCACTGTAACATCACTTCTCTGGTGAATTTTTGACCTACATATTTAACCGTAATCAGCATAGATCCTGGGATAGTTTTGAGACTTCGGTAAGATTGAACTCAGGGCTACCACGTGGAATTCGTTCGCGCCAAGTTTGGAGGGGACTAACATCAGTTTTGTGGGTTCATGTTATCGTCACAAATTTTTAAACATCCATACCCTATAACGTCACATATCTTGTCGAAGTGGTACATATTTGAATTAATTGGAAACATCATATCCAGGGAATAAAATAAATGTTCCCATGAAAATATCTGAATAGTGAGTCTCCAATAGACTGGTCTCCAGTAGGCTCTCACAAAACGATTTTTCACAGTGTTTAGGTCTACTTATACTATATATATATATATATATATATATATATATTATTAAGTTTATTATTAAGTTTATTATGTAAGGTAAAGGACGATGTACGTGTGTTTTTCGGTCTCTGTGTTTCCGCATTCTGTAATGGGGCTTTCACACCATTACAGAATGCGGAAACACAGAGCATTCTGTAATGGTGTTGATGTTGATGACCCAGACTGTCCGACCTACCAGAAAGGTGTAAGGTAACTGTATGGACGGCCGGGAAGTGCCACCCAATTTAGACCGGAACCCAGTGGGGGAGGCATCCACAGGGACCGTACCCTCCTTCCCCTACCACCAACCTCTCGGAAGGACTTACGGACCCACATGTTTAACGTGATCGTACTCCGCATGAACACGGCGGCATATGTGGTAGCGTGCAAATCTAGCGCGCAAACCACGGGGATACCCCACCCGAGATGGCCAACAGCACGCGGCGTTCCGAGGTGGTCACCCACCAAGTACTAACCGCGCCCGATGCTGCTTCACTTCGGTGATCTAACGAGAACCGGTGTTTTCAGTACGGTACGGCCGTTGGCCTTTCTGTAATGGTGTGTCGAAATTTTGTAAGGTCATAAAATTTGTTATACAGGTACATCAGGATCAGAATAATTGCACATCGGTGAGTTTTATATTTTAAATATCGAATGAGTTTTTTACTTATTTTATATTATAGCCCGATTTACAACGATTTTGAACGATATTCATTCAAATCGGTTCCTTAGTCACCGAAAATATTATCACATAGTTTCTATCCTTACAATATCGGAAATATCGATAAACTGTTTTTTAAACTAAATTGGAACGGAATCCAAACATCAACAGATGAATTTTAGTGAATTTTAAAATAACATATATCGTCCGTATTTTACACCTAATCGAAATTTATATTACAATATAAAAAAATTGATGTGCAATCCGACGTTCATTATTCAATAGCAACTCCTTAAAATATCACAGACCGCTCCAGAAGAAAAAAATAATCTCCTTAATCCATCTGTTGATTTATTATAATTCTTTAAAGCCTGCAAAATCTTACAAATTCTGGATTATTGTAGCTTTTAGCATTAATTTTCGGACCCTACTTCTCTAGACCACTAGTGCTATCTACTAGCAAACACATTTAATAAGCTTTTTTTTTTGTTTCTTGCTTTTTCTGTAAGCGGTTCTTGCAGATTGGACCATTTTAAAGATAGAGAAAAGAGGTTATTTTTTGAAGATGGGATCGTTGTAACTCCAAAACAGATGGTTTAAACATATTCCGTTGTGCTGATCTACGCAAACTACATGCAATTTCCCATTTATTTTATATGAATAATTGTTTGTTTTTGTTTATCTATATATATATATATATATATATATATATAATATATAAAATGGAAAATGGAAGTAATTAAAGATTTTGAAGTGTTATAGCATATATGCGCAAAGCAGCTACAAATACTATACACGATCTAAATATAAAAAAGTATAAAAATAATTTTAGAATGGAAAAAGAAGGAATGCTTAGCGAGAAGCTTACTTAATGGCGGTAAGGGGTTGTGACCTTACACCCCAGTTCTCAACAATCCTGGCATAAATGCCGCGGCATTGCACTCCTGGACGCCAGCCCTGGCTGAAGCCAATCCCCGGAGTGACAATAAAAATTATCACAAGACCGTTAAAAAAAAGACACACGGAAGGCCAACTCCAACACGCCAGCGGCCCGAGAAGAACCCCAACGACAATATGACCGCTCATTAACCTCGGAATGTAAAGACAGATTCAAGATATGTGTATATGTAATTAGAGCAATGCAGCTTGATTACAATACTCAAATATATATATAATATATAAAATGGAAAATGGAAGTAATTAGATTTTGAAGTGTTATAGCATATATGCGCAAAGCAGCTACAAATACTATACACGATATAAATATAAAAAAGTATAAAAAGAATTTCAGAATGGAAAAAGAAGGAATTCTTAGCGAGAAGCTTACTTAATGGCGGTAAGGGGTTGTGACCTTACACCCCAGTTGTCAACAAGCCCGTGATGAGCGGTCATATTGTCGTTGGGGTTCTTCTCGGGCCGGTGGCGTGTTGGAGTTGGCTTTCCGTGTGTCTTTCTTTTTTAACGGTCTTGTGATAATTTTTATTGTCACTCCGGGGGTTGGCTTCAGCCAGGGCTGGCGTCCAGGAGTGCAATACCGCGGCATTTATGACAGGCTTGTTGACAACTGGGGTGTAAGGTCACAACCCCTTACCGCCATTAAGTAAGCTTCTCGCTAAGCCTTCTTTCTTTTTCCATTCTAAAATTCTTTTTATACTTTTTTATATTTATATCGTGTATAGTGTTTGTAGCTGCTTTGCGCATATACGCTATAACACTTCAAAATCTTTAATTACTTCCATTTTCCATTTTATATATTATATACATATTTGAGTATTGTAATCAAGCTCCATTGCGCTAATTACATATACATATATCTTGAATCTGTCTTTACATTCCGAAGTTAATGAGCGGTCATATTGTCGTTGGGGTTCTTCTCGGGCCGCTGGCGTGTTGGAGTTGGCCTTCCGTGAGTCTTTCTTTTTTAACGGTCTTGTGATAATTTTTATTGTCACTCCGGGGGTTGGCTTCAGCCAGGGCTGGCGTCCAGGAGTGCAATACCGCGGCATTTATGACAGGCTTGTTGACAACTGGGGTGTAAGGTCACAACCCCTTACCGCCATTAAGTAAGCTTCTCGCTAAGCCTTCTTTGTTTTTCCATTCTAAAATTCTTTTTATACTTTTTTATATTTATATATATATACATATATATATATATAACAGACACACAATCAGACACACACGCACACAAATATATATATATATATATATATATATATATATGTGTGTGTGTGTGTGCTGCAGCAGCACCTGATATTTTCTGTAAATAAGTTTTTTTGTTTCTAAATAAAAATGTGTTTACTAAATGCGAATTTTCATAGCAAGCATCAAATTTCATTTGACATTGTTGTTTTGTTTAAGAGATATCTTGCCCATGGGCAGATAGTCAAACACACTTACGCAATTGAAAAAATCTGATGCGAGCAGCACATGACTCCCCTTATCTAATGAGATGAATTTTCTTCTTTTACAGTAAAAACATAATGTATAAGTTCCGGGGTACTGTGTTTCTAAAGTTAAATTGTACATTTGGCGAATTTCCAGTTGACAACATGTAAACTATTTCAAAGTACCCAATTAACTTACTTTTCGAACAACTTTAAATACACAATTATCAATATTTATAGCACATTCTCAATAAAAGATATATTACATATATTAAAATATTTTAACAATTAATTCATTAATTAGGCGTCGTCATTTTTAATAATTTAGCTTCAGTTTTGCAATTTTAAGGACATTTTCGTTAATCAGGGACGAAGTATCGCCAATTTGGCGACATTTTGCTAGATTATTTGCCAACATTGCTAAATGAACCACCAATTGTTACAGACAATCGGAAATGAGAGCATATCCTGTATATTAGCATGTATGATTGGAATATAACGGAACTTAGAATTTGCGAAATATTAGTTCTCATTTCTCGTCATTTTTATCGATTTAGCAACATTTTTAACACTTTGGTAAAACTTAAGTCTCCAAGTTGGCGACTTCCCGCTTAATTTCTCGCCAAGCATTACGGAGAGACGGCCGGAGAAATGGGCTATTCTTATGTTCTTTCCAAGACTTTCATCAATTAGTCATCATTTCATTGCTTCAGCATAAGTTTCATCTATTTGGCGAACTTTTATCAATTTGGTGATAGTGTCGTCAATTTGGCAATATTTAAAATGTTGGAGGTATTCTGAAAATTCGTCACCAAAAATTTATCCAAACGTTACGGACGGAAAAATAGGTTATTCTTATAGTACCCGTAGATTCTTATAAGCTTTCCACGAAATTGAATTTTCGTCAATTAGTCATCATTTTCATTGATTTAGCGTTATTTTTATAAATTTGGCGACATTTTCGTTAATTTGGTAATATTAAAAAGTTGACAAGTTGGCGACATTCCGTCAAATTTGTCGCCAAAACCTCCCCAAGCGTTATGGATGAAGAAGTAAATTATTCTTATAGCAGATAGATGACTATTGGCGTCCAAATGCAAAAGTATTACCCAAGGTATATTTTCTCATGAATGGAACGAGCTAGATCCATGAGAATGATGTCACCAAATTCAACACATGATATCCCACATGAAAATTGAACATGTAATTAACATGTATGAACATATAGTGGACAAACATATAATTCAAGAATTAATTCATCCATTAGGCTTAATTTTCATTAGTGCATTATAATTCTTGCAATTTTGAAGATATTTCTGTCAATCTGGGGCGAAATATTGACAAATTGGAGATGTTTGCTAGATTATTCGACAAGTTCGTCAAAATGCATTACCAAAAGTTACAGCTAAATGCAGAAAAGAGCAGAAGAGCATTTCTTATACACTAGAAGGTATGCCCGTCAAATGACGGAAATCAGAATTAACGAAACATTACTTCCCATTCGGCGTCATTTTTATGAATTTGGCGGCATTTTTGTTACTTTGGCAACATTTAAGATATTCGCCAAGTTACCGGAGTCTCGCTAAATTTCTCGCTAACGTTAGGGACGAACAGACAGAGAAATGAGTTATTCTCTTAGTCTACGCTTATGTTCTTTCTAAGATATTGAACATTAATGAATCAGTCTTCATTTCATTGATTTAGCGTGGTTTTCATCAAATTTGCGAATTTTTGTCAATTGGGTGACATTTTCGACAGTTTGGCGACATTTACAATGTCAGATCCATGCTAGATCCACGAAGTAATGTCACTAAATTTATCGCATGATATTACATATAAAAAGTGAACGTACTTCACAAGAGTTAATATTTTTATTTTATTTCATCTCATTTCTTAATAAATTTACTTGAAAAATGTGCAATATCTCAAGAACTGTTCATGCTAGCGTTCTAAAGTTTATTTTAGTCGTTTTATGATATAAAATTATGTAAGAGATGACTATTTGCGAATTTAATTTTTTAATGATTGTTCAAAATTTCATTCTAAAATTTAAGGAGTTCTGAACATTCGATTGTGTTTAAAAGCAATTGACCTGCAGTAGTCGCGAATTGTAATTTTTGTACCGAATTTCATTCGAATATCTTCATTCGTGCGTGAGATATCGTCTCCACAGACTTACTGACGAACACACACACACACACAGAAATCACTTCCAAACCTTTTATTCGTGTTTAGGGATGATTGAATCGTGCTCTCACGTCGAAAACTTGAATTTGAATTTTCAATAACGTCATAGTACGTGCCTTATACATTATAATATATCTATAATGAAAGTAAAAATAGCCGATTCGTATTCAAGAAAGCTCATCACGTGCAGATACATATTTTTTTTTAAGTTTTGGCTCCTTGATGATACTTTCTCTTGCAAATATACAATGTAATGTTAAAGATCTTTAAAATTAGCAACACTCATTTTGTGAAGGGTTTAATCTATAAGGAATTTCATGTTTATGTCCAATTCCTTACTGTAGTTGTTGTTGTTGAGACCCAGACCGTCCGACCTACCAGAAAGGTGTAAGGAAACTGAACTCTTTACTGTAGTGTAGAACTTTCTTCTCTGTTTATTATAAGTATCCATCATGTAATCTTAAATGATTATTACCTAGAAAGCTACTTTGATAATTCATAAACAGATATATACTATAAAATATTATTTTCAATTGCAGTCTATTATTCTAATCTAAAAACCGTATTTGTATGAAAAATATCATTACTGCTATATGGTAATATTTTTTAGAATTCATATCAGACAACAGCTGCCAGACGATAATTTTCTATTCACTATTGTAAAAATTCCATTTTTATGCAAGAGGGTATCAAAATAATATATTTACCTCATTCTTTGGCAGCGGATAAGAATTTTCATACAAAAGGGGAAGAATATATCCGTATGTTCTTCAATGACAAAATGCAAGTGATATAGAAACCCCCACTTTCTCGTCGAAGAAGATATTGCACAATAAAATACACTTTTCCGAAAAGGGCTGGAAATGTTGCTTCTCATGATGGAGTAAATTCGCTTCTATTCAGAACGAAAAGTAGAATATACTCTCCATACTTTTATAAAAAAGGAATGTCTTTTTAATGGGGTACATATCTGAATTTCGCACATCATATACTACATCAAATATATTAAAAGTATTTTGAATGGTTATGGAATTTTTCATTCATTCTACGTATATTTCAACAAGTTGTACATTGTAATGATTTCATATATTCTAATTAATTTGAACTAAAACAAATTTGAATTTTTTTTCTTAAATTTTGCTTTGTATAAAATTTATCAATTTTAGATATATTTTACTTTATTGTTAACTAGAAAATATGTCCCGGCATTGTCAAGGTGTAATTGAATTCATTCACTCAAATTTTCATGAGACGAAAAGGTTGATATTGCTGAAATGAATCTCTGGAGTAATATGCCCTAAAACACTGTTATTCGATGTTAAGCAGATTCCTTTGGGAAGACATTTGCTCCAGTTCAAGCTTCAAGCTTAAATTATTCTACAAAATGAATGTATTTATTCTACAAAATAATATATTAATTCTACAAAATAAGTATATTTATTCTACGAAATAAGTATATTTAATCTACAAAATAATTATATTTATTCAATAAAATAAGTATATTTATTCTACAAAATAAGTATATATATTCCACAAAATAAGTCAGGCCCAACGAAAACACCCTTTTCTGTAGTTTCTTTCCCCACTGTTATACATTCACTTATTAGATGAAATTGTACTTATTGTGTGACAAAATAAAGTTTATATATTTATTTATTTATAAAATTATAGTCTTTAAAACTAAATATTAACATTCTTAGAAGCTCAGATATGATCAAACTAATGAAAAAAGCACAATAGATTTATAAAGCACACTATGAGTTCAGCCAATAGTTTTATAAAGAAAAGCTGTCATATGCGTTGATACTTTAGTTTAATAAAACGTTCTAAAACTGAAACATGAGGAAAAATTTTAGAAAGTATCTCATTACCCAGCGTAATAAAAACATTTTCAAAAGAGGATTAAACTTTCTTTAGCGAGAAAAGTAAAAATTAAATTTTATATGCCATTTCCAAAGTCTTACATCAGATTAAAGTCAAATTTTCAGAATACACCCATAATATTAAAGTAATTCTACATTCCAAAAATTGACAATTTATCTTTAAAATCTAGTAATTTAGAAAATGTCGAAATAATACCACTCAAGCGTCTATACATCGTTAATGGAACATCTGGTTTCATACCTTTAGCATTCGGGAAATTGTCTTCTTTAATACTTTAATTTTGAAAAAGGAATTTCGGCGGATTTTGACTTTTGAAATTAAAACTTTGAAATTATTTCACATTTAAAGAAATATCGACAAAGTGCAACCTCCCGGAAGTTCAGTTATCATGCACAGAATTTCCCGGCTGTCCGGCGATTCAATTTTCCTCTACAAACAACACAGACACAGTTTCCAACAAGTTATTTTATTATGTAAGATAAAAATTAGTATTTCTCATTTTATAATGGGAAATTTCTTGCCCATGCAACGCCCTCTAATAATACAGAATATTCTTCTCTGATCTTTATCAATAAGTACATGATTTAATCTAATGGTTATTACCTATAGCGCTGTTTAGATGATTGACAAACAGAGATATACTAAGAAACATTTGTTGCAAATGCAGTTATAGCTGATTCTATTATTTTAATGCGAAAATCGTATTTGTGTAAAATGTATCATTACTGCAATATGGCAAAATTATTTAGAATTCATATCAGACAAAAGATACCAGATGATAATTTTTTTTCTTCGCTATTGTAAAAATTTCATGTTTATGTAGGAAGCTAATAAAATAGCATTTCCTCCATTCTTTAGGAGCAGATAGGGATTTTCATAAAAAATGGCAAATATATATCAGTATATTTTTAATGATCGAATGTTGGTTATATAGGAAGGCCCATTTTCACAGCGAAGGAGATGTTGCCTAATAAAATACATTTTTTTTCTGAAAATGGTGGGAAATTTTGCTTCTGAAGGGGACTAAATTCAAGTATGAGTTTTATTCTTAAAATAATGTTAACAATTTCTAACATCAAAAATTTTTCTCAGATCAGAGGGAAGCAGGTCTATCTCCATAATTGTGGATAGTCAAACCGATCTGCCCAGCTCCTGGATACAGTAAGCATCGATCATTGGACATATTTATCTAGATTCAGAAATATTTTAGGAGATTGTAGAGTCACTGTAACAGTTCCTCGGGATTCTAGAATACATATTAGTCATTGCGGATAATACACAAGCACTGAAAATAAGTGAAAATAAGTGGCGAACATTTGTATAGGACATAACCACCAAAAACTTTAATCTGGCGGTTATGGCCTATTTTTAAGCACATACTCACAACTTATTTTCACTTCGCCACTGATGAAGATGCCCCAAAGTACGTCGTAATTTAAGTACGTCGTAAAAATGAGATTTTAATAAGATACCTTTAAGCCTAATTTTTGGTTGTCTTTAACTTTAGACTTTAAATTTATACATGAAGTACGGCGAGAGAAGAATTTTTACTGGAATATTTTTGTTGTGTGCAGGTACAGTAAGATAAAATTTCTTTAAGTTTCAACATATCATCGCTTTCGTCCCACATTAATAGTCATACTGCCAAGTTGGTTTGCGTTTGCATGAGAACTCTAGAAAAAATATGCCGTGCATGTACAGCATGCCACTACTGTCTTAGTATAAAATGGAACATCCTCCCATCTGCTTCACTCCGTATACAATTACCGGTCACTTAGGTAACTACTAGGTCTGCCCCTGAAAACGTGCACATTAATTTTTATCGATATACTAGAAAACGTACCTGCCATTGCCAGAGATTTTAAACAGGTATGAATTGAATTCAGCCATACAACTTTTCAAAAGTTGCAAATTCTCGTTGCGTGAACATACGCCCATCACACATTTAGCTGACGTAATATAATCTGAAAATAAAACACATTGTAAGACTTACCCCAATGCACTTGCGCGCACTTGGCCATGTCATAAATACGCTACTTTGATGCACCCCAAATGGCTCCTTTGATATGCTCAAAATAAACACGTTGGGCGCAAGCAAATGAGGAATATTAAACATGCTTAAAATCAACATGATCTTTTTATTAAATAAAAATCCTAAAAAACAGAATAAATGTGCCTTTAGCCATAGAAGTCAAGTTAAATATTAAAATCTATCTTTATTTACAGCTCAAAATCTCAGTATTATTCCGAAAATATCAGATGCTTAGAGAAGTCCAAATACATAATATAGGCCCATTTAAAATTGATGAATAGTGAAATTATATTTTTATTAGAAAGCAAAAATATCAGTCCTTGTGCATGCCAAAAATTGGAATTATGCGAATCCCCAATTAGCCGATGCGAGAAAATTAAATTTCATACATTAAGAATATTTCGAAGATTTTTTATTTTTACTTTCTCATAATATGAAATACAGGACAGAGAAAATATCTTTTCCGCTTGAATTTTCGATTTTTTATATGAAAATACAGACGAGTGGATTCGTTTTGAAGCTTGTTGAAAAGTCCGTTCTTCGATCTTTTGATCAATGGTGTCACGATAAACTCTTTAATGATATTTTCAATTGCTAATGAACCGATTTGTATGAAAATCCCCCAGAATTGCACTTCAATATAAAATATATAAAATATTAATTAAAATTAAAAAAATCGTGTATTTTAGACCTGACCTAATATGCCATTGTGCTAAATTTCTTAGCAGTGAATCGGCTGGATCTTCCGCTACAAGACAATAATTTTCTTTTATCGTTATAAATTTTAAACTCATTTACATTTGAATTTGCATAATTATATTTTATGGATTCTAATTTAATCTCAGGTCAAAATTTTTCGCTTTAAATGCATCATGAAAAACTTGGGATGAAAAATTAACTTGGGTTAGCACAGTTTACGTACAGTACAGGGGTAATGGACGGAAAGGGAATATACAATGTATCAGAAAAAAAAAACGATTTCAATTTAGTTTTAAAAAAATCATGTTAATCTTTAAAATTGACAGAAGCCTTATAATTAAGAGGAAGCAAAACATGTAAGGAAAAAAAGACAACACACGAATACAAATTAAGAAGAAAATAATTCAGCGGATACATATGAAAACAGAAGTTAAAGGAGCAAAAAGCAGATGAAGGACAAAATAACATAGCGAATCCGTCTGCAAAAAGGAAAAGGTAAATTATAAAATTAAAGAATAACAGAGTAAAGAATAAAAGTGTAAAGATCAAAGAATACAACTATAAAGGAATACAACAGTAAAATAATTATGCTTACCTTCCATTCGGCTGAAATATATATATATAATTTTTTAGATTAGGACAAACTCAAGCTATCTGTTCACAAGATTTGACAGATGAAGTTCTTACATTGAACTAACTCAGTGTTTATACAGCAGCTTATTTTGAAATACTTCAATTTTACATCGTATGCTTGCCTCATAGAATTTACATCTTCATTTTTTTTTCAAACACTTTCGAAAATCGTCTATTAAAAACTTATACATTTCTGCATTATCAACAATTTTCGTCTCTTCAATTTATAAAAACGATATTCAAAAATGACACCCAATTCATGAATTCATATTAAAAAATTTTAATATATGGACGATATTACTTATTGAAATTGCTATCAATATTGATAATTGTTAATTTAGAGTTGCATGAAATATAAGTTAATTAGGTACGAAGTAGCTCTATATGTCATCATCTGGAAAAGTGCAAAATGTACAATTCAACGTTACAAACACTGTGCGTTGTTGATCTCGTTGTTGACACTATGCGTAGCATTTTTTAACTGTGAAAGAAATAAATTCATTGAATTATATAAGGAAAGTCATGTGTTGTCCACATCAGATTTTTTCTAAATGGGTCCGATTACCGGATGATGTACGACACTTACACAAAATGAATTGGACATCAAATATTATAATATTTGCATTTCAGTGCGCTGCAGATTTTGACATTCGAAGTTATAGATTCAAACATTATTTACTTCCTAATATAATAAACTGTTTATCGATATTCTTGACATAGTAATAAAAACGTGTTTAGAATACAAAATGTGAAATAAAATAAATTCCTATTTATAATCCCTGCCAATGCCGGTTGATTCATTTACAAAATTGAATTGCGAATGTTTTAATTAAGTATTTTCCTACACAGTGATTTAGAGAAGATACATGTTGGAAATCTGCATGGAATTTAATTTTGCATTAGAATGCACAACAGATTTGAAAAAGAGTGCCATTGCTATTTTTGTATTTTCTCTGCGACTTTAACATTTAACATTCAGGAAAAACTCTGGAGACTCACTTTACCTTAAATATAGGAATTTAAAGTGGATCACAACATTCAAAAAGGCAACAGTGAAGACTATTCTATTTTCATTCCGTGATTGCATTCCTTAAAAACTAGTTGATTTTCTGTAACAGAATTTTAAGTAAATATCTCACTCTCAGAGACACAGACCATTTTTTATTCGAGTTTTTTGATTAAATTTAGTAAAATGTCATTGAAAGCTTGCAAAACTTTCTTGAATAAAACAAGCATATGTCAGTAAGGCGACTACATATGTCTTGAGGTCATTATAAGCCCCTTCATCAGGCTCAAACGGAATAGTTAGAATAGTATGCGCCTTTAACAAAAGTTAAGCGCGAACTGCAAAGAGGCAAGCGATGAACAATTTGGAATTTTGTGAGGTCTAAATAACATTTCGATTATTATTTTCCACAGTTTTCAAAATAATGTATATTTACTTTAAATTAACAATTCTGACTGTTTCGGTTAGATAGACCAATTACCGAGCTCATTAACGTTTCTGCGTTCCTGATGTAGAACATGATAAATTTTCGAATCGCGAGTAAGTCAGGGAGATATTCAACAGAATTATGTTGTGAGTTGGATTGAAGGATAGATACATTAAGAATTTGGCTCATAAGAATGAGTACGGAAATTGGATGTCAGCCAACTTTAATGAAATCCACTTAGATACCACTATGCGCTATGACTGATAGAGCCGATTATCCTGGGTTGGCCGCAATACAGTGCGAAGCAAAAGGTAAACATAAAAGCTTTGTAACTTATCTATAGTGTAAGTTTTAACACCAGGTCCGTAAAGTGTATTATATTCTAAGCTTATGTAAAATTATGGGAGTGTGCTATGCCAGTTATGGTCTATGTTGCCAGTTTCTTTAAATAGCTTAGCTGCTGTAATTATATGAAGTGCTCAATAAACATAGTTTGATTAAATCAGTACATTCGTGTGTTATTGCTGTGGGCCGAAAGATCCTGGTAGCACGTTAACTTAAGTTAGAGTTAATCGCTTTGGACATATCTAAGAAACATCCTCTATAATAGCTTGTAAAGAGTATAAGAAATCGAGGTCTCTACAAGCTATATGATACACACGCACAAAAAAATAACAAAACGGGGTATATAGTCACTTGCTCCTTGTCTTCGGGAGCTGGGGAGGGATCCTATATCGTCCCGTGATGATATGTTTATGATTGTTTTTCAAGTAACTATTCTATTTGTTTTGCGAAATTTTTCGCTGTGAGTAATTTAGTTCTTTTGAATTGCTCATCACTCGTCTCTTCGCAATTCTCAGCATTTGTTAAAGGCGTACACTGTTCTATATATTTTTTTTGCCCTGATAATGGGGTCTTATAGGCAGAGTGGCAGAAAACCCATGAATTTTGAGAGGCGGGAATATACCCGGGAATTTCGAAGAACAAACCAGGAATTTAGGAAGCATTGGAAACTTTAATAGGAAGACACACATTTATGAGTGTTTTATATGCTCTGGCTAATCCAGCACATTACATAATTTAAACCTTAATGATGATAGATAAATTTACTAAATCTTTGCAATATTTCAAAAGTGAAGTCTATTGAAATACAATATATAAGAATTTGAAATTACAATACTATTAAAAAAAATCTGATGTGGGCAACACATGACTTTCCTTATATAATGAAATGAACTTACTACTTTTACAGTAAAATAAATAGGTTTTTCTTCTAGTAGATACTAATATCATTTCCAAGTTATTGAATTTTCGACAATTAGTCGTCATTTTCATTGATTTATCGTCATTTTTATCCATTTGGCGAGATTTTCGTTAATTTGGCAACATTTCAAAAAGTCGCCAAGTTGGCGACTTTCCGCCAATTTCGTCGCCAAAATTTCGCCAAGCGTGATGGACGAAGAAATAAGTTATTCTTACAGCAGATAAATTGGCGTTCAAATGCAAAAGTATTACTCAAAGTATCTTTTTTCATGAATGGAACGAGTAAGATCCACGAGAATGATGTCACCCAATTTATCGCATGATGTTATATATGAAAAGTGAACATGTTTCTAAATAGGAAATATTTTTTGTCTGTTTTATATGACTTTTTGATAATTCTATTTGAAAAATGTGCAATATCTCGAGAACGGTTCATGTTAGCGCTCTAAAATTTATGTCAATCGTTTTCTAATGACAAATTACATAAGAAATGTCTATTTACGTAACTTTATTGTTGGTTTTGATTTTTTGACGATTTTTTTAAATATTTCATTCGAAAATTTAGGGGGGTTTTGAACATTCGATTGCGTATAAAAACAATTGGCTTCCAGTGTTTACAGATTGTGATTTTTATACCAAATTTGGTTCAAATCGGTCCATTCGTTCGTCAGATATCGTCTCCACAGACCCACTGACACACACACACACACAGACATCACTTCAAAAATGTTTGATTCGTGATCAGGGATGCTTGAAACGTGCTCTCCCGTCGAAAACTCGAATTGGAATTTACGACCCCGTCACAATACTTTCCTTATACATTATGTATATAAGGAAAGTAATATTTTTAGGATGAAATGGGATTTCGTTCATTATTAAGTGAATATAAATGAATTAATCATTTGGCAATACGTATTTCAGAGTATTTTCGCCTTTAATATATGTACAAATTAAATTGAAATTAACTTGTGGAATTAATTTTCATTTTATATATAATAAGAAAATTAGATATGTTTCTTCGATATAACAACCGGGAATAAACTTCCTTTTTTCGCATCTTTGCACTTCTACTTATAACGCCATCGAAGAAATTGTAGTCATCTTTCTGACATATGCTTACTTTATTCAAGAGAGTTTTACAAGTTTTTATCTTACAAGCAGCAATTTGATTAATTGTAAAATGTTACTAGTTGTTATTGCATAGCAAAATAAAAAAAACTTTATGCAATGTTTCTGAGTATTTAATAAAAAAAATCTGATGTGGGCAACACATGACTTTATATAATGTAAAGAATTTACTACATTTACAGTAAAAAAATAGGTTCTTCTTATGGTAGATATTAATATTCTTTCCAAGATATTGAATTTTCGACAATTGGTCGTCATTTTCATTGATTTAGCGTCACTTTTATCCATTTGGCGAGATTTTTGTTAATTTGCCAACATTTCAGAAAGTCGCCAAGTGGGCGACATTACGCCAAATTCGTCGCCAAAATCTCGCCAAACGTTATGGACGAAGAAATAAGTTATTCTTCTTTCAGATAAATGACTATTGGCGTTCAAATACAAAAGTATTACTCAAAGTATCTTTTTTCATGAATGGAACGAGCTAAATCCACGAGAATGATGTCACCTAATTTATCGCATGGTATTACATATGAAAAGTGAACATGTTTCTCAATGGGAAATATTTTTTTATATGACTTTTGATAATTTTTTTGAAAAATGTGCAATATCTCGAGAACGGTTGATGTTAGAGTTCTAAAATTTATATCAATCGTTTTCTTATAAAAAATTATATAAGAAATGTCTAATTACGTAACTTTATTAGTGGTTTTGATTTTTTGACGAATTTTTTCAAAATTTCATTCGAAAATTTAGGGCGGTTCTGAACATTCGATTACGTATAAAAACAATAGGCTTCCAGTGTTTACGGATTGTGATTTTTGTACCAAATTTGGTTCGAATCGGTCCATTCGTTCGTATGTTATAGTCTCCACAGACTCACTGACACACACACAGAGACATCACTTCAAAAATGTTTGATTCGTGATCAGGAATGTTTGAAACGTGCTCTCCCGTCGAAACCTCGAATTCGAATTTTCGTCCCCGTCACAATACTTTCCTTATACATTATGTATATAAGGAAAGTAATAAAAATGCATTAACATGTAGTCTGATTCTCCACATTACGAATATACAGGGTTCACAGGAACGACCTTAATGCACCCCGATCTCTTTGTAAAGAAAGGTCCATTAGTGTTATACATTAGGTCTATCCATATAGGTAGTGTCATTCCATATAGAATCTGTGTGCACACCCAATGAAAACTTCGCATTTCATCTTGAATTACGAAACTGTTGTTTTCAGCAAAATCTGCTAGAACTGTACGCTCAGTTTTTGCATGGTTTTCTTTTGTGGCTCTTAAAAACTGTGACTGAGTTTTGGAGAAAAAATGGTGTTTCTGTAGTGCCGAGATTTTCTCAGTGAGGCTTTCACTAAACTCACATGACGTTTATGTGACAGTTAATAGGTTTGAACGATCTGTATTCACCCATTGTTTATATCAGATTTCTTCTAACATCTCACCCATTCCCTTTATAAGGAAATTGTCATGATCCAAGGGATCAGACATGGTTTTTCTAAAAAGAATTAACCTTTTTTTAAATGGAATTACTCCCCAGAATAGGACTTCAGAAATTCACTGGTCATGGGAGAAAAAGTGTACTTTTTTTAGAGGCATTGCTATGCTGAGTTGGCCAGCAGTGGCTAAAAATAGATTGCAGGTGCTCGCTACGTCGGAAAGAAACAAAATTAAATAAAGAAAAGTGGAGCGGAGAAGGGTCTCTTGACCAATCGCAGAGGACACTCGGACCCCCTTGTTTCTAGTCGCGAAGAGTGCGAGATATATCTCTTCTCTCTCTCGATGCTGTACGACTCACGAGCGATGTAGCAAAATTGGTGGCTCCGTTGGTAAGGCTTCGGCCTGCTCTGCCCCAAAATGGCGCAGAGAATTACTTTTCTCTCATGCGGAACTTATTGCTAGTAATGTAGCAAAATTCGTGACTCCTTTGGTAAGGCTTCGGCCTGCTCGGCGCAAAATGGAGCAGAGAAGCTATGCTGTCTTATGCTGAACTGCTTGCAAACAATATAGCAATATTTGTGACTCCTTTGGTAAGGCTTCGGCCTGCTCAGCGCAAAATGGCGCGAACGCTTTTATTGTCAATGCAGATCTTTACCGTGTGAACAAGTAATATTTAGTGAACTGGATCCCTTTATTTGAGGCTTGACTCATTTACTAGAGCAACTGCCACGGCATTGAACACCGACACATAGATCTCGAATTCTTGAAATTCATCTTTGCTGTTAAAATCAAGGAGATTCGCTTGAGATGCTGAGGCCGCAGCTATGGAGAGCCCCGCTCTGGACGAGGGAAGGTTTCACCGTAGACGAACCACCGTGGAGGATAAGTGGAATTCGAATGAGCTTTAGCCTACTAAGGAAACTCAAAATTGGCCATGTGCCCCATCGTAAAAGACTGGATGATCCCGCCATTTTATGAATCATCGGAGAAATTCATCGTAATAAGACTGGTACCTCTACTGTGATGGATTCCCCGTGAAATAATAAAAAAAAAACGCACAGTGTAGAAAGTGCAACAGTAACTTGATCTGAGAATTTGGACTCTGCAATTGCTGGTGAGTGATACTTCATTTAGCTTATAAAAATGTTTGATATGATCCAAAAATTCTAATAATGGTTTTCTGTGAAATAATAATAATACCTTTGGAAAAAGTCGAGAAAGAGGACTTATTTACGTGAATAATAATTTAACTCATTTAAATAATCAATGAGTAAAAGTAATACGTATTATAAAGAATTTAGTATATTTGTATATAATAAGTAAATCTGTTGAAAAATTAAATCAGAAAGATTCTTGGATTCACTAGCATAATTTGAGTTGTGAATTATATGTATATTGTATTTCATTTATGTATTGATTGTTGGTATTGGGATTTTAATTAATATGAGCTAACGTGCTAATGAAATTAAGTAAATGAAAAAGTAATATTTAACAGAATTTGGATTCAAATAACTTTACAAATAATTAAGTGGCACTATAATTAATAAAGATATTAATGTGATTGAATAAGTAAAAAAAAATGATTTATTGAAATCTGTGGGCATACAAAAATAAAAATTATGATAGAATGATGGTGAGATGGAATAAACAATAAGCTTCGATTTCTAGTGATAACATATGTAATTTGACAATGGCGTTTTATTAGTATAGAGTCAACTTACTGCCTGGCGCAGACCATTCGTTAGATGTTTGGCCGTAACTTCTACGAATTATAAAATTTTAGCTTAGAGCTATTATTAGACTAATCAAAAATATTACAAAAATTAGAAATTTACATATTCAAAACACTGAGATATAGAAGTTATTGTATTATTGGGAGTATTAGTATGAAAAAGTTATTGTATTATTGGGAAAATTATTATGAAAGTCAAATGGCACTCAAATATAAGGAAGTATTTTAAAGAAGGAAATTTTGATATGTTGAATTAACAGCGTAATTAGTAAGGGTAATTAAATTTTGTATATTCTGAACCTTCAGTTAAAATGGGCCAAATAAGCACTCTCCGCGTTGCAAATCATGCAGCAATAATTGGTTTTAAGGAACTGATCCTTCCTTATAAAATTTAATGCCACTGTGCATTTTGGGGACGTACAAGTAACCCGATCAATGAAGAAAGAAAAAATACAATTATAAATTTGCCTTAACTTTAATTAGTGCTGGAATATTTAATAAAGTATAATCCTAAATAAGTGAAGAGTTACAAATGAGAGAATTGAATGAAAATAAGAATGAGTTACATTCATGTGCCACAGAGTAATTATGATAAAATGAAATTTTAGATTTACAAGTAATTGTTGAATAATGAAAAATGTTGTTATAAAGTACAAGTTATTAGTTTATATTGATAAGTAACAGTAATAATATAAGAACATATACATTGAGCCCAGAGAGGCATTTTTGTTTGACATGTGTGATGAATATATAATTTAAGGTATGAAGTTGAATTAAGCCCAAGGAAGCATTGTACACATACATGATAATTGAGTTAATTAAGCTATTGGTATTTGAATTCGAAAGAAAGTGTCTATGGTGCTATATAATAATAGATTAAAATTGAATTATAAAGAGAATGAATTGCCATATTATATGAATTATTTGCACGTTATAAGAATAGGATGATTTAATTGATTATAAAATACCAATGTTGATGTGTTAATAAAATGTGATACCCTCATTTTGAATTTATATTTTCTGCACAGTGTGTATTGTTTTACTTTTATCTTTTAGATATCAGAGGTAAGTGAGAAATTACTTTAGGCAGTACACTATACGAAAGGCCTTGTTTTTTTTTAATGTTTTTGAATAAATTTGCATTTCAATAGCTGACCAATGGTCTAGCTTAAGCTTTAATATTTAATATTTCTGCCTCTTTCTCACTTCACCTCATGATAGAAATCAAATAAAATTCGTACTCTGGAACAGTAAGAACAGTTCTCCATTATTTACTTATATCTATCTATGCTACAAGTCAATAGTTCTAATAGATATTTATAATTAACTTTGAAATTTGTCCCCTCCAACTTTAGTTTCACATTTTAGTGGTGCACACAGATTGTGTGAGTACCTAGAGGAACCAGCTAACGCACACCATTTTAGGCCCGGCCGCCCATTTTGCTGCTCCATGTCCTCGGACGAGTCGGACGGCCTGGGCTTTCGACACCATTTTAGGCTGAGTGCAGAAAATTTAGATAAATCTACTTTTAAAGATGGGTAAATGCTCTTAAAATAAGCATACAGTTCTCTTAAAGCACTTAGAATAAACAGTTTTTGTCTGTGTTCTTGGACACCATTAAGTTTGACTGAGACATAATCGTTCTTACGAAGATATATCCTACTGTTATCATCATGTTCATAGCATTATTCTATAGCTAAAATTACAATTCCGTCTAATTTTTTCCTGCATTTACTTTCTGCCAATTCAGAAAGAATGCCATATTTTTGCTTAAGTAATCTTGTAATTCTAACAAAATATTCAGAAACCAGCTTCGTATATTTTTGATGTAGATCAAGAGCTAGGCATTAAACTGATAATTTTTACTTTTTTCTTCATTACTGGCTATCTTGCATTTTTCTATTAGTTTGCCAATTAAATTTGTATACTAGCCGAATACCCGTGTAAAATCAACGGTCTCGCAATAAGCAACCCCTGAATAATGAAAATTTTTTAATAATTCGCGTTTCACATTTATTCGACAAATCGAATATTTTGGTGTGCAGAACCCCCTAAAGAAGAAAATATTGGAAAACTAAATTTCCGCATTTCTTCTTTTCGAATTATTTACCCGTGCACCACATTAAAGTCTATCTCATCCCGAGGCGCCCCTATATTACTATTTCTCCTTTGGAACTTTTTTCTGTGAAGCACATCCATAAATGAACATTTTTGAAAAACTCTCTTTGTCTTGGGTTTTTTATCAGATGATTGGCCCATATACCAAATATCAAGCCTCTATCACATTTAAAAAGAAGCTTGCCTCATTTATTCGAAAAATCGAACATATTAGTGTGCGGCACCCCTTAATGTAGCAAATATTGGAAATCTGAAATTTCACGCTTTCTTCCTTTCAAACTATCTACCCGTACACCAAATTTGAAGTCTCTATCCTGTAGAGAAGCATGTTTTTTCTATCACTTCACCTTTCGAACGTTTTTCTGTGTAGCACCCCGTTAATGAACATTTTTGTCAAACTGTATTCATTTTTGGTTTTTTTGTCAAATGGTAAGCCCATATACTAAATTTCAAGCTTCTATCACATTGTAAAAGAGGCGTTTTTCACTTGTTCGGCAAATCGAACATTTTAGTGATCGGCACCCCCTACAATAGCAAATGTTGGAAGACTGAAATTGCACACTTTCTTCCTTTCCAACTTTTTACCCGTACACCAAATTTGAAGTCTCTATCTCATCGTTAAGCATGCTTTTTTAGCATTTCATCTTTCGAATGCTTTTGTGTGGAGTACCCACCCCTTAACTATACATTTTTTAAAAACTCTATTCTTTTTGCGATTTCTATGAGATGATTCGCCCATATACCAAATATAAAGCCTCTATCACGTTTTTAAAGGAGCGTTTCTCCCTTCATCCGAAAATCGAACATTTTGGTATGCGGCACCTCATAAAGTAGAAAATATTGGTAATCTGAAATTGTACATTTTCGTCCTTTCAAACTATCTACCCTTACACCAAATTTGATATCTCTATCTCATTCCAAAGCATGGTTTTTTTATTAATTGACTTTTTGAACGTTTTACTCTGGAGCACCCCCTTTAAACGAACATTTTTGAAAAACTGTATTCGTCTTGGGTGTTTTCGTCAAATTATTAGCACATATACCAAATTTTAGTCTCTATCGAATTTTAAAGCCGCCTTTTCTCATTCATTCGGTAAATCGAACGTTTTGGTGTGCTACACCCCCTTAAGTAGAAAATATTGGAAATCTGAAACTGCTCACTTTCTTCCTTTCGAACGATTTACCCATACACCGAATTTGAAGTGTCTATCTCATCGCAAAGCATGCTTTCCTATCATTTCACTTTTCGAACGTTTTGGTGTGCTACATCCCCTTAAGTGGACCTTTATATAGTATGCTTATGGCCATCTTCTTTAATAACTTTACCATTAGAACATTCCATTTTTTGGAATTTTTAATATCAAATTTTTATATAATTAAATAGAATAAGACATAGAATACATCTACTCACCACTAGAAACTGCTGTTGCTGTTGAGACCCAGACCGTCCGACTTACCAGAAAGGTGTAATCTAACCGTTTGGACGGCCGGGAAGTGCCACACAATTTAGACCAGAACCCAGTGGGGAAGACATCCATAGGGACTGTACCCTCCTTTCCGTACCACCAACCTCTCGGAAGGACTTTCGGACCCACATGTTTAACGTGATCGTACTCCGCATGAACCCGGTGGCAGTTATGGCAGCGTACAAAGCCAGCGCGCAAACCACCGGGCTCCCGCGCCCGAAATGTGCCACCAGCACGCGGTGTTCCCAAGTGGTCACCCACCGAAGTACTAACCGCGTCCGATGCTGCTTGACTTCGGTGATCTAACGAGAACCGGAATTTTCAGCACGGTAGGAACGTATGAGCTGATTTATACTTCTCAGTTTAGAATTTTCATAACATTCTGTAACAAGTAGTAGTTGCAATCTGAAAATGGCGCATTTTTATATAAGCATGTTATCCTTTTCTTCTTTCAAATAGAAACTAGGCTGTCGAGTTTGGCTACTTTTAGTCAATTTGGCTATATTTGATCATGATTGATATATTTTTTTTAACTTTGAATTTTAAATCTAAAATGTTAAATAAATTTTCATTAATAAAAATAATTTATGATTTTTAATTATTTGTAATTCATAATTTTCATCATTTGTAGGATTACTAATAAGAATAAATACAAAATTTGTAATTAAGTCTTGAGAAATATTTCTGGTCTTGTGTTTGAACAGCAATTCAATGACAAAACATTGTGCCCAAGGAAAAATGCCTATTGCAGAGTTGCAAGTGACTGGAACTTTTTCTAACTTTATTGGTTTTGATTTTTTTATGTCATTGTCCGAGGGGATATATGTGAGACCAGAAATAGATCTCACATGTGTTTTGGTGAGACAGTTTTATGCCAGTTATTTATTGATCTGAAACATCGGACAATACTTCTAGTCTGGATGACGGCAGGTTTTACAGCATGTGGACCTAAAGGTCAGATAAAACCATAAATCAGGAGTGTCAAGACAGAGGGAGCCGAGGGGGTCCTTACGAGGATGCCAAGTAGCGACATTGGATAAATGATTAACCAATAGAGAAAATGTTTGTTGCGTCAAACTGGATGCGGCAAATGAAAGCAAAGGGGCAGTGACATCCCCGAGGGAAAAAGGGCCACGACCTGTGACTAAAGAGAATACTTGTGCTGATTTTCGTGCGACATTATGACTTTACGATTTGTTCAGAGATAACTATACGGTGCGACGTTATGATATAACAACGATGACTTGCAATAGATAGATAGATATATATACAGTCGACATGAGGACTTAGAAAATACAGCACGACGACTAGATATGTACAGTTTTCCGTAGATGTTCCAAAAATGATGGCTAGATCTATTGATGTATGAAATGCAATCGGTAGTGCGAGAACGAGCCAAATACCTAGAGTTATGGCAAGTACGAATTACTGGCGCAAGAATTTTGATATATGATCAAAGAACAAGCCAGACTTGAAGGTATGTAATCAAAGGTCGTAGACACTCTTAAAGTAATTTTACTCATACTTGTCTCAAATGTTCCCTCCGCCGAAATAATATGATTAATTGTTGCAATTGAATAATTAAGTATTTATGTTTTTAATAAATGTTTTATTGTTAAAGTTAAAAGGGCGTGATCTATATAGTACTATAATAATTAATACTTCTTTTACCGAACTCGCGCGAGAGTTAAATAATTAGAGGGTTCTATATAGCGGCACAATAAAGCAATGTACTACAATAAATAAGTACCATTATACGAGTATTTTACGACCATGTATAATAAGTTTAATTTAACAATATTAGTAATTAATAACAGTAGTTCTTTATATTTACTATCCCACAAAGTTATGCATGTTTGATAATTAAATAAGCAAGGTTTTAGGAATTTGTCAACACTCTATATCTATAAAATCATAAAAGTTTCAAACTCCAAATTTTTATGAAAATTAGTTATTATGTAGTACTTGCTTCTCTGCAAATTTCAGATTTTTCCCGGTTCTACCACCAGAGATATTAAGACTTAAATATTTGCAAATTTGAAAAGACTTCCATGTTTGGGACTTAATAAAATAAAAAAAGAGAAATGCATTTAAATAATAAATGAATGACAAATCATTAGATTTTAAACGTCATTCTATCAAAACATCCTTCAGACGCACATATAATTAAAAACCCAGAACGCTTTCGGGTATCATCATACCCTTCCTCACTGACGTTAAATAAAGAATCATGCCAACATGCTTAAATACTATCCACTACTAGCAAGCTGAATTTGCATATTACAAAATTGGCATCACTACTAAACACGTTTAATACATCCACACAAAATCACCAGAAACAGATTTAACAATTCAAAATTATAAATACAAGAAAGACAAAAAGTCGTAATCCAATGTAAGCACAAATATACACATGTAAAGAATTGTAAATAGTTGATACCTTAAAGGTAACTTTGTAAAGGTTTGTGATAACTTTGTACAGGTTGTGACATCCTCTATCTGATATCGCAGCTCTATCTGTAATTTTGACCTTACACATGTTTTAAGTTACGCCTGGCGACTCGTTCTCGATTCCATGCGAGTCAAACCGTTACAGAGTTATCTCTAAAATATAAATTATTTAAAATTATTTACTTGTGTATATTTCTGCTTAACATGTATTATAACTTTTTGTTTTTCTTGTATTTCTAATTTTGACATTTCTAAATCTGTTTCTGGTGATTTTGTGTGGATGCATTAAACATGTTGTTGTTGTTGAAACCCAGACCGTCCGACCTACCAGAAAGGTGTAAGGTAAATGTTTGGACGGTCGGGAAGTGCCACTCAATTTAGACTGGAAACCAGTGGGGGAGGCATCCACAGGGACCGTACCCTCCTTCCCCTACCACCAACCTCTCGGAAGGACTTTCGGACCCACATGTTTAACGTGATCGTACTCCGCATGAACACGGCGGCAGTTTTGGCAGTGGCTGGAATCGAACCCGGGCCTACCGAGTGCAACTCCAGCGCGCTAACCAATGGGCTACCGCGCCCCTGCATTAAACATGTTTAGAAGTGATGCCAATTTTGTAATATGCAAATTCAACTTGCCGGTAGTGGATAGTATATAAGCATGTTGACATGTTTTTTTATTTATCGCCACTGAGTACAGGTATGATGATATACCAAAAGCGAACTAACTGTCTTTTAAATTATATGTACTTCTGTTGGATTTTTTAATAAAATGACGTTTAAAATCTACTGATTTGTCATTCATTTATTATTTAAATAGAATTGAAGATATGACTTGTCGCCGCCATTAGTAATAAAAAGGAGAAAGTTCTCTAACTTGAAATTTAACCATCCAAGACGTTGGGATAAAGGTAAATTAGAGTGAAAATTTGAAGATTTAAAATTGTTCCCTTCATTATTTTAAAAAGTCTGAAACCTGAATTTTAACTAAACTAATGCTGAAATTCAACGCAAAATTTCAGCCACAGAGCTTGCCGTTATCCACACTTTACAATAGCATGAAATGCAGACCACTTTAGGACCAGTTAAATAGTCTTTATTCCAAGTATCTAACTTTTTTGAGTTCCAAGATGTTTAAATTTGCTTGAACATCAAAATTTATCAAATTTGCGAATCCGTCATGTTGAAAACATTTCTGTATCAAATAAACGAGCAAGATGATTTTTTAATCGTTTTTAACACTTTACAACAAAGTTGAAAAGTGTTTATGACTTTGTTCATTCTGTCTGTCTGTCTGTCTGTCTGTCTGTCTGTCTGTCTGTCTGTCTGTCTGTCTGTCTGTCTGTCTGTCTGTCTGTCCGTTAGCACGATAACTGCCGTAAAAATGACTTTATCAAAATGAAATTTTAGTATATTGTTCAGACGGTCTGTAGGACCTATGGGAATATAAATAAATAATATCACCCAGTTAGTTTTTTATTGAAACCGGTTTGAAAAAATGAAATACATTGAACCCTATGGGACCTAATTTTTCAAACATTTTTTAAGTAAATTTAAAATTCTCGAATTGCTTCGAAATTTTTAGGAAATATTCACATTATCCCATAGAATATATAAAAAAAAATTCAGTAAAATATGTTAAGTAGTTTTTAAATTAAAAATTATTTAATATAGGGAAAAAAACAATTCAATTAAATTCTGACTTTGGGATATCTTCCAGAAAGAAAAGAGAGATATATTATATAATAAATATCTTTTCATTTGTTTAAACGTATTGCATATGGGAGACGCTTCACATTTTACGATAAATTTGGTAGATAACAATTTTTCATTTTTTTAAAATTTTATATAACACTTCTTGATATACTTATTTGATGGCATTTTTAATGCACTTTCCTACGTCCTAGAGAGTTAAAATTTGGTACACAGCTTAAATTTGTTGGATCTTTAAATATTGATCATACATTTTTTTCGAAATTACCTGAAAATAATCCCCGTTCACTTCTATAAATCTACAAATGATTATTTGTAGATCTGTAGATAGTTTTAGATTTGTAGATAGATTAGATTTTGTAGATAGATTAGATTTTGTAGATAGATTTGTAGATAGTTTTATTCTACAAATGATTTATATACAAAATTTTGTTAAATTTGGTATATAAATAAATCACTTGTAGGTTATTGAAATATTATACACCAAATTTTGTTAAATTTGTTCCATTAGTTTTTAGCTAGAGTGGATAAAGGCAATTTCTGCGGCCATTCCGCAAAGAAGGCAGATTCTTTTATTACGAATCGTACTATAATCTAATGAACATCAGGATTTACCACAAAAAACATACCTACCAAATTGTATGAAATTCGGTCCATTAGTTTTTTAATTAGAGTGGATGTAATATCCACACAGAAACATACACAGATACACCCTTACACACGCAGACGTCTTCCTAAAAATAGTTTTTTCGTGTTCTAGAAGTCCCAAAACGTGTAGATCCTTTGAAAATTCGAGTTCCGATCTTCGGCACGATTCCAATACTTTGAGTACATACACATACACACATATATTATCTGTGTATTATCTGTGTATCTAAATTCCGTGCCTATGCAATTACAATAGTTGTGATTTTAAATGATCCCTAAACTTTTATTATTTCTTCAACGAAGCCTAATTTTAACATATGCAGAATGCAAATATCTCAAACGATTGTAAGATGAATTACATTAGAATTGCTGAATTTTTTCACACAAAATTATTTAGCTTTGGAGTCTGGAATACAAGTTATATGAATGAAATATTCATTGATTTTGCATAAAGAATCAGATGATTTATATTTCGATACAGTTTTAAATATTTAAGTATAATAAATTACTGTAGTACTGTGATAATGTAAAAGATATCACCACTGAATGTATCACATTTCAGAAATTTTTAAATGAAATTACATTTCAGTTGAAAAGTGTTTCATAATCAATGCTTATGCATGATTGATCTTTCTTGTTTCATATGCTGAAATTTGTCGGAACATTTGAGCAAAATATAAAAATTTTTAAAAATAGCCATGCACCTGAATATCCTTTTTATGAATATTCTTCTTATTTTAGATGGAATGACTCTAAAGTTACTCCCCCCGATAAAATTGATTGCAGCGTTCTTAATGGAAAATTTATTAATGTTAGGATAAAGAGCTCAGCAACAAAGATAAATACACAAAAAGCCAAATTATAAAGTTGAAGAGAACTGTCTAATTAAACTAATTGAAATCAGAAACGAACAAAATCTGTATACGGCAGGTAATAAGTACCTATTAAAACAGCTGTGTCATCAAGTTTTTTAACACGGTGACGTATGCAATTATTGTCAAAATACGCGGTATTATTCCCTTTGAATTCAAATAAACAATACCTCTGATAGTGGGAATTTTAAGCAAGTTTAACACGAGATTACCGCACATGTAAGGACTGTTTATTGTCACTAGTTGTAGTTCAATTTTTTGTCTTTGTCCGTCATTTAGACAGTCTCTAGTCAGCGCCGAAATAGGTAACATTATTCTATTGTGCCATAGTATGAGATTGCAAAATTTAAAAGTGAAATATTTTTAATAAAAGTTGAATATGTGACAATAATATTTCTAAAATATATGTTTAATAATAAATGGCTTCGCCTACTTATTGATTTGACTTCGAAGTAGTTAAATCTAGAAAGCTACACTGACTGGGGTGGTAGCTATTTGAAATGCGTAGAGCAAACATGATCGGGAATTGTGTTGTCCGTCTTGGAATGGACAACTGATGTGTAAGGTGGCTAAAATTTTCACGAATGCTAATGGAGCATTTGAACTCATTTTTTGTAAAGATTTATTAATCCATATAAATAAAATTGAAAATCTGTCTGCCTTTTTGAGTGTTTATTTGTATGTTTGTCTCATCATCACGGGAGAACGGCTGCAACGAAATGGATGAAATTTTCAGGGTAGACATGGAATAGCCCCACTTAAAACTTACCCCATATGTCGAGATTTTAAGACCAGGGTTTATAGAAATATTAATAAAAAATGCATTATTAAGCCTTCTGTTCAAATATCATTACGTAAACAATATATGTTCTCATATGTTTTGAAAAGGGATAGTATGGTAATGATGTTTTGGTAGCTTTTGATTGTCAGTCCAAACATCCTACTTGACAACACATTTTTCGAGTTTTTAAAATGAGGATAAATTGCTCAAATATCGGCAAATCCATAAAATTATTGTCAAATTTATAAAAGGGACACCAAAGCAATGAAATCAATTGCGTTTAGAGCCATGAGTGTATTGTAACGAGGTTCCGCTATCATTTGTCTCTCAGTCCAAATGTCCCACTTTCCGCCATTTTTGGCGAATTTTAAAATGCCGTCAAATTAATAAAAAATGCGACAACAATGATAAAATGATGCTAAATTAATGAAAATGACTCCCAATTGATGAAAATTTAATATTTTGCAAAATTAAGCTCAATTTTCTTGATCATCTCTGTAGATTTGTAGGAATTAAAAAATACTTTTTGTAAATCTGTTTACAAACGGGACCAGGATATATTCTTCTTCAGATGTGTTTCTGAAGATAAGTTTGTATAGTGAAAACAGAGATTCTTATACATCATTTTAGAAGAATTAAATTAAATATTTTGATATAATGTCTAGAATAGCAATGTTATTAAAATATAGGAATTTGCATATAACTGTAAAGTTTTAATGTGCTTATATTATATATTTCGTGCGAAATAGGTACACTGCAAGTCTATATAGATAAAATAGAAAATCTGTCTGTCAGATATATGTTTCTCTCATCATCACGAGAGAACGGCAGAACCAAATTTGATGAAATTCTGTGGGTAGTTTTAAAATAGCCCCTCTTCAAATTTAGTCCACGTATCGAATTTTCAAGATATTAATGAAAAACGAAACTTTTTCGTTGAAGTTCTCCCTGGTTCTCTAAATGAAAAACATTGGAAATCGTTGATTTAAAACGTGAAAGTGAATAATTAAAACATTATTTCTGAGTTTGGTGAGAGTGTTTTGCCCTAATAAGTCACTTTTTGAAAATATGAATTGTTTACAAACATGAATATCTGAAACATGAATTTAAATGGAAAATCTATCACCATGGTTTCTTTTTCAGAAGCTCTTATTGAATGAGAAGTATAAAAAATTCAAAATGATTATTTAATTTCAGCATTTTATGAGGAATATACTATCTTGTATCATGTTGCTCAGCAACGCAATTAAATTAAATGTGTTTGTGAATTTTTATTAATATACTTTCGATTTGAATAATAAATAAATGGATATAAACATATATCTTATAAATGAATGGTGTGATTTTTCATTTTATTATATTAATTACGGACTGCGTACATCACTTTAATTTATTTTGGCAAATAGTTTTCAAACTTATATATTGTCTTTAGCCGATAAACTCACATATTGTTTTTAGTCAATGAACTCATATATTGTGTTTAGCCAATAAACTCATTTAGCCGAATTTTGAAACAGAAAAAGAGTAGAAAGGGTATATCTTCTAATACAATTTTGGTGTTTTCAATTAGTATATACAAACGTAATCGGGATTCTTCAGATCTGCAAATTCAGATTTACGAATTTGGAGAGATGTCGCGAACTTTCCAACTTTTATTAAACAGAGCCACATTGACGGAAATGTCCCCAAAACGATTAAAACATAAACCAGGAGTGTCAGGATAGAGGGGGCCGAGAGGGTCCTTACGAGGATGCCAATTAGCGACATTGGATAAATGATTAACCAATGGAGAAAGTGCTTGTTGCGTCACACTGGATACGGCAAATGAAAGCAAAGGGGGAGTGACACTCCCGAGGGAAAAAGAGCCACAACCTGTGACTTAAGAGAATACTTGTGCTGATTTTCGTGCGACATTATAACTTTACGATTTGTTCAGAGATAGATATACGGTGCGACATTATGATATAACAACGATGCCTTGCAATAGATAGATAGATACATATACAGTCGACATGATGACTTAGAAAATATAGCACGACGACTAGATATGTAAAGTTTTCCGTAGATGTTCCCAAAATGATGGCTAGATCTAATGATGTGTGAAGTGTAATCGGTATTACGAGAAGGAGCCAAATACCTAGAGTTATGGCAAGTACGAATTACTGACGTAAGCATTTTGATATATCATCAAAGTCCAAGACAAACTTGAAGGTATGTGTTCATCAGTAATCAAAGGTCGTAGACATTTTTAAGTAATTTTATTCATACTGGTCTCAAATGTTCCCTCCGCCGAAATAATATGATTAATTGTTATAATTGAATAATTAAGTATTTATGCTTTTAATAAATGTTTTATTGTTAAAGTTAAAAGGGTGTGATCTATATTGTACTATATTAATTAATGATTCTTTTACCTAACTCGCGCGATAGTTAAATAATTAGAGGGTTCTATACAGCGGCACAAAAAAGCAATGTACTACAATAAATAAGTACCACTATACGAGCATTTTACGACCATGTATAATAAGTTTAATTTAACAATATTAGTAATTAATAATAGTAGTTCTTTATATTTACTATCCCACAAAGTTATGCATGTTTGATAATTAAATAAGCAAGGTTTTAGGACTTTGTCATCACTCTATATCTATAAAATCATAAAAGTTTCAAACTCCAAATTTTTATGAAATTTAGTTATTGCGTAGTATTTGCTTCTCTGCAAGTTTCAGATTTTTCCCGGTTCTACCACCAGAGATATTAAGACTTAAATATTTGCAAATTTAAAAAGGTTTCCATGTTTGTTACTTAATAAAATAAAAATAGAGAAGTGGATTTAAATAATAAATGAATGACAAATCATTAGATTTTAAACGTCATTCTATTATAACATCCATCAGACGCACATATAATTAAAAACCCAGAACGCTTTCGGATATCATCATACCTTTCCTCACTGACGTTAAATAAAAAATCATGTCAACATGCTTAAATACTATCCACTACTAGCAAGCTGAATTTGCATATTACAAAATTGGCATCACTACTAAACACGTTTAATACATTCACAAAAAAAACCAGAAACAGATTTAAAAATTACAAAATTATAAATACAAGAAAGACAAAAAGTCATAATCCAGTTTAAGCACAAATATACACAAATAAAGACTTTTAAATAGTTTATACTTTAAAGCTAACTTTGTAAATGTTTGGGATAACTTTGTAAAGGTTGTGACATCCTGTATCTGATATTGCAGCTCTCTCTGTAATTTTGATCCTGCCCATGTTTTAAGTTACGCCTGGCGACTCGTTCTCGATTCCATGCGAGTCAAACCTTTACAGAGTTATCTCTAAAATATAAAGTATATATAATATTTACTTGTGTATATTTATGCGTAACATGTATTATAACTTTTTGTTTTTCTTGTATTTATAATTTTGTAATTTTTAAATCTGTTTCTGGTGATTTTGTGTGGATGCATTAAACATGTTTAGAAGTGATGGCAATTTTGTAATATGCAAATTCGATTGCCGGTAGTGGATAGTATTTATGCATGTTGACATGATTTTTTATTTATCGCCACTGAGGACTGGTATGATGATATACCAAAAGCGAACTGTCTTTTAAATTATATGTACTTCTGTTGGATTTTTTAATAAAATGACGTTTAAAATCAACTGATTTGACATTCATTTATTATTTAAATGACTTGTCGCCGTCATTTGTAATAAAAAGAAGAAAGTTCTCAGTCTTGAAATTTCACCAGCTAAGACGTTGGGATTAAGGTTAAATAGAGAAAAAATTTGAAGATTTAAAATTGTTCCCTTTATTATTTTAAAAAGTCTAAAACCTGCATTTTTAGCTAAACGAATGCTGAATTTCATCGCTAAATTTCAGCCACACAGGTTGCCGTTACCCAAACTTTCCAATAGCATGAAATGCAGACCACTTTAAGGCCAGAAAAGTCTTTATTCCAAGTATCTAACTTTTTTGAGTTCCAAGATGTTTAAATTTGCTTGAAAATAGAAATTTATCAAATTTGGGAGTCCGTCATGTTGAAAACATTTCTGTATCAAATAAACGAGCAAGATGATATTTTTAATCGTTTTTTCATATGCTGAAATATGTCGGAATATTTGAGTAAAATATAAAAATTTTTAAAAATAGCCATGCAACTGAATATTCTTTTTATGAATATTCTTCTGATTTTAGATGGAATGACCCTAAAGTTACACCATCCGATAAAATTGATTGCAGCGTTCTTAGCGGAAAATTTATTAATGTTAGGATAAACAGCTCAGCAACAAAGCGAAATGCACAAAAGGCCCAATTGCAAAGTTGTAGAGAACTGTCTAATTAAAGTAATTGAAATCAGAAACGAACAAAATCTGTATACGGAAGGTAATAAGTACCTATTAAAACAGTTGTGTCATAAAGTTTTTTAACACGGTGACATCTGCAATTATTGTCAAAAAACGCGGTATTATTCCTTTTGAATTCAAATAAGCAACACCTCTGATAGTGGGAATTTTAGGCAGGTTTATCACGAGATTAAAGCACATGAAAGGACTGTTTATTGTCACGACTAGTTGTAGTTCAATTTTTTTTCGTTGGCCGTTATTTAGACAGTCTCTAGTCAACGCCGAAATAGGTAACATTATTCTATTGTGCCATAGTATGAGATTGCGAAATTTAAAAGTGAAATATTTTTAATAAAAGTTGAATATATACCAATAATTTTTCTAAAATATATTTTTAATAATAAACGGCTTCGCCTAATTATTGATATGTCTTGGAAGAAATTAAATCCTGAAAGCTACACTGACTGCTGTGGTAGCTATTTGAAATGCCTAGCCTAGAGCAAAGATCTTCCTACGAACTAGATAACCTTGGGCGGGAATTGTGTTGTACGCCTTGGAATGGACAAGTGATGTTTAAGGTGGCTAACATTTTCACGGATGCTAATAACGCATTTGAGCTCTTTTTTTGCAAAGATATATTAATCCATATAAATAGAATTGAAAATTTGTCTTTCTTTGTGTATTTATTTGTATGTTTATCTCATCATCACGGGAAAAGGGTGCACCGAAATGGATGACATTTTCAGGGTAGACATGGAATAGCCCCACTTAAAACTTACCCCATATTTCGAGATTTTAGGATCAGGGTTTATAGAAATATTAATAAAAATCGCACTATTAAGCCTTCTATTCAAATATCATTATGTAAACTGTGGTACCCAAATAAAAAAGTTATTTATTTTTAAATTTAAAGTTATAATTATTATACTACTACGTTATGTTCGCAATAACCCTCCAATTTTTTTACCTTTGCGTGAGTCCTGTAAAGAAATATTAAGTAATATGTTACTGAGTTGATTACTCCATTTAAACTTTAACAATAAAACATTTATTAACAACATAAACATTTATTAATTCATTACACAATTAATTAACAGTTTTGGCGGGGGAACATGTGAGACCACCTAACTGGCCTAATATATTTTAGACCAAGATATTTTTTTGAGGAACACATACCATCAAGTCTGTCTTGGACTTTGTTAGCAGCAAGTATTTGATGTCGTCTTTGTTACTAGCATTAACTCGTAGTGTAATGCATCCACTCGTAACTTCGTCGATCATATTGTGCTACTGACTCCAACACTCGCACTTATTTCATTCTCTTAGCATATCAAGTCATCTCTGTAGTATCTGCACAAATCATAATGTCGCCCGAGTATTAGCACAAATCTACCAAGTCATAATGTCGAAGTTATATGTATAAGCCTACTCCTAGTGTCTTTCTTCGGTCACAGGCTGTGGCTCTCTTTTTCCCTTGGGGATGTCAATCCCCCTTTGCTTTCCTTTGCAGCATTCAGTGTGACGTAACAAGAAGTTTCTTCATTGGTTAATCATTGAACCAATGTCGCTTCTTGACATCCTCGTAAGGGCCCGCTCGGCCCCCTCTGTCTTGACGCTTCTAAATTTTTGGTTTGCTGTAAAGCTCGCCGCCATCCAGACTACAAGTATTGTTCGATGTTTCAGTTCAATAAATAAATGGCATAAAACTTTCTCACCAAATCCCATGTGAAATCTATTTCTGGTCTCACATAAATAGTATATGTTCCTCATATGTTTTGAATGGCGATAGTATTGTAATGATGTTTCAGTAGCTTTTAATTGTCAGTCCAACCATCCTACTTGACAACAAATTTTTCGAGTTTTTAAAATGGGGCCAAAACAATCAAATATCGGCAAATCCATAAAATTGTTGTCAAATTGATAAAAATGACACCAAAGCAATGAAATCAATTGCGTTTAGAACCATGATTTAATTGTAATGACGTTTCGCTATCGTTTGCCTCTCAGTCCAACTGTCCCACTTTCCGCCACATTTGACGAATTTTAAAATGTCATCAAATTAATAAAAAAATTCGGCAACAATGACAAAATGATACTAAATTAATGAAAATGACTCCCAATTGAGGAAAATTTAATATTTTGCACAATTAAGCTCAATTTACTTGATCATCCCTGTAGATTTGTAGGAATTTAAAAATACTTTTTGTAAAATCTGTTTACAAACGGGACAAGGATATTTTCTTCTTCAAATGTGCCTGTGAAGATAAATTTGTATAGGGAAAACAGAAATTCTTATGCATCATTTTAGGAGAATTAAATTAAATAGTTTTATAAAATATTTAGAATAACAATGTCATTTAACATATAGAAATTTGCATATAATTGTGAAGTTTTAATGCTTTTATATGATATATTCCCTGCGAAATAGGTATACTGCAAGTCTGTATATATAAAATAGAAAATCTGTCTGTCTGTATGCATGTTTCTCTCATCATCACTGGAGAAGGGCTGAACCAAATTTGATGAAATTTTATGGATAGTCTTGAAGAAGTCTCTCCTAAAATTTAGTCCACGTATCGGAATTTTAAGACTGGGGGTTGTCAAGATATTAATGGAAAAGGAAATTTTTTCCCAGGAGTTCTCCCTGATTCTCCAAACGATAATCATTGGAAATCGTTGATTTAATACGTGAAAGTGAATTAAAACCTCATTTCTGAGTTTGGTGGGAGTGTTTTGCACTAATAAGTCATTTTTTGAAATTATGAATTAATATCACCAAATCGATAAAAATATTTGTAAATCCATAAAAATATCATGGAATTCATAAAATTGCGCTTAATAAATGAAATTAATTGTGTTTTGTTAGGGATAGTATTGCGATGATGTTTCGTCAATTTGTCGCAAAAATGGGACTATCAGTTCTACAGTCCCACTTGGCGATACATTTGGCGATTTTTTAAGTTATCGCTCAATTGACGAAAATGTCACCAAACCTTCCATGGAGATAGCATTATTCAGACGATATGATTTCCATCCATTTATTTGAAGCCAATGATACCATGTCGCTTAGCAACGGATCCAATGTGTTATGTGCCATCGATTTTTATTAAATCTTTTCCGATTTGAATTATAAAGATATGTATATAAAATACATTTCATTGACATTGCATTTTTGACAGGATAATATCAATTACGGTCTTCAGGTTTAAACATTATTATTATTATTGATATTTTCGTCGTTATTGATCCAGAAATTATTGATATTTTGAAGTTATTATGCCATTGTTTTATTATGGCAAAGACTATTGAAACTCATATATTGTACGTTGTACGAGAAAACTTCTACAAATGCACCGATATATCTTCTAAATTACGAGAATATAAGTAGTACAGTTATATTGGCATATATATTGATATATAATTTGATATGCGTTGGCATATACTGGAATCAATTACGGCCTTCTGTTATAACGAATGGTTATTTTATATTCACTAACGGTTATTTTATATTAACGGTTATTGCTATTTTCTATTTATTACGTCATCTAATTTATTTTGGGAAAGATTTTTGGAAAGAAAAAGGAATTGAATCAATATATGCAAAATGAAAGCATTAAAATTGTATGGGACCCGTACTACTTATATACTCGAACATTAGAAGATATAACCTGTATTAGTACATTACATGTAAAAATTGAAAATATGATTAAACCCGTTATTGACTCCAATATATGCCAGAATGAAAGCACTAAAATTATATGGCAATATGTATACATATAAATATATATACCCCGTACAACTTATATTGTCGCAGATTAGAAAATATGCTAGTGTGTTAGTAGAAGATTACCCGTATTATAATATGAGTCTAAAAATATTTCCCAAAATAAAAGTGATGACGTAATAAATTGAAAATATCAATAATCCCTGTAATCTTTATACCAGAAGGTCGTAATTGATTCCAATATATGCTAATATATATCAAGATATATGCCAATATACCTGTACTACTTATATTTTCATAGATTGGAAGATATATCCGTGCATTTGTAGAAGATTTCTCGTACAGCGTACTATATTTGAGTTTCAACAATTTTCGTCATAAATAAACAATAGCATAATAACTTGAAAATATCAACAATCCCTGAATCAACAGACCCCGAAAATATCAATGATAATAATGTTTAAACCTGAAGACCATAATTGATATTATCCAGTCAAAAATGCAATGTCAATGAAATTTATTTTATATACATATCTTTATTATTCAAATCGGAAAAGATTTAATAAAAATCGTATGCCGCATAACACATTGGATTTACATCCGTTGCTAAACGACATGATATTATTTGCTTCAAATAAATTGATAGAAATCGTATTGTCTGAATATAGCTATCTCCATGGAAGGTTTGGCGACATTTTAGGCAATTTAGCGATAATTAAAAAAATTGCTAAATTTATCGCCTAGTGGAATTATAGAACTGATAGTCCCATTTTGCGACAAATTGACGAAACAACATTACAATAATATCCCCTAACAAAACACAATTAATTTCATTTATTAAGCGCAATTTTATCAATTTCATGATATTTTTATGGATTTACAAACATTTTTATCAATTTAGTGATATTTACAAATTCGCTAAATGTGTTACTATGTAGGATGAATGGACTGACCGCAAATGCTACCGAAACATTATTCCAGCGCTCTCTTCTAAAAAAACAAATTAATTTCATTGATTTGGGTCATTTTTATCAATTTGACGACATTTCCGTCAATTTGACAGAGTTTAAGAAAAGTTGCCAAGTTATGGATATTCCACCAAATTTGTAGCTCTGAATTTGAAGATCTGAAGAATAAAACGTCCTGATTCCGTTTGTATATACTGAATGAAAACACTAAAATTGTATTAGAAGATATACCCGTTCTACGTTTTTCTGTTTCAACAATCGAATAAATTAATTTTTTGGGTAAGCACAATATATGAGTTTATTACCACTACCTAAACACAAGATATATGTTTAAAGACTCTTTGCCAAAATAAATGAAAGTGATATACGCAGCACTTGAAATGAAAATATATTTTTATATCCTTTTATTTATTATTCAAATCGAAAAAATAATAATTAAAATTAACAGACAGTTTAATTCAATTGCGTTTCTGAGCAACATGATATAAGATAGAATATTTCTCATAAACTGCGAAATAAAATAACCATTTTGATCTCTTTATACTTTTCATTGTTGAGTAAAAGCTTTTGAAAAATAAACCAGGGAGATCGATTGTCCATTTAAATTCATGTTTCAAACATTTCATGTTTTAAAAAAGTGACTAATTAGAGCAAAAAATCTCCCAACAAACTCAGAGATAAAGTTTTAATTCATTTTCAAACGATTTTCAACCTTTTCGTTTGGATAAACCGCGGAGTTAGAGAGTAGAACTGCTATTAAAAAGTTTGATTTTTCATTAATATCTCGACAATTCTGATCTTAGAAATTTAAAACTTGGATTAAATTTTTGGGAGCTATTTCAAGGCTATCCGCAAAATTTCATTAAATTCGATTCAGGCGTTCTCGCGTGACGATGAGACAAACAAAAGTTTCAATTTTTTTACTGGTATATCGAGATCCACTGATTTTAGAAACTCCAAACGTAGACTAAATTTTAAGTGGGGCTATTTCTAGCCTACCCATAAAAGTTCATCAAATTCGGTTCAGCCGTACTCCCGTGATGATGGGACAAACAGACAGACAGACCGGCAGCCAGGCAGGCAGACCGACAGACAGATTTTCAATTTTATTTATATAGATAATGACTATTAACGTCCAAATGTAAACGTACTACCCAAGCACCTTTTCCCATGAATGGAACGAGCTATATCCACGAGAATGATGTCATGAAATTTTTCGCATGATATTACATATGAAAAGTGAACATATATCAAAATAATTAATATATATATTTTTATTTTATATGATTTTTTGATAAATTAATTTAAAAAATCAGCATTTGCTACAGCTATGTCTCCTTAATGATTAGACAAACACACACACGCACACAGACAGATTTTTAATTTTCTATATATAGATTCCTAGTCCTAGAATATTGCTCTACAGTTTTGTAATTTTTTTTTTCTTCTATCTCTTTTTACTGCGAGTGATTTATCCTCTTTATGAAATTATCCGCTAGAGTGTGTTGAAACTTTTTTTATTCCATAGGGCAGGATTACTGAACTATGCACAATATTGACGTGTACACCTTGCATCATATTGATATGTAAGTTATTGGGGTGTTTCAGGACTTTCCTAGGAGCTATCTAGCTATGCATGCATACAATGTGTGTATACTATGTATGTATTCAAATATATATATATATATATATATATATATATATATATATATATATATATATATATATATATATATATATATATACAGGGTGAGTCAGAACTCTTTGGACAAACTTTAAGGGTGATAAATCACATCTAAACAAGCAATTTTTGTCATACAAAACAGGGTCGTAACGCAAGAGGTGACCCGCTAGGTGATAGCTCATGAAATGAGGAAATGATGACTCTCTCGTAAAAAGAGAAAACACAAAAATGACAAAGTAGGCTCGAAGTACGTTTTACTGACAGAAATTTCAGGATGCATGGACAAAGTTACAGAAACTGCTCAAAAGTACAGAAACTGCTCAACTACCACCAGCAGTAATTCAAGCTTTACGTCTGCGACGTAGTGAGCGGCGCACGTTAGCAAAAACACCCGGCATATCTTGGACAGCGCCGGCAGCAACAGCAATCCTAGCAGCAAGGTCCTCGTCGGAGTCGATGGGGCTATCGTAGATGAGACGTCTGCAAACAAAATAATTATTTTCGATTAGTTTACAAGAGAATAACAGTGGCGCTGCAAGTTGAGGTTTGTTCGCTAGTTCCAATGTTTCCGCTAAGATTGCATTTTTCACAAAATGCTAATAGACTATCCAAAATGCGAAAATGAATCAAGAGGTTTTAGCTTTTTTGCTAAGAGGTTTTTCTTTTTTGCTTTAAGCGCAGCTTAAACCCTGGCTAGTTCTGACTCAGTCGTCACTGCGTTCAATGTCAGCGACGTCTAGCGGTTCACCTTTTGGGTTACGATCCTGCTTTGCATGGCAAAAATTGCTTGTTTAGATGTGATTTATCATCCTTAAAGTTTGGCCCAAGAGTTCAGACTCACCCTGTATATATTTATATATATATATATATATATATATATATATATATATATATATATATGTGTGTGTGTGTGTGTGTTGGGTCTCATTTTTTCCTGTTCAGATATGATTTGTCTTGTCGGGTTATTCTTGTGTTTTGGCGCACGCCAATTTTCTTATTTCTGAATTTTTTCTTATTCTTATTTGGGTGGACCGTTCTTTATGCTGCTTTCTGGTTGGGTCACCTAATCCAGGTCTTGGATTTATAATACCCCCTGTTTTTTCCTTTCCCGTTTAATCCTCTTTTGGACTTCCGGTTTGTTGGTTCCCTTACACTGGATAAGCCGAGTATCCTGGAAAAATCTTTATACTGCATTATTGTTTTATCTGTGCTCATTTACGTTGCTCTTGTTTTCTTTATAAAACGTATTGTTTAGAAGAAAAGACAATAATTAACAAAAACATGTTCTTTCTAAAATTCTTTTAGAATACATTACTTTCATCTAAATAACTAAGTGGTGTACAGTCAGTTTTAAAGATATCACATGTTTAAATTTACATCAGAAAAAATGAATATTTTTGAACTGCATTTAAATAAATTGGGCTCTTCGGAAATGTTACAAATCGCTGACGAAGCAAGTATGCAAATTTTTCACCGGATTATGTTTTAAATCCACCAATTTTGTATAAGATGTAACAAAAAAAAAATAATGATGGAAATCAAAAGATGGAATATTTCGTTTGAAATGCGAAGTAAAGATATACTTGCATAATTTGTTTACTGGTGAATTATGAAAACACGCTAGAAAAAAAAATTATCAGATAATAAAAATATTTGTTATTAACTTTTTGCTTACGGATGGAACATCGTCAATCAGAAACGAAGAACCTCTCAAAAGGGCATGTATTTAACGTACCCAATCCCAAAACAGTTCGAACCTCTTTTGCAGGAATTGGCGTCCATGGATGCCAATGTCTGCAAAGGGGGATCGAACTGTCAAATTCCTGTATTTTTGAGAGGTTCTTCGTTTGGGATTAACGTACCAGTAAGCAAAAGGTTAATATAAAAAAATGAGCGATAAGGGTAAGGGATATTCAAGTAATCCTTGTTTAATATCATAAAAATTATTTAGAGGAAAAATATCGTTATTTTATTATAAAGTTTATAATAAGTGTTTGAAATATTTAATAAATAATAAATCATTTCAATAAATTTTCTTCATTAGAAATTTTGACTGAGTTATAATTACTCTCAAACAACAATTCAATCAAAATACATATTTCTATAATATTTTACATTCACAAAAACTTTAGGAGTTTTATAAACACTTTTAAATCAACCGAAGGAATGTGATGATCATTTAAATGGAGACTGCCGATATTTTGAAAATCAGTCTTTTTAAATATTACTTTTAAGAATTGGAAGAATTCGAATTAAGAAGAATTCGAAATTAGAAGAATTCGAATTTAGAATTGCAGACATTCGAATTTTAAGAATTCGAATATCTGCACTATGTCTTATATCTTCAATTTGATCTGATGGGTTTTTCGTTGCATTTTCGTACACTGAAGTAATATACTACTTATCATTTTAAGACTTTCACGCAATGTTAATTTATTATTAAACATCGCAGAGCACCTTTCCTTATTTGGTTCGATGCAGTAAAAGTATATTACAGACTGATTTTTACATGGAATTTGCAAATTAGGCGGGGTCAAATGGTCCCGACCTCCTCCTAGAAGTGGAACTCAACATTGCAACTATCTTTTATGTCACTTTTTCGTGCTGCCAGATTTACCGAAACAGTTGTCCGTAATTGCCTAACTTCTAACACTTTATCATATTCTGGGCTCAGGTAGGTCCATTGTGACGCGCCCATAATAAATTTTAGAGCAATATAGAGTTACATTACGAGACATGTTGTCTAGGGGTGCCACAGCCCAGTGGTTAATGAACGGGTATTGCACCTGGTGCTTCCAAAACTATCCGCGTGTTTAAGATCTAAGTACGGGAGCTTTAAATCTGTAGGTCTGAAGATCGATCTGAAGGATTCGTGGCAGGAGATTGAAGGTACGGTCCTTCACGGATGCCTTCTTCACTTGGTTTGGATGAGTGGCACTGCCACGGTCGTCCAAACAAATACCTTCTAACTTGGAGTAGACCTGTGGACGAAATAAAGAAAATCACATGTCGTCTACGCCATTGTTGGATGTTTTAGATTAATGTGGTGTGGCAAATCTTTCAAATTTTTTGCTCTTACTTGTTTCATCTACAATATACATAATTTATAGATAAAAATTCCTCATAAATAAGTAAAAATTTAGTAAACGTGCTTCATCTGACTAACAAGAAACTACTGCGCGAAACGTCTGTTCGAATTTCCGAAGCAACATAGAGAGCTCAAGTAGCCCCTAAAAGGCAGAAAATTTTTGATTTTTCTTACATAACAGACATAGGAAGGTGCTATTTATGAACCAAAGGCATTTTAAGGTGAAAAATAAGATAATAAGTAACACTGAATGTATTTTTAAACTTTAAAGCTGTTTTTCTCAGATATGTGATTTTAGCCCTTGCGCGCAACATATCTTAAAATATATTTAACCAATTACTTTCAAATTTTTTGGACTTACTTGTTTCATCCATATATATAATTTGTACTTCAAAAATTCACCATAAATAGTAAAAAAAGAATTGTGAAGAGGTTTATTTCATGTTTTTTAACACGGAAAATGAAAATTTTATTTTGTTTAAATTTTAAAAATATTAAATTTATTTCAAAATTTTAAAAAGTGTGTATAAATTAAAGATGTAATAGTTATAAATATTAAAAAATATTATCAAATAGAAATCCATATTATCAAATAGAAATCCATAAATATAATATTATTTGAAATATCTTGCGCGCGGCTGCTACATACACCGTTATGTCTGTCAAAATTGTATAAATTTTAAAAAACAATATAAAATGTACATATAATTATATGACTTCAGTAAAATTTGTGTAGTAAGAAAGGTTTTCTATATGTTTAGAGAAAAAATTTTGAACATCTGGGATACACCTGGTTAAAATTAAAAAATTGTAAAGATAACTCTATTTTCAATGAATTTCGACTGTTTAAAGGTCCTATGCCCCCTTAAGAAAATCCATTCTAAACACTAAGTGTGACTGCTAAGATAATTAATATTTCTATCTAAAATAAAAAATGCTGCAAGTCTTGTCATATAATAAATAAATAAATATCCCTCATTGTGAATGAATTAATCTAGCTTTGCCAATCACTGACAGATCAAATACACAAATTTTTCATTGGATTAAATTGTAAAACCTTCGATTCTGGATAAAGAGCAGAATATCATAAAATAAAGGCAAATATGTGTATCTGAAAAATTGAACAATTAATTTAAAATAAGGATTAATAAAATGAATCTGTTTTGGAACAATTTGGAATCTATTTCAAATCACAGAACAAAAGTGTTTGCTAAAAAAAAAAACTAAGGATCACAGTGATATTTAAAGGATCAAAGTGATATTATAAGACTAAGGATCAAAGTGATATTATACTAATCCACATATAATTGTTTTAATAAACAAATACAAGACTATATTTAAAAGTGAGTAAAAAAAATTCTTTAAATAGATGTATAATTAGATTCCAAAGAATTAAATTAAATAAACGTTTTAATACAGATTGTTATATACATTGTAAGTCAGAACTCTTGGGCCAAACTTTGATAAATCACATCTAAACAAGCAATTTATGTCATACAAAGCAGGGTCGTAACGGAAGAGGTGAACCTCTAGGCGGTAGCTCATGAAATGGGGCAAATGATGAATCTCTCGTGAAAATAGGAAATATAAAATGACAGAGAAGGCACGAAGTACGTTTTACTGACAGAAATTGCAGAATGTATGGGACAAAGTTACAGAAACTGCTCAATAGTGCGACCACCAGCAGTAATGCAGGCTTCACACCTTCGACGCTGCGAGCGGCGTACGTTAGCAAAAACTCCCGGCATATCTTGGAAATCTCCGGCAGCAACAGCAATCCTAGCAACAAGGTCCTCGTCGGAGTCGATTGGGCTATCATAGATAATACTTTTCATATGGCCCCATAAGAAAAAGTCGAGACAGGAGTGATCAGACGATCGTGCCAACTAAGCTATGGGACCATCCCGACCAATCCTTTGTCCTGGGAATGTAGCATCTAAGGTGTGCCGCATATCTATTCCGAAATGGGGTGGTGCTCCGACGGGTTGGAATCACATACATGCTTTAATGTTGGCAGGATTATGTTACAGTAACTGTGGAAAAACCGCCTGTAAAAATAGGAGGTATGTTCTGCCGTCCTCTAGCGAGTCACCTCTTGCTAGCGGTTCATCTCTTGAGTTACGACCCTGTTTTGCATGACAAAAATCGCTTGTTTAGATGTGATTTATCACCCCTTAAAATTTGACCCAAGTTCGTTGAGTTTGTTTGAGTTCGTAACAACTTATTATTGAGTTCGTAACAATTTATTGATTTTCGTAGCAATTATACCGAGATATTGATTGGTGCACGTTCAATTATACACTCTATAACAAAAAAATCGACGCACCAAGAAGGAGTTGTCCGATTGTGATAAAAATCGATGGATGTGAGGAACATACATAGAAAAAGAAACGATTAAAATTTCAGAACAATTTAAGGGCGTAGAGATTGACCGTATACAAAGGGAGGCCAATAAGGCGTTGGGGGGACCATATACAAAGGGAGTCAATAAGGCGTTGGTCCACCTCTGGTCTGGATGTAAGATGTCACCCGGCGTGGCATAGACGGATACAGGAGGCCCATTTGGCCAAGAAAGTGTTGGGCAAGCTTGAAGACAATTCATAGCAACCCGTGCCGTGTGCTTCGGGGCATTATCTTGTTGAAAATTAAGTCTGGGGTGTTGCAAAAGGAACGGGGACAGAACCAGTCGTAGAATGTTGTCTACCTACCACTGTGCTGTCAGTGTTCCAGGAATGACTATCAAAGACGTAAGATATCCGCAGTCGAAATGAAACAGAAATTTTGACCACAGATTCAGAATTACTCCTTATATACACCTGCTGAATGCTCAGTTTTGATGCTCTGGAGCTCCCACTATTTATTCATTGGACACCAAATTTTATTCATTTGCATGTTCGCTCAAAATGTCAGAAACTTAAAATCTGTTAAATATTTTTAAACAAATATCAAAGCATAAAACTGATATAATATATATATAAGAATGATTGCATTACATATATATATAAGATTGCATATATATACATAAGATTGCATAAATATATATATATATATATATATATATATATATAACAATGATTGCATACAATTAATTTGAATTTTTCTTTGACAATTTTGATTTAATCGTCAATCTTATATATCTCATTTCTATGTTATCACTTCTATTGTTTCCTAAAATTCTGTTAATGTACAAATACAATTTTTATTAGCTCTCCACGGTTTAATTTTTAGTCACATATGATTAAGAATGTTGTGATAACCAAACTTTTTTTTTTTACTTTTTAGTGCATTTTAATAAAACAGTGCAACCTATAAAACGTGTTTAATATTTTGTTTTAATTATAAGAAAAAAATTATATTTGTAAATGCGTGTGATCTGAAAATAATATTTCACTTATCTTTCATTTATCTGTCTATTTTATTTTCCCATCACACTTCACGACTGACGGATAATCGTGAGTTTAATGTACTTTATTATTAATTAATAAAAGTCCCCATATATTATCTTTTATTAAGAAAGTAAATAAATATCCATCGTAAACATCGAAAATATTTCAATTTATATCACACTAAATTTTTTTTTCCGAATCGTAGTGCATTAATCTATCTCCTTGAGAGCTTTAGGTGTTCCTGACAGTCCAAATACGTAAATGTTTCAAAGGATTAAGTTGTAAAACGTTCGATTCCGGATAAGAAAAAGGAACAGGAAGAAAATGGGGAGAAATATTCTTTTGAGAAATCAAATAGTTCATTTCAAATGTGGATTAGCGGAATTTATAAATCATGCTTTAAAATAATCCAGCATATATCTCACAATAGAGCGTAAAATATTTGATGGGAAAATACAGAAGCAATCAAAATAACGGTTGATTCAGGTTCATATTTCATAGTATAAAATTGCTTTTTTTTAGAAGACAAATTTATCATACCTATTTAATGAAGAGGCATGTGATGAAATTGCTTTTCAATTCAATAGAGCATAAAATATTTGATGGGAAAATACAGAAATAATCAAAATAACGGTTGATTCAGGTTCAAATTTCATAGTATAATTTTTTTTTTGAGAAGACAAATTTATAATGCCTATTTACTGAAGAGGCATATGATAAAATTGTGTTTTAATAAGGAATAAAAAATTTTATGCGTAAATGTATAACAACATATAAGCTCTTTTTATAGTCATAAAATTGACAAATTTACTAATTTACTCCTTACATTTTACTACATTTTAATAATTATTATTATTGTTTCCTTATTTTGCTGCGCGCATTCGCGTCTATGAATCTAATTTCTACCTAGTGGTTGCTCAGATATTAAAAACATGAAAGTAAAATTTCCGTAGAATTCACGTTACAAAGACGATTTGCATTACTAAGATTCATTTGAGTAGAATAACACATGGCAACTTAAATAAAATTATTTTTCTTTTGGAGGATCCGTTAACAGGTCCCAACATATGACTCACTTTAGATTACTGGAAGGTGAATCTAACAATCTTATTGTATACGGGAATTAGTGTTTTGCGTCAACAAATATTTAAATTGATATAAATTCTAGCTCGTCATAAAATTGCCTCAACATAGAAATGTGTAAATGGATATTGTTACAAATTGCAACATGTTTTACGCTGCTTTTCCTTACCCACATGGAGAAATCCCTTTCACAGACAACCATCGCAATTACGAGAAAGTAGGATTGCCAGAACTTGCCGACATTTTCGTACCTGGGACACTATATTTAGCAAAATATTATGAACTTGGCGAGTTTCCGAACCCTCCAAGTTTCAGAGATACTGTTCAATTCGCGAGATTTCTATGGATTTCTATGGAGTGTTCTAAAGTTTATGTCAATCGTTTTCTAAGGAAAAATTACACAAGAAATGTCTATGTGCGTAACTTTATTAAAGATTTTGATTTTTTGATGATTTTTTCAAAATTTCACACGAAAATTTAGGGGGGTTCTGTACATTCGATTGCGTTTAAAAACCATAGGCTTCCAGTAGTCATGGATTGTGATTTTTGTACAAAATTTCATTAGAATCGCACCATTCGTTCGTGAGATATCGTCTCCACAGGCTCACTGACACAAACACACACGCATACTTTCACACACACACACACTCTTTCACACACACACACACAGACATCACCTCAAAAATGTTTGATTCGTGATCAGGGATGCTTGAAACGTGCTGTCCCGTCGAAAACTCGAATTGGAATTTCCGACCTCGTCACAATACTTTCCTTATACATTATGTATATAAGGAAAGTGATTAAGAGAAATCATTCACATGCCATTTTATTACATTACTAGCCGCCTTTGGCGACCAGCCTGTTCGCTACCCTTGAAAATTCTGACCGTGGCAAACTCGTTGGCGCGACCTACCAGAAAGGTGTAAGGTAACTGCTTGGAAGGCCAGGAAGTGCCACACAATTTAGACCGGAACCCAATGGGGGAGGCATCCAAAGAGACCGTACCCTCCTTCCCCTACCACAAACCTCTCGGAAGGACTTGCAGTCCCACACGTTTAACGTGATCGTACTCCGCGTGAACACGGCTGCAGTTTTGGCAATGGCGGGAATCGAACCCGGTCCTACCGAGTGAAATTCCCGCGCGCTAACCACTGGGCTACCGTGCCATCCGCGACAATCTCCATAACTTTATTTTTATTCGGCAATTTTGGGAATCGAACCCGGGCCTACCAAGTGCAAATCCCGCGCACTAACCACTGGGGTACTTCACCCTCCGCGATATTCTTCATAACTTTCTTTTTATTCACCCAATTTAGACCGGAACCAAGTGGGAGAAGCATCCACAGGGACCGTACCCTTCTTCCCCTACCACCAACCTCTCGGAAGGACTTACAGACCCACATGTTTAACGTGATCGTACTCCGCGTAAACACGACGGCAATTTTGGGAATCGAACCCGGGCCTACCGAGTGCAATTTCCGCGCGCTAACCATTGGGCTACTTTGCCCTACGCGACAATCTCCATAACTTTCTTTTTATTCATCCAATTTAGACCGTACCCTCCTTCCCCTACCACCAACCTCTCGGAAGGACTCACGGACCCACATGTTTAACGTGCTCGTACTCCGCGTAAACACGGCGGCAATTTTGGGAATCGAACCCGGGCCTGGTAACTGGTTGGACGGCCAGGATGTGCCACCCAATTTAGACCGGAACCCAGTGGGGGAGGCATCCACAGGGAACGTACCCTCCTTCCCCTACCACCAACCTCTCGGAAAAACATACGGACCCATATGTTTAACGTGATCGTACTCCATGTCAGTGGCGGAAATCGAACCCGGGCCTACCGCGTGCAATTCCCGCGCGCTAACCACTGGGCTACTTCGCCCTCCGCGACAATCTCCATAACTTTCTTTTTATTCACCCAATTTAGACCGTACCCTCCTTCCCCTACCACCAACCTCTCGGAAGGACTCACGAACCCACATGTTTAACGTGATCGTACTCTGCGTGAACGTGGCGTAAGTTTTGGCAGTGGCGGGAATCGAACCCGGGCCTACTGAGTGCAATTCCCGCGCGCTAACCACTGGGCTGCCGCGCCCTCCGCGACAATCTCCATAACTTTCTACATATTCACCCAATTTAGACGGGAACCCAGTGGGGGAGGCATCCACAGGGGCCGTATCCTCCTTCCCCTACCACCAACCTCTCGGAAGGACTTACGGACCCACATATTTAACGTGATCGTATTCCACGTAAACACGGCGGCAGTTTTGGCAGTGGCGGGAATCGAACCCGGGCCTACCGCTAACTTCCCGCGCGCTAATTTGCAATTTAAAATGACCATATGCTTAATTCCATCATCCTCATTCCATTGTTTCATTGTTCCATCATTTAACATATCCATAAAATTAAAATATCCAAAAGTTAAAATATACATTTAAAAAATCCAGATCGTCCCATCATTTAAAATATAAATATAATAATTTATATAGAGCAAAGGCGCTCTATTCAGAACCGTGACGTCACCTCCACCTTGACGTCCCCACCCACCACCTTCCCTGCTTCAGCGGGGGAGAAACGAACGGAACGCCGAGAAATTTAAAATCATGACGTCTTTAAAATTGCGATCCTGAAGGCAATTTTCATTATTTCTGGACCAGATTAGACTTTTAAGAATGCCAGATATTTCAGCTTTCTAAAAATGTAAATTATTAGTCGAAATTATGAGTACTTTTTACTATGCGAGAATTTAAAAACCAAAAATCGTTTTTTTGAGCCAAAAGTGACTTTTGTTTTAAAATCTTTAAAAAATATTAGAAATCGAAATGGAGATTTGAAATTGATATATTTTTACTCGCAATTGTCTGCTCTTTCCGATGGTGTGAGTTGTTTTTTTCTACGACGTCTGGATCGTGGAGAAAAAAGGGCAAAAAGGGCAAAAAAAGGTCGAAATCGCATAAAACATTAAATAAATAAAAAAATAATTAGAATTTTGAAAATCGGTTTTCACGTGTCCCCTTCCCTCCCCCCCCGGGTCTCCGATTGCCAAATTTCGTAGCTCTCCGACGCGCGGTCGCGAAACGTATAGTGTATAAGACAGACAGACACACACACACACACACACACAGACATTGCCTTTTATTATATAGACTAACCGCCTTTGGCGACCAGCCTGTTCGCAACCCTTGAAAATGCTGATCGTGGCAAATTCCAACCGTGGCACACTCGTTGGCGCGACCTACCAGAAAGGTGTAAGGTAACTGGTTGGACGGCCAGGATGTGCCACCCAATTTAGACCGGAACCCAGTGGGGGAGGCATCCACAGGGAACGTACCCTCCTTCCCCTACCACCAAACTCTCGGAAAAACATACGGACCCACATGTTTAACGTGATCGTACTCCGTGTCAGTGGCGGAAATCGAACCCGAGCCTACCGCGTGCAATTCCCGCGCGCTAACCACTGGGCTACTTCGCCCTCCGCGACAATCTCATAACTTTCTTTTTATTCACCCAATTTTGACCGTACCCTCCTTCCCCTACCACCAACTTCTCGGAAGGACTCACGGACCCACATGTTTAACGTGATTGGACTCTGCGTGAACATGGAGGCAGTTTGGGCAGTGGCGGGAATCGAACCCGGGCCTACTGAGTGCAATTCCCGCACGCTAACCACTGGGCTTCTTCGCCCCCAGCGACTATCTCCATAACATTCTTTTTATTTACCCAATTTAGAACGGAACCCAGTGGGAGAGGCATCCACAGGGACCCTCCTTCCCCTACCACCAACCTCTCGGAAGGACTTACGGGCCCACATGTTTAACGTGATCGTATTACGCGTGAACACTTCGGCAGTTTTGGCAGTGGCGGGAATCGTACCCGGGCCTACCGCTAACTTCCCGCGCGTTAATTTACAATTTAAAATGACCATATGCTCTCTAAGCTCTTAATTCCATCATCCTCATTCCATTGTTCCATCATTTAAAATATCCATAAAATTAAAATATCCATCGTTCCATCATTTAAAATATCCATAAAATTAAAATATCCATCGTTCCATCATTAAAATATAAATATAATAATTTCTACAGTGCATATGTTAAGCTCTTATTTCATTTAAAATCAGTCTTATTCCATTTAAATTCAGGAAGTGCCACACAATTTAGACCGGAACCCAATGGGGGAGGCATCCAAAGAGACCGTACCCTCCTTCCCCTACCACAAACCTCTCGGAAGGACTTGCAGTCCCACACGTTTAACGTGATCGTACTCCGCGTGAACACGGCTGCAGTTTTGGCAATGGCGGGAATCGAACCCGGGCCTACCGAGTGAAATTCCCGCGCGCTAACCACTGGGCTACCGTGCCATCCGCGACAATCTCCATAACTTTATTTTTATTCGGCAATTTTGGGAATCGAACCCGGGCCTACCAAGTGCAAATCCCGCGCACTAACCACTGGGGTACTTCACCCTCCGCGATATTCTTCATAACTTTCTTTTTATTCACCCAATTTAGACCGGAACCAAGTGGGAGAAGCATCCACAGGGACCGTACCCTTCTTCCCCTACCACCAACCTCTCGGAAGGACTTACAGACCCACATGTTTAACGTGATCGTACTCAGCGTAAACACGGCGGCAATTTTGGGAATCGAACCCGGGCCTACCGAGTGCAATTTCCGCGTGCTAACCATTGGGCTACTTTGCCCTACGCGACAATCTCCATAACTTTCTTTTTATTCATCCAATTTAGACCGTACCCTCCTTCCAATACCACCAACTTCTCGGAAGGACTCACGGACCCACATGTTTAACGTGCTCGTACTCCGCGTAAACACGGCGGCAATTTTGGGAATCGAACCCGGGCCTGGTAACTGGTTGGACGGCCAGGATGTGCCACCCAATTTAGACCGGAACCCAGTGGGGGAGGCATCCACAGGGAACGTACCCTCCTTCCCCTACCACCAACCTCTCGGAAAAACATACGGACCCATATGTTTAACGTGATCGTACTCCATGTCAGTGGCGGAAATCGAACCCGGGCCTACCGCGTGCAATTCCCGCGCGCTAACCACTGGGCTACTTCGCCCTCCGCGACAATCTCCATAACTTTCTTTTTATTCACCCAATTTAGACCGTACCCTCCTTCCCCTACCACCAACCTCTCGGAAGGACTCACGAACCCACATGTTTAACGTGATCGTACTCTGCGTGAACGTGGCGTAAGTTTTGGCAGTGGCGGGAATCGAACCCGGGCCTACTGAGTGCAATTCCCGCGCGCTAACCACTGGGCTGCCGCGCCCTCCGCGACAATCTCCATAACTTTCTACATATTCACCCAATTTAGACGGGAACCCAGTGGGGGAGGCATCCACAGGGGCCGTATCCTCCTTCCCCCTACCACCAACCTCTCGGAAGGACTTACGGACCCACATATTTAACGTGATCGTATTCCGCGTAAACACGGCGGCAGTTTTGGCAGTGGCGGGAATCGAACCCGGGCCTACCGCTAACTTCCCGCGCGCTAATTTGCAATTTAAAATGACCATATGCTTAATTCCATCATCCTCATTCCATTGTTTCATTGTTCCATCATTTAAAATATCCATAAAATTAAAATATCCATTTAAAATATCCAAAAGTTAAAATATACATTTAAAAAATCCAGATCGTCCCATCATTTAAAATATAAATATAATAATTTATATAGAGCAAAGGCGCTCTATTTAGAACCGTGACGTCACCTCCACCTTGACGTCCCCACCCACCACCTTCCCTGCTTCAGCGAGGGAGAAACGAACGGAACGCCGAGCGGAACGGCGAGAAATTTAAAATCATGACGTCTTTAAAATTGCGATTCTGAAATCAATTTTCATTATTTCTGGACCAGATTAGACTTGTAAGAATGCCAGATGTTTGACCTTTCTGAAAATGTAAATTATTAGTCGAAATTATGAGTACTTTTCACGATGCGAGAATTTAAAAACCAAAAATCGTTTTCTTGAGCCAAAAGTGACTTTTGTTTTAAAATCTTTAAAAAATATTAGAAATCGAAATGGAGATTTGAAATTGATATATTTTTACTCGCAATTGTCTGCTCTTTCCGATGGTGTGAGTTGTTTTTTTCTACGACGTCTGGATCGTGGAGAAAAAAGGGCAAAAAGGCAAAAAAAGGTCGAAATCGCATAAAACATTAAATAAATAAAAAAATAATTAGAATTTTGAAAATCGGTTTTCACGTGTCCCCTTCCCTCCCCCCCGGGTCTCCGATTGCCAAATTTCGTAGCTCTCCGACGCGCGGTCGCGAAACGTATAGTGTATAAGACAGACAGACGCACACACACACACACACACAGACATTGCCTTTTATTATTTAAGATAACTTTTGGACATATTTCTGACGAATAAAAGGGCTGAAGGACGGTCTTGGGATAAACTTTAAATCTCCGTATGTTACTCCTCTAGCCAAACACCTTAATGTTGCAGTTCATCGTTCATGAGGTGTGATTGAACTCTTCATACATGTATTTTGTATTTTAATCTTGCTGAAAGGTAAGGTCAAGTGGTCTTATGAATTTGAAACTAGATACAAAATTCCCCGTATTTCTATAGATTGGTTAAATTTAACTTAACAATATGGGTAAAAGTGGAATCTTTAGTTTCGACTAATCGATATAGCATAAAACATGTAATTAAAACATTTAATTTAAATTTTTAATGTACGAAGACGATGGCTTAAGTCCAAACAAATCGATTTCTAAGATAAATATTCAAAATGCTACATGTTTGATACTCAGATCTATAATATATACAGCAAATATGTTAATATTGTAACTATGTGGAAGCGTGCGTAATGGACCTAAGATGAAAAATGTGTTAAAGTGCAAGCGTGGATTCTAATGTATTCAAGAAACCTTTGCGCAAATTCTCAATTATTTTATTAAGTTTACTTGAAAGTATTAGATTTATTTTAGCATTCAAGTGTGTTCCGCCTCCCACTGGTGCGCCGGGGTAACTTCAAATGACAGCTATATGGTTTACGATTCTGGACGATGTATGGTGGAATGCATCAAGTGCTTGGACATTTTTAATAAATAATAAAATTTTAGCATCCAATATATACAGAAAAATCTCCTTATATTTGATATTTCTGTATTATTTTTATATATTTATTTATTTTTATTATTATTATTATTTTTATTACCTTCTTTGCAGACAGAATCAATTCGTAATAGTTCATATTTGGAATTAACTAATAAATTTTAATATGAACATTCCAACCATTTTTATTCTTAACTTCCTTAATATTATAATTCTTAAAGAAGTGTTAAAGATCAAATGAAAAAGTGGACTTAAAATGTGTGTGGAATAAACGGTGGATGGAGTTAAAGAAATTTGTTTGCGTTAACTGGATGGAATGTTTAAATTCACTTAAAGAAATACTACCTGGATTTGTCCAATAGCGGTCACTATATGGCAACCATTTTTACTTTCCTTATATACATAATATGTAAGGAAAGTATTGTGACAGAGTCGAAAATTCGAATTCGAGTTTTCGACTGGAGATCACATTTCCAGCATCCCTGATCACGAGTCACACATTTTTGAGGTGATGCCTGTGTGTATGTGTGTGTGTGTGTGTGTGTTTGTGAGTGTGTGTGTGTGTGTGTGTGAAAGTATGTGTGTGTGTGAAAGTATGTGTGTGTGTGAAAGTATGAGTGTGTTAGTGAGTCTGTGGAGACGATATCCCACGAACGAATGAAGCGATTCTAATGAAATTTGGTACAAAAATCACAATCCGTGAATACTGGAAGCCTATTATTTTTAAACATAATAGGCTTCCATAATAGGCTTCCATAATTCATAACCCCCTAAATTTTCGAGTGAAATTTTGAAAAAAATCATCAAAAAACCAAAACCTTTAATAGAGTTATGTAAATAGGTATTTCTTAAGTAATTTTTCCTTAGAAAACGATTAACATAAACTTTAGAGAACTAGCATGCACCGTCCTCGAGATATTGCACATTTTTAAAATAAATTTATCAGAAAATCCCATAAATTAAAAAAATATATTAACTTTTGAGAAACATGTTCACTTTTCGTATGTAATATCATACGATAAATTTGGTGACATCGTTGTCGTGGATTTAGTTCGTTCCATTGATAAAAAAAGATACTTTGAGTAATACATTTGTATTTGAACGCCAATAGTCATTTATCTGCTATATGAATAACTTATTTCTCCGTCCACAACGCTTAGCGAGATTTTGGCGACGAATTTGGCGGAATGTCACCAACTTAATGACTTTTTAAAATATTATCAAATAACCGGAAATCTCGCCAAATGGATAAAAATGACGCTACATCATTGAAAATGACTACTAATTGACGAAAATTCAGTATCTTGGAAAGAATATATGTATGGCTCTAAGCTAGGCACTAGTACTGGTGCTGGAGTATGCTGTCCGAATGATGGTGCAAAACTATTTTTCCCTCTTGGCAGCTACACTACTGTCTTTCAGGCTGAGGTTTTTGCTGTTCTAATGTGTTCTACAATTTGCTCTGACAGAAATTAGAGGAGCAACCAAATCTTTATATGCTCTGATAGTCAGGCTACTCTTATGACTTTAGGGAAGTCTTCTATGACGTCATCCCTTGTCTGGGAGTGCTATACTGCACTTTGTAAGATTGCTAGCAACAATTAAGTCATACTATACTGGGTGCGACATTCAGGCATTCCAGGTAATTAAATAGCTGATGAGTTGGCTAGAAAAGGTTCAAGCACACCTTTTGTTGGTCCCGAGCCAGCTTTGGATGTTCCTAATGAACTGACAAGAAGAATTGTGTATGGCATCTTCAGAAAGCTTCAGTGCGAGAACTGGCGTAATACTAAGGGCCAATGGCAGGCGAAAGAGCTAAACTGTAAGTGCCCTAGTATGCGCCAAAAAGAATTATTCAAGCTCAGTAGAACTGGAATCAGAAGGGCTGTTGGGCTCCTTACTGGGCACTGCACCCTTAAAAGACACCCAAACATTATGGGTACCATTAACGATTCGCTTTCCAGAGGCTGTAATTATAGCGAAGAAACCGCCGCACACATACTCTGAATGTGAGGTGTTCTCTGCCCTTAGGTTCGAACACTTGGGTCGACATGTGAACGAACCCTGGGAATTGCATGACATTCCTGTCAAGTGCCTGCTGATTTTTGCTTCGGCTACTGATATCTTTTCTTAGGGATATTTTCATTTCGGGGGATAGTACAATAGACCTATGGTCGCTATGCTGGACTTTCTTGAAGCCACCCACCTTCATGTCATTCATTCATTCATTCATACTGTAAAAGTAGTAAATCCATTGCATTATATAAGGAAAGTCATGTGCTACCCAAATCATATTTTCTTTGTAGCGACCAATTTTTTAGAAAATCCTGCGAATTTTGCGCGAGCGCAAAAGACTTGAAGCAGCAAAATTGGGTCCAAAATTGAATGAGCAGGTCAAGTGGGTCAAGCAGATTATTTTTCTGAAATTTCGAAACTTCAGTAAAAGTTAGGAGCAAGGTTGTATAAAATAGAATACATACACAATAGAAATAAATTTAGGTTCACAATAAGAAATTGTTCTATAGTTTGATACTAAAAATTTGGTTTTTGATGTATAATTTTTTGAGTACTGTTGCACGCAAGCAGTCATACACCAATTTATTGTTCGATAAATAGTTAATACATTCAAACTCGCTACAAAAATATTTCTATATATTATGTTTTAAGAATAATTGTACATTGAAAAAAAAACATAAATTTATCACTAGAGATTAAAAGTATGGCACTAAAATATGTAATTTATAAAATATAAAATGTTAAATGCAGTGATGAATTATTTTTCAAATGTTAATATTTTGAGAGTATTATGGCTCCGTAATAGTACGAAAAATAAAATTATCACTTTCGGCCTCTTATTAGCTCAAACCAAAAGACATATTGATATTCACGTGCAAAATCCATTTAAATGCCGTATACATCAGATTAATATCCTGTGAAATAAATCAAATATCCACTGCATTTCTATGGCTAAATCTTTGATGTCAAAACATAAAACTATTACAAAAAGTAGTGAATGGAACAGATCCGATTCACTGGAATGACGCTGCCAGATATGTTGAAAAACAAATATATTTGGATTATACTGATTTTTTGTAAAATTTTTTATGTTTATTTGAAGAAATGCCTAATGTCTTCGAGAACGGTTCCTGCTAGCATTCAAAAATTTATATCATAAATAATATAATAAAAAGTTGGGTATGAAATGATTATGCATTTATAATGGTTAAAGATCCTTATTTTGAAATGAGCTTTTCAACAATGCTTTCGTAAATTCTGCGATATCTTGAAAAGTGTTCATGCTAGATTCCTAAAGTATGCATCATTTGTTTACGAATGGAATGAATATTTATTTTTATTAGTCAAGATCCTATATTTCAATATTTTTTTTTCAAAAATTCAGAAAATTAGGAGGGGTATTTTCAGAGCATTCGTATTCTTGCAAAATCAACCAGGATTACCTGATTGTAATAGTTTTATCAAATTATTTTCGTAACTCTTCATTCTTTAATGATATATTACGTCCACGGTATCATTGACATACACACTCATACATACACTCACACATAGACATCACCTCAAAAACGTTCGATTAAAGTTTAAGGATGTTTAAAATCTGTTCTTCCGTTGAAAACTCGAATTCGAATTTTCAACCCCTTAACAATAATTTTTCTATACATTATAACACTATGTGGGAAAATTGAAAAATGTAACCTGCCACTAGCTTCAAATTTTTTACTACAAAAACAATATTTGATATTATTACATCTTTTGAACAGCAAATTCCATCAAAATTATGGACAAAATTAATAAAAAACTATCTATTATTGGAAAAATGTCGTTGGATTACAGAATTAATATTTCGTAAATGGTCATAAAATATCATAATATATCATAAAATATCATAATATTTCATAAAATATCTAAAATACCTCCCTGAGAAATTTGGGTATAATATGTTACGACAGGAATGCAACTTAATTGATAATTCCCCTTGAAAGAATGTTAATGTCTTTCGGTTCATTTAAATAAAATCTCGTTTAACTTTAAACAACATTCTCAAGATAGTTTGCTAAAATTTGGTTTTAAGGTGCGTATAATTATGATTAAAATGTACAATATACTCAAATTGCATTTGAACCGACGAGTTCAGTGTGGGAATCCGATTCATTTATATAAGGTTATTACTTTATCTACATGCAGGTTTGTTGGGAAGGGGAAGGGATACGGGGTGATTTCCTCAGGGCCCGGAGTTTTCAGGCGAGGGGAGGTGGGCCATGTTTTTAACGTTTCCGCATTTAAAAATAACAACATTCATAGAAGGAAGAGACACACAGTTTTTCCACTTTGAATAGATTTTTCAATATATATATATATATATATATATATATGTATACAAAAATCAATAATATCAAAAATATTTACAACAATAACAAAATGCAAACGATCCAATTGGCCCCATGCAGCCATAACACATCGCGTACTATATAAATCTTCAAATAGAATAAGCAAAAAATAGAATGCGAATCATTAAACTGTACCACAAATTGGCCGGTGAGTGTGCGTGTGTGACTCCCAATTCCCGGTTAAAGCATGTTTTGAGCCGTGGCAACACACCAGGAGGCCGGTACTAATTTGAGAAGGTCCATTACTAAAAATATAACACCACATATAAAATACTAGCAAGAAAGGAATAAGCGATCATCATACCAACAAACGGAAAATGAACATTATAAGAATTGAATCTTTATACAGTACTCAAATCACTAGTCAATCATCCACATAACCAAATCAGACATTATATTTCTATATACACGTGGATCATCATTACCTGTACATACAACACCTTCCTCCATACTAATCTATACATTCATACACGCCTCCTTCAACATCATATAATCCACCTTAATAAATAAATGTATATATATATATATATATATATATATATATATATATATATATATATATATATATATATTTCCTCATTATGGTTGAATTTCCTCATTGTAGTTGAATTTCATTTTATTTCATTGTATTTTGTAGGCAAATTTTAAGATAGTTAGTGCATTATATGTTACTACTTCCATTCTACCATTGGATTTATAATTTTAATATATATATATATATATACCTTAAGGTATACCTTAAGTAATAAATATTGGAAAACTGAAATTACGTACTTAATTTTTTCGAACAATCTACGCTTATACTAAATTTAATGTTCGTATTTCATAAAAAACCCTCCTCTAATGTTCATTATTATTATTATTTTCTCGGCGTTTTATTGGAATATTGAACCGCGTACCAAATCGAAAATATATGTTTCATTTAAATGAAGTCGTTTCACATATATTCGACAAATCGAACAATTTGGTGTGCGGCACCCCTAAAGTTGGCTATATTGGGTAACTGAAATCATCCATTTTTTCTATCTATCTACTTGTATACCACATATCTCTCTCATCGCGAAGTACCTTTTTCTATCATTTTTCTATCATCTCGAAAGTTTTGGTGTTGAGAATAGCCTCTAACGTATATTATGAAAAAAGTAAAAAGTTTCCCGACTGCTTTATCAAATTAACTCGCATACCAAATTGACAGTGTCTATCTCACTTAAAAGAAGGTTGTTTTTAACACTTTACAACAAAGTTGAAAAGTGTTTATGACTTTGTTCATTCTGTCTGTCTGTCTGTCTGTATGTCTGTCTGCCTGTCCGTTAGCACGATAACTGCCGTAAAAATGACTTAATCAAAATGAAATTTCATTATGCTGTTCAGACGGTCAGTAGGACCTATGGGAATATAAATGAATAATATCACCCAATTAGTTTTGGATTGAACCAAGGTTGAAGAAATGAAATACATTGAGCCCTATGGGACCTAATTTTTCAAACATTTTTTGAGCGGATTTAAAATTCACAAATTGCTTCGAAAATTTTAGGAAATATTTAAATTGTTCCATAAAATATATTAAAAAAAAATCAGAGAAATATATTTAGCAGTTTTTTAAATAAAAATTAAAATAATAATTACACCTCTTATGTGAAACGATCACGTGACCATGATATGAAAATATCACATGACCCACTTCAAAATGATATATGGCATCCATCTTGTTTCAAAATTGTGAGTTTTTAAGTTCTTTTTAATTCATATTGAGTGTTGTATCCGTCCTAAAACCACTTTATTTGTGCGTAAATTCTGTGCATCTACACACTGAAGCAACGCAATTACACTATATTTGAGTTTAAATGCTCATCCAAATTTGATTATTTCTACAACGAAGCCTATTTTTCACCTATGTAAAATGTAAACAGCAAAATATGTAGAATGAGTTATATTACAATTGCTGTATTCTTTTAACACAAAATTATTTAGTTCATGGAGTCTGCATAGATGATATGAATGAAATATTCACTGATTTTAAAAAGAGAAGGACGACTTTTTCGATGAAGTTTTACGCATAGAGTTTATTTACTTGTAGCTCCATGGTATTAATTTTTAAATAAAATAAATTATTGTAGTATTGTGATAAATGACATTAATGGGAAATTATTTATGAATGAAATGTTGCTTTTATAGAGAGAGCCATATTTTTTCTTTTCACTTTTATAGAGAGAGTGATATTTTTTCTATGACGTCATTTGAATGAATTTCAGTTGGTTTCGATGAAGTTTTCAAATATAATAAATTGTCGAAGTATTATGATAATTCTAAAATTATTACCGAGGAATGCATCACATTTTAGAGATGTTTAAACCAGGTAATCTATTTTTCAATGCCGTCATTTGAATGAAGTTCATTTTTTCGATGAAGGTTTAAGTTTTCAAATATAATTAATTAATGTAGTATTGTGATAAGTTTTAAAATATTACCGAGGAATGTATTGCATTTTAGACTTTTTTAAATAAAATTGCATTGAATTTGGAAAGTGTTTCATAATTAATACTTTAAGCATGATAGATCTTTCTTGTTTTATTTATTTGACAAATCGAACACTTCGGTTGGCGGCATCTCTACCGTAACAAACATTAGAAACATGAGATTTCAGCCTTCTTCATGGCAAATGATTTTTCCTTTGTACCAATTTCATTTTCTCTATCTCATAGCAATGTTCGTTTTCTATAATTTCACATTTTGGATATTTTCGTGTGGGGTCCACCTTTCAAATGAACATTTTCATTTTCGATAACCTGATCAAGGGTCAATAGTTCTATCGAGCTATTGACCCTTGAAACAAATTTCAATTTTCTATATACTATATCGTGATGGATAGACAGATACTTCAGCATATATTCAAACTCAATTGTCATTGTTCATTCCAAATTACAAAAGCATCTCTGAAAATATGCCTCATTAAGTGCATTTCCTTTTCTCTTTTATTTATATTTATCTTATTGAACGTCATGAATATTTTAATTAATAATATTTTTCGTAACGAATGGATTTGATAAATTGTATGAAAATTTAAAATTTTATGTTTTTGGAAGGGGGACAGGGTGAGGAGTAAGTCATGACATAAATGTGACGAGGATGAAACGAAAGTACGTAACGGAAGTGCCAACATATTGTAAAGAATTCCTCCCGAGAAGTCATTGCTCTTATCTAAACGTGACACTGGTGACAAATTCGTGGATTTTGGCGACGAATTGGGCAAAATTTCAAATTTTGTAGATTGTCTAAGAATTTCATGGCATACTTGCTTTTCCAAGAACTTTTCGCAGAGGGTTTATGAGCCCGCTTTCTTCAAATGAGTAAAATTGAAGTCTGAATATGTAAGTATCTAAATAAATGATATAAAAAATGTGATGAGGATGACACGAAATTATGTAACGCAAGTGCCACCCTACTTGCACTGCCGAAATCATCACAAAATACTATATGTAATTTTTCTTCTAATTATATATATATAGAAACTTGAAGTTGTGTTAGAAAATAATTCCGACAGAAAATTTAAATTTTAAACCTGCGATATCTGCTCATCAACATCTGTGCTATACGCCAGTATGAGTTAATCGCGTTGAACGTCGAGACGTTTCATCCACAAATTCGTAATTTGTGGTCGATTCGGATGAATTAAACTAATATTCTATTTATCTATCAACAAGTCTCTTCTTTAGAAATGGTAGATCTGCAGCCAATCTTGAGAAATAGAAGATTCTAGAAAAAAATGTTTGAAACAGATGAGAAAAAAAAAGAGCCGTAAGTGAAAATCTATCGTACACCACCCTACTTCCTCGAGATTTCTTGTGAAATCATTTATGTAAACTTTATCTATATATAATCTTGAGAATTAGATGTTTCAAGTAAAATGAAAAATTTTAAATCGAAATTGAAAAAGAAAACTGGAAAATTAAAACCTGAGATAAGCCGTTATACCCTCCGAAATTTGATGATTTTATAATTTTTATCAAATTTGCATTTATAATAGATCCTGAGAAATAGATGTTTCAATCAAAACTGTTTAGTAAAGACAATAGTACGGAAAAATTTTTGCCAACAATAACGGTTATAATATGTGAACAACTATATATCTCTATATTAAGAACATTATATTGAAACACAGAAACACATACTTGAGTTTATTTACATACAGAATATTTAAAGTTTTATTTTGCCAAAGATATATTCAATGCGGGTATTCAAAGGTTTCTAGTATGATTAATGATTATTCTTTTGCTATGAACTTATAAAATGTGCCAAACAATTTTTAAGGGGTAACTCAAACATATATTTAACCTTACTAATGGATCTTTAAAATGTGGTCAAATTTTTTGTGTTTCACACAATAAAAATATATTTTGGGAATGTAGAATGATTTTTACTACTTCTACCAAAATAATTTGAATATAATAAAATCCCGTTAGTCCGAACACTGCCTCATCTGTTTAATTCAAACAGAATATATTGAAGATCCCAGACATTGCTACTCATCATGTGGGTTTAGGTTAACTAGTTGCACGGCCGGATAAGGACATCTTTAGCACCCAGGAGGCGACCAACGTCCTCCAGTCCACCAGAACGTCATTTAATAAGGTCTAAATAAAATAAGCGCAGAAGAAATAGGGACATACAAACAGTTTTACTTAATTTCAAGCTTGACAGGAACATCCAGTTTTCAAAATTGGGAAATGGATTATCGCGAATTTTGTAGTAGATATCACTGAAAAATAAAAGCAAAGGTTAGAAAAATGTTGGCACATGGAAAACAAAATTAAAAATTAAAGATGCTCATAATTAAAATTTAGGATATATACAATCAAAATAATATAATCAGAGAAATAAAACAAAGATCGAAATGAGGAAGAAGTATTTTCCCATGACCAATAAATGTAAACATAATAATTATAAATGATGTGTACATTTTTCCATTGGCCAGTAAATATTAAGAGTAGAGGGTATTCAAAAACTTTAATTACATTTCAGATATTTCTTTGGCAACAAGAGTACCTTTTTTTTCAATTGATGCCAGATTTATAGATTTTCGAAAACCATAAGGAATTAGTAAAAGTGGAGGGAGATGGAATTTGCCAGTTGGAAACATAACAATCAAAATCGCCAAAGTTATTACAAATGCTGTTTGCAGTAGTTTCAAGTTTGAGAATTGGAAATAATTAAGAAAAGGACAGTGACCGGTTAGAAAATAGACTGGATATTTATTATAAATTTGTAAAACGTTAATAGTGCAGTGGTCATTTCTCATTACGTCTCACTGTGTTTGGATATTAACGCCATCGCCAGTTAAGATCGACACATAGCTCCATCTGGCATTATAACTCTGGAAGTCAATCACCTCTAACCTTTTGTGATTATGAATATTGCCGTTGCAGCTTTACACTGATCTAAATTTCAAAGAAATTTCAAGCTGGTTATGTAGTAGGACGAACCTTACAGTTTATATGGCGCTCCCAAAAGTTTGGCCCATAGGAAGATTCCCTGCCACATGTGTATAGATATCGGTTATTCCATGCCGTTACACGTGCTAAACATTTCATACCGCAAATGAGCGCTAAACCAATTTATAGTACCTACTAGCTATTATAGGAGCGTAAAAATAAATTATATTTTCTCAAAATTCAAACATTTCTCCCTATATTAAATAAAAGTATCCGCCGTGCTATTTGACAAATTTCTCGCTCCTTGAGATTCACTGCTTCTTACTGCAAAAACTATAGCATACAAAACATAAAGTTTGGTACACTTGTAGAAAAATATTTGGGAAAGACGTTGAAATAAAAAATGTTTCGATATAATATTGTAGTTTAAGAAATATTTCATGTCAAAGTCAAAGACAAAATAATTGAGCTGCGAAGTCGCATCCTGGATAAACTAACATTAACAACACCATGAATTTTTGAAACCAGGTAATTATATAGTTGAACTTTTTCGGGACAGAGACCTTTTCTAATTGTGATGTAGTTTAAGAGATATTATAAATTTTATGCACTTTTGAAGTGAAAATTGTTCTTTAGTTTCGGCACGTCAATAGATTTTCTCTGTCTCGTAAAAACATCGAATACAAAAGTATGAAATACGATACATTTATTATCGTTCCTAATGCATTTTGAAAAAAGTAGGAATTATTATATATGCTTTCCTTTACCATGTATAAACAATAATATCAAACAGATTATAGTCCATTTTAAATTAACAGGAACGTGGATCAATTCGATATTTTCATACCAGAATACATTTATAGATAGTTTGTAATATTATGGTTTTTTCAATTTTGAAAAATTTGCTAGAAAAATTAAAAAAAATATGTATTGTTGTCCAAATGATAAAACATAATTACAGCATGATATCCTTCATTTTAAAGGGCTTAAATAAAGATTCTGATTGCTACCAAGTTTGAAATAGTGCTCCTCCTGGAGGTAACTGACGGTAAGGCTATTGATTCCACGAACACAAACACAATATCGCGGTTATTTTTCACCACACTCATTGAAAGTATTAAGTTTCGTAATCATGAGTTAAGTCATTCTTGAATATCAGAAAAATAATTTTTGAAATTAATATAGGTACAGTAGACCTTCAAATCGTGAATGAGCAATGTGTAAAAAATTTCTCCAATAATAATTCAATCACGATTTTTTAACGGTTTCTAAAAGTGGAATTATGATTTGACAGCAAATTTCAGCAACGTGCATTTTTACCCTCTTTAAAATAAATTTTATTTAGATGTTTCAAATTCTTCTCGAAAAAGAGAAATTTATTAAAACAAGACGTATTTTCCTCATATATATTTTATACGAAAAATAAAAAATACCAATGCATTACAGAATACATCAATTGAAAAACATCGATTAAAACAGAGAGCTAGACGTTTCAATCATTCCTTTGAATATTGTTTTATTACTATTTAAACTGTAAGACAAAAAACCAGCCATTAATCACTCTTGACACCTTTGTATTTATAGAATGAATGTAAGCCCTACATAAATAATTGTTTTTTCTATTTCAGGTTAACGATACAGTAAAAATAAAATAAATGGGTTTATTTTCAGTAAATGTTTGGATTTTGAAAACATATAATTTAGTATTGCAATTCTGTAGACGATATCTTCAAAGGTAACAGAAAATCTTGTGCCAAAATTTTGCGAAGGACAGGAAAATTGTTAAGTTCAATACTACCACCACGTAGCCGGAATGAATTTTCCTTGAAATTTAATTTAAAGCACACGAAGCTGCAATGGTAATATTCACAGTCACAGAAGTGTAGGGCTGACTGACTTCCAGTGGTACACTGACAGGTGGAACCACTTAGGGATTTTTACTGGAGGTGGCGCTAACTGTAAGCTGAATGAGACAGAAAGAAGAATGATCTGTGCTACCGTTCAACTTCTTATTCTATTCGAATCAAATATATTAGAGGGTGTTCAGATTAATGGGGTTTAACCGGGTTTTGGTTTGTCCAGATAAAGCGGTGTCCGCATTAACGAGGTTTTATTATACTTAAATTATTTGGTAGTTAAAATTAATAAGAATAAAATATCAATGACATTTTCCTAAAATATTTGTATTGTACGAAACACAACAATTATAAACGCATTAGAAACATCCTTTAGTAAAAGCAGTTGTATGTTTGAGTCATTCCTTTAAATGTTGATTTTGCACTTTTTACAAGTTCACAACAAAACGATGGTCATTAATCATACTAGGAACTTTCTTTCATATGACTTCGAATATATCCTTGATTAAATGAAATAATTAATTTACCTACCCATGCAATAAAGAGTAATATCTGTTTCCGTGGAGAGCACTCCATTGCAGATATCAACGTTCATGAACGGTTTAGCGCTTATTATATGCTCGTCAGCAGTGAATAACAGTTATTCGCAATTACAGCCAGACAACTTGCTATATATGGTAGCAGGAAATTTGTATGCTGTGCAAAATTGCGACAAGCGTTTGAGACAAAGTAAACGCTTTGTGCTTGTGTCAGATAATTTGAATATAATAAAATTCCATTAATCCAGACATCGGTTTGACAATCCATATGGAGTAAATGGTATAACTGTCGCAGTGCAGCTGTCATTTCTCATTGCAACTCACCATGTGCGGCCGTTAACACTCCCACCAGTAAATATCACTATATGGTTCTAATCCTTTATGAAATCTTCTTCAGATGTTTATCGTAAAATAAATAGTTCACCAGTCACGGATAACTCTAGTACAATTGCTCTAACTGGTGTCGTTCAGTTACGCCGTATAGTTAACGCCACGTAACGATCCTTTATTGGTTATTTTAAACGTGGAAGGTCTTTTACAGGTCATCTAGGAAAGTTTCCTGTAAATCTGTACCTCTGTTGAAGCCTTGTATTGTGGTTAATTCCATACCAGGGATATAGTTTAGTAGTTTCTGCTACGACAGTCTATGCCCGTCCTAACACCTAATACCCGAAAATGCATCAAACATAAAAACACTACGGAGCGTAAATTCATCAACTTACCGTCTATTTAGCATGATGTCGAAAACACCTTCCCAAAGGACAATTAGAAAAGCGTAAAAATGGAAAGATTTTCTCATTCTAACAATTTTCCCATTTTGCATATTGCCATTATTTTTGTTCAATCGTCTGAAATAAAAAAGTTTATTGGTTTACTTTAAACAATTAATTACCCTTAATTTATTTATGACTTTGCTAGAATATATATTCATGTTCAGTGTTTTTATGCCAGAATTTTTGGAAAATTTCTTCTTTTTTTCAATTATATTCATTACTTTACTTTTCGAGCAGATTTACAACCCTCTACTTAAATATATGTTTCATATGACATCTGGGCTCCTATATATATCAGTTAACTAACGAACTTCGCTAGCTAGCGGTCCCTGAATGTAACAAGCAGTTTCTATTACAATCAGCTTTTTAGAAAGTATGCACCAGCGCAGGGGTCACAAAAGCTTGAAAGCAACAAAAGTGGGTCGAGGTTTAGAGTGGGCATATCGAGTGGGCCTATAGCAGAATAGAAAATACAACGCAAAAATTGCATCAACAAGCATGCAAGTGTCTCTACGATAGATAAAATGAAATATCCCAACAATCCAGCCAAGTTATTTTTCTACCACTGTGCTAAGATAGATAAAACGAATAAAGCAAAACACTTCTACTCCCTGCCCTTCTCACGGCCCACATCCTTTATCCAGCTGCAAAAATCACAAATCGACACATTTGGGCCCAAGTTCACCATGAGCAGTTTGGCTGGGTCCATTACAAAGTCAAAAATACAGCATAAAAATTGAATCAAAATCTGAGCAAGAGTTGCATTGTTCTCAAAAACCGTAAAATCGATTTTACTTCATTATTTTTTTATCGTAAATCCAAAATTCCTATAAAATAATACTTTATTTTATTTCTTACCTATATCCACCATGGAGTAACTGAAGGTGTCAGGAATGATTAATGGCCAACATTTTGTCGTAGAACGTAAAGGGTGAAAAACCAATATTTAAAAGCATGAATAAAATGCCCAGCTGTCTCTTATAATGAATGAGAATTTAAGTAATAGACTACGCAGAACGTGTGGCATTTTTTGTGTTATGCAAAAATGTGAGGATAACACAACATATTCTTTTTTTTATTATTTTCATTTATCCAAAGGATTTTAAACAATTTGAAGATGTTGGTATTTATTTAAAACTAGCAGCATACCCGTTCTTCGTACGGAGTATATAATATAAAGACACTTATAATTCAGAATCATATGCAAATTATGTTAAAATATTAAATGTATTGCTCCTAAAAAGACGTTTATGAATATCTGTTCTCATCATGCAAAATTATCTTCACGGGCAGATCTGAAGAATAAAACATCCTGGCCCCTTTCGAAAGCAAATATACAAAAAATATGAAATTGAATCAATAAATTCAAAATAACAGTGCTAAAATTGTATGGGACCCGTAGTATTTATATACTCGAATATTAGATGATATAACCTGAATTAGTAGATTACATGTATAAATTGAAAATGCCAATAAACCCGTAATTGATTCCAATATATGCCAGAATGAAAGCACTAAAATTATATGCGAATATATATATATATATATATATATATATATATATATCCCCGTACTACTTATATTGTCGCAGATTAGAAAATCTGCCTGTATGTTAGTAGAAGATTACCTTTATTACAATATGAGTCTAAAAAATCTTTGCCGAAATAAAACAGATGACATAATAAATTGAAAATTTCAATTATCCCCGTAATCTTTATACCAGAATGTCGTAATTGATTCCAATATATGCCAATATATATCAAAATATATGCCTATATACCTGTACTATTTATATTCTCGTGGATTAAAAGATAGCCCGTGCATTTATAGAAGATTACTCGCACAGCGTACAATATGTGAGTTTCAACAATTTTTGGCATAATAAAACAATGGCATAGAATTAATATGAAAATTTCAATAATCCCTGAATCAACAGTCCTAAAAATACCAATAATAATAATTTTTCAACCTGAAGACCGTAATTGATATTATCCAGTCAACAATGCAATGTCAATGAAATTTAATTTATATACATATCTTTGTTATTCAAATCGGAAAAGATTTAATAAAAATCGTATGCCTCATGAACACATTGGATTTAGATCCGTTGCTAAACGACATGACATCATTTGTTTCAAATGAATTGATGAGAATCTTATCGTTTAATAATTCCATCTAAATGGAAGGTTTGGCGACATTTCCGTCAATTTAGCGACAATTTAAAACATCGCCAAATTTATCAACACGTGGGACTGCAGAATTGACATTCCCATTTTGCGACACATTGACGAATAATCATCACAATACTATGCCCTAACAAAACATAATTAATTGCATTTATTAAGCGCAATTTTATCAATTTTATTATAATTTTATGGATTTGCAAACATTTTATCAATTTGGTGACATATGAAAAATTCGCTAAATGTGTTACTAAGTAGGATGGATGGACTGGCCGGCAAATGCTACCTAAACATCATTTCAGTACTCTCTTCTAAGAAAACAAATTTAATTTAATTGATTTGCGTTGTTTTTGTCTATTTATCGACAATTCCGTCAATTTGGCAACGTTTAAGAAAAGTTGCCAAGTTAGCGATATTCCTCGAAATTCATGGCTCTGAATTTGCAGATCTGAAGAATAAAACATCCGATCCCGTTTGCATATACTAAATGAAAACACTAAGATTGCATTAGAAAATATACCCGTTCTACTCTTTTTATGTTTCAACAATCGGCTATTCTTCCTTAAATGTAATGTTAGGGGCACGATAACAACAACAACAACAACAACAATCAGCTAAATAAATTTATTGGCTAAACACAATATATGAGTTTATTAGCTAAACACAATATATAAGCTTGAAAACTATTTGCCAAAATAAAGGAAAGTGATGTACACCTTCCGCAATTAATAGAATTAAAAAAAAAATCCAACCGTTCATTTACAAAATATATATTTACATCTATTTATTTATTATTCAAATAGAAAAAATAATAACAAATATTAACAAACACATTTAATTTAATTGCGTTGCTGAGCAACATAATATAAGAAAGAATCTTCCTCACAAACTGCGAAATTAAATAACCATTTTGATCTCTTCCCAATAAAATGCAAAAATAACAATCATTTTGATTTCTTTATACTTTTCATTGTTTAGTAAACGCTTGTGAAGCATAAACCATGGAGTTAGATTTTCCCATTTAAATTCATGTTTCAAACAATTCATGCTTTCAGATAGTGACTAATTAATGCAAAAATCCTGCACTAAGCTCAGAAATGAAGTTTTAATTCACATTGACGTTTTAAACAAACGATTTTCATCCTTTTCGTTTGGATAAACCACGGAGTTAGATAGTAGAACTCCTAGGATAAAGTTCCGTTTTTCATTAATATCTCGACAACTCCTGGTATTAGAAACTCGAAACTTGGGCGAAATTGATGGGGGGGGGAGGCTATTTCAAGGCTACTCACAAAATTTCATTAAATTCGATTCAGCCGTTCTCTCGTGATGATGAGACAAACGAAATATTCGTTTTTCACAAATATCTCGAGAACCACTGGTTGTGGAAATTCTAAACATAGACTAAATTTTAAGTGGGGCTATTTCTGGGCTACCCACAAAATTTCATCAAATTCGGTTCAGCCGTTCTCCCGTGATGAGGGGACAAACAGACAGACAGACAGATTTTCAATTTTATTTATATAGATAATAAAAAAGGTGAGATTCTGATGTACATTATTTAATACAAAAATTATATATGAAAAATAACAATATTGAAAACAAATATTCTGTTAAATAAGCCAATAATATTTGTTATAATTTGGTTTAAGCCTCTTCATAAATGATATAATATAAAAAAAAATATTATTTGGGCAGCTCATGGATTTCTCTATGTAATGCAATCACTTCAGTTCATTTATAAGTAAACTAATCTGTATAAATAAAATTAAAAATCTGTCTGTCTGTATGTCTGTCTATTTGTCCCATCATCACGGGAGAACGGCGGAACCGAATTTGATGAAATTTTGTGGGTAGCCTGGAAAGAGTCCCACTTAAAATTTAGTCTGTGTTTGGAGTTTCTACGAGCAGTGATTCTCGAGATATTAGTAAAAAACGAAATTTTTGTTTGTCTCATCATCATGGGAAAACGGCTAAACCGAAATTAATGAAATTTTGTGAATAGCCTTGAAATAGACCCCCCCCCCATAAATTTAGTCCAAGTTTCGAGTTTCTAAGACCAGAGGTTGTTGGGATATTAATGAAAAACGGAACTTTTTCCTAAGTGTTCTACTCTCCAACTCCGTGGTTTATCCAAACGGAAGGGATGAAAATCGTTTGTGTAAAACGTCAAAATGAAATAAAATTTTATTTACGAGTTTGATGCAGGATTTTTGCATTAATTAGTCACTATCGAAAAACATGAATTGTTTAAAACATGAATTTAAATGGAAAAATCTACCTCCATGTGTTATCTTTCACAAGCTTTTACTCAACGATGAAAAGTATAAAGAAATCAAAATGGCTATTTAATTTCGCATTTTATGAGGAAGATTCTATCTTATATCATGTTGCTCGGCAATGGAATGGAATTAAATGTGTTGTTAATATTTATTATTTTTTTTTCTATTTGAATAATAAATAAATGGATGTAAAAATATATTTTATAAATAAACGGTTTGATTTTTCTTTTAATTATATAAATTGCGGACTGCGTACATCACTTTCATTTATTTTAGCAAAGAGTTTTCAAGCTCATATATTGTGTTTTGCTAATAAACTCATATATTGTGTTTACCCAATAATTTCATTTAGCCGATTGTTGAAACAGAAAAAAAAGTAGAACGGGAATATCTTATACAATTTTAGTGTTTTCATTTAGTATAAACAAACGGGATCAGGATATTTTATTCCTTAGATCTGCAAATTCAGAGCTACGAATTTGGCGGAATATCGCTAACTTGGTAACTTTTCTTAAACTTTACCAAATTAACGGAAATGTCTCCAAATTGATGAAAATAACGCAAGTCAATGAAATTAAATTTGTTTTTTTAAAATTGAGTACTGAAATGATGTCTCGGTAGCATTTGTCGGTCAGTCCAACCATCCTACTTAGCAACACATTTAACGAATTTTTTTAATTTCACCAAATTGATAAAAATATTTGTAAATCCATAAAAATATCATGGAATTGATAAAATTCCGCTTAATAAATGAAATTAATTATGTTTTATTAGGGGATAGTATTGGGATGATGTTTTGTCAATTTGTCGCAAAATGAGACTATCAGTTCTATAGTCCCACTTGGCGATAAATTTGGCGATTTTTTAAATTAACGAAAATGTCGCCAAACCTTCCATGGAGATAGCACTATTCAGACGATATGATTTCCATCAATTTATTTGAAGCAAATGATATCATGTTGCTTAGCAACGAATCCAATGTGTTATGTGCCATACGATTTTTATTAAATCTTTTCCGATTTGAATAATTAAGATATGCATATAAAATAAATTTCATTGACATTGCATTTTTGACTGGATAATATCAATTACGGTCTTCAGATTTAAACATTATTATCATTGATATTTTCGGAGACTGTTGATTCAGGTATTATTGATATTTTCAAGTTATTATGCCCTTGTTTATTTATGACGAAAATTGTTGAAACTCATATATAGTACGCTGTCCGAGTAATCTTCTACAAATGCACGGATATATCTTCTAATCTACGAGAATATAAGTTGTACAGGTATATTGGCATATATTTTGATATATATTGCCATATATTCGAATCAATTACGACCTTCTGGTATAAAGATTACGTTGATTATTGATATTTATAATTTATTACGTCATCTCTTTTATTTTGGCAAATATTTTTGAGATTCATATTGTAATACGGGTAATCTTCTACTAACATACTGGCATATTTTCTAATCTGCGACAATATAAGTAGTACGGGGTTGCATATATTGATTCAATTCCTTTTTTTCTGTAAATTTGCTTCCAAAAGGGGCCAGGATGTTTTATTCTTCATATCTGCCCGTGAAGATAATTTTGCATAGTGAGAACAGATATTCTTAAACTTCTCTTTAGGAGCAATAAATTTAATATTTTAACAGAATTTGCACATGATTGCGAATTATAAATTTTTTTATATTATATACACCGTACGAAGAACGGGTATGCTGCTAGTGACAGTATAAACTTGTAATGACACTAAACATGTAACTGACCATTAAACTTATATTTTGCACAACTCAAACTTGACAATTCTAAACATTGCGAGTATCTATAAGATTGTCCATATGTTAAACGATTTTAATCATTTGAGATTATTTAATTTTCATCCAATATGACATTACTTTCGGTAATTAGGTATTACTAGCCGAATACCCGTTGAAAATCAACGGTTTCGTAATAAATAACCCCATGAACAATGTACATTTTTGAATAATTTGATTTTCGGATTTAATTGGCAAATCGAATATTTTGGGTGTCAGAACCCCTTAAAGAAGGAAATATTGAAAAACGTAAATTACACACTTCTTCCTTTCGAACTATCTACCTATGCGCTAAATTAAAGTCTCTATCTCATCCAAAAGAATGCTATTTTATCATTTCCCCTGTCGAATGTCTTCCTGTGGAGTCATAAATGGACATTTAGGCAAACATTTTTTCGCCTTGGGTTTTTTATCAGATGATGGGCCCATATACCAAATATCAAGCCTCTATCACGTTTGGAAAGAATCGCTTCTCCTTTATTGCGAAAATCGAACATTTTTGCGTGCGGCATACCCTTAAGTAGACCGCGTGCTGCTGGCCAATTCGGGCGCGGTTGCCCGGTGGTTTGCGCGCTGGATTTGCACGCTGCCACAACTGCCGCCGTGTTCATGCGGAGTACGATCACATTAAGCATGTGGGTCCGTAAGTCCTTCCGAGTGGTTGGTGGTAGGGGAAGGAGGGTACGGTCCCTGTGGATGTCTCCCCCACTGGGTTCCGGTCTAAATTGGGTGGCACTTCCCGGCCGTCCAAACAGTAACCTTACACCTTTCTAGAAGGTCGGACGGTCTGGATCTCAACCAACACCCTTAAGTAGAAAATATAGGAAAACTGAAGGTGTACACTTTCTTTCGTCCACACTATCTATCCGTACACCAAATTTGAAATTTCTATCTCATTCTGAAGCATGTTTTTTTTCATCATTTCACCTTTCGTACGGTTTCCTCTGCAGCATCCCCTTAAACGAACATTTTTGAAAAACTATATTAATCTTGGGTGTTTTCATTAAATGCTTAGTCCATATACCGAATTTCAAGTCTCTATCAAATTTTAAAGGATCTGTTTCTCATTTATTCGGAAAATCGAACATTTTGGTGTTTGCGATACCCCCATAAGTAGAAAATATTGGAAATCTGAAATTGCACACTTTCTTCCTTTCAAACGGTGAACCAGTACACCAAACTTGAAGTCCCTATCTTATCACAAAGTATGTTTTACTATTAATTCACTTTTCGAACGTTTTGGTGTGGAGAACCCCTCTAGAGAACTTTTTTGAAAAAATCGATTTTTCCAGGGGGTTTTATCGAACGAACCGTGTACCAAATTGCAAGTCTCTATATATTTGGAAAGTGCCTAAAAAAGCTTGTCAGACAGACGACCAGACAGACAGACACTTGGCAATTAGTATATATAGATGTTTGCCAATTTGGCAACATTATTATTAATCTGGCAACATTTGGCGATATTTCGTCAAATGTATCACCCAAATCAATCTATGTAAGGATACTCACGAATTATTTTTACCGAAATAATTAAATATAATACTGGCTGGAACTTCCTGGGCATATTCAGTATAATGCTAGTGCTCTTTGAAAATATTATATTAATATAAACACCTTGATCATCTGGCTGTTTTATCTATCCCTGCGTAACACTGCTACAAAAGGTTGCTAAACATGTTTCAATCACGGATAAATATTTCAATTTTAGACTCTAACCCAGACCATCAGCATTTTCGTAACCCTTCATTTGAACACTAAATTTTTCCGATAACCCATTGACTTTCCAAGTTCACTGCTGCTTGAATGCGACGTTCATTTTAAAAACCGAAGCATTTTCCTTAGCTAATTAAATTTTTGCTTGAAAGCGGTTCATTTTTATTCTTTTCTTCTTATTTTTTTTGAGTGGTTTCAGCAGATTTATATTATTTCATATAATGGTTATGTGATCGCTTCATATAAAATGTGTAATTATTATTTAAATTTTTATTTTAAAAACAACTAAACATATTTTGTTGAATTCTTTTTATATATTTTATAGGATAATTTTTATATTTCTTAAAACTTTCAAAGCAATTTGTGAATTTTAAATCCGCTTAAAAATGTTTGAAAAATTAGGACCCATAGTGTTCAATGTATTTCACTTTTTCAACCCGGGTTCCATACAAAACTGATTGGGTGATATTATTCATATATATTCCCATAGGTCCCACAGACCATCTGAATAACGTACTAAAATTTCATTTTGATGAAGTCATTTTTACGGCAGTTATCGTGCTAACAGACAGACAGATAGACAGAATGAACAAAGGCATAAACACTTTTCAACTTTGTTGTAAAGTGTAATTAAATGATTGAACAAAAACAATGTCTTTTGATATTCAAACAAATTTTATTCTACAAATGTGTTGGCCAAATGGAAAATGAAGAGGAGAGAAGAGAAAAGAAACGTCGGTTAACCGAAGAAAAAGTGAGAAGATGGTGAGCACGTCAAAGTAAAGAATCTTTGGAAAAAATTCGAAAAAAAAAAACCAAGACATCCAGGTTGCAGATTGAACAGGAAACTCCACAACAATCTCAAATCCATCGCCAAATTGATAAAAAAATATGCAAAATGGGATGTAAATGATTTGCATATTTTGAATTATGTTGTATGACGGTTATACCTTCTAGTTTTGTGTAATAAAGCGTAGTTATGGCCGTAAATAAACAGTCTGATCAGTAGAATGCTCAGAAACGTAACGGCAAAAAGACATTATTTTTACCATAGCGGCTAATGGTGAACTGCCGATGATGACAAATAAAAATTGAAACTAAACCCATTAAACACCAAAATTTGCATTGGTGCTGAAAATAAGTTAATTATGAAATTTGAGTAAAAATATATTTTTAAAGATTGCATTTGCTAAAATGCACTTTAAGTGATTTTAAGTGAATGTACACTGCAACTCATTTTTACCGTAGTCACTAGCTAGCATTGTGAAGATGCATACATTTATTAGAAAATTCTGCAGTTCCTATGCGAGTGAGAAGGAAAAGGTACATAATGAATTTTCTTAAAAAAAGAAACTTGTGTAATGTATTTTATTGAAAGTGAATATTTCATTTTCTGGTAAATTAAAAATATCCATCAAAGAAGATAAATTTATATATATCCTACTCAAATTAGCGGTTTTGCGTTTCTAAATTCTAAATTTGCCGATTTTACTGCAGAAATAATGCATATTTTCATATCGCTAAGAGTACGATTATTTTGATTTGGAAAGGTAAGGGCAAAATTTTTAGTTTGAATTCACGTGCACATGTTCTATACATTCTATACACAAAAGAATTACTTTGGCAACGAGCTGCAGCACAAAGTATATTCTGAGCCTGTGCGAGGAGGTAAGTAGATATTACATAGAGCTTTTCACTCGCACATGGAAATCAAACCCGGATCTTATGTATATGAAGACAATAAAGTATAAGCAATGAAGTTCGCAAAAAATCAATATTTATAGAATGTGTGCGTTTGCTATATATAAGAAAATCTCTTATTAAGAAGTTTTTCTTGCCTTAGTGGTGAAATATTTCCTAAGAGAAAGGAATTGATTTTTCCTTTACAGTGAATAAATCCCAACGAAAATATATGCATCGTAATGTTTACAATGTTTATGTTTAGACTTCTGCATAGAGACAGTAAAGCGTCAAAATGCTTTAAAACTGTAATTTATCGATCAAAGTACTTTTTTTATTTCAAAAGAAAACATTCTTCATCTTAGAATGCAGGTGAAGCATTATACGATGAAGCAAGAAGTAAAGCAATGATCAATTGAGCAGTTTCTTGATTTAGTCTAGTAACGTTGGAATTACTTCAATGACAACAAATACTTGAAAATCAGAAGAGAAAACATTCGATTAAACGTATTTATTTGATTTGACCATTAACTAGGAGTATGTGCCATAATCACTTCCCATTTCTCCATTCACTGTGAAAACGTAAACTTGTCAAAAATGATTTATGGCTACCATTTTGTCATAATGTAAATCAATATTTAAAGGAATGATTCAAACAGTCAGCTGTCTCCGCTAATAGATGCGTTTTTAACCTGAAGACTCTGTAACATGTCCCTGATTTTACTGTAATTTATGCAAGACAGACGTGCATAATACAAACAACACACACACACATATATATATATATATATATATATATGTGTGTGTATATATGTGTATATATATAGATATGTATATATATATGTATATGCATGCATATATATATATATATACATATCTATAATCAAATGGATTTGATTGATGATTTGATTGATGATTTGCTGTTTTATATTTTATTCTGTGGGTGTTTTAAAAAGTTAGGTTTATCGTGTTACATCTTCTTACTTTTCGTTCATTGGATTTTCAAACTACTATTATATATATATATATATATATATATATATATATATATATATATATATATATATATATATATATATATATAGGGTGAGTTTAAATTAACCTACAACTTTTAACTGAAATAACTTCTCAGAGCCTCACAAGATGTCGCTACGAATGCATGCAATGAGAGAGGGTATAAAAGGAAGTTGTTTAGAGTTAGTTTAACGACGTTTTGAAAATATCTCCCGCAGCGTCATATTCAACCGAAGATTGTATTTTATTGCTAAAAATTGGTATTTATGTGGTAAAAATGCAACAATATTTCTTCGGAAGTGGTCTTCAACATTCAGAAACGACCTAAGCCTTCTAGGGCAATAGTAAGAGATCTGATAAGAAAGTTTGAAAGTTTTGGTTAACTATTCTTAAAGATGATCTGAAGGAAAAAGCTGGCACAAAGGTAACTGTTAGAACAGAGAAAATGATTGATGCAGCAAGAGCAATCATAGGAGAAGAGCTAAGCACATCCACTCGTCAACTTGCAAGTCAATTGGAGACAGTCAGAGCACTGCAGCCAAGATAATGAGAAATATATCGGACTTTTTTCTTACAAGATCCAAGCTTTACAATTCATCCCATGTACTGCTATCCCTCAGCGCTGTGACTTTGCCAATGAGATATTGGACTTCATCGATACTGGGGAATTGGACAACAAGTTATGGTTCTCTAATGAGGCCAATTCCTGGTTGTCTGGCCAGATGAACAAACAGAATTATCGCTTTTGGGGATCCTCCAAACCTGAATTTGTCAACGTAAGACTGTTGCATACAAAAAATGGTGACAGTTTGGGCTGCTCTTTGTGGATCAGAAATTATCATACCAATCTTCTTTGAGTTAACATTTAAAGCTTACGCCTATGAGGGTAATACTGAGACCGTCCTTTTTTCGCCAAATTCGTAATATGGGTATGAATAACAGTGAATATTGGTTCATGCAGGACGGTCCCCCTCCGCATAGAACAGGCAGTGTTTTTGATACCATTAACAGTGAGTTTGGAACCCGAGTTATCGCCTATCAATACCCAAATCGTTATCCTGGTGTATTGCACTGGCCACCTTATTCACCAGATCCTAATCCATGCGATTTCTACCTTTAGGATCATATGGAAAATTTGGTTTACAAGAAGAAGCCGGCAGACCTTATTAGCCTCAAAAGTTCCATAACTGACCAATTTTCAAGCATAAAAAAAATAAACACTTGAATTTGTAACTGACAACTTTGTGACTAGGTTGCGCTATTGTGCCACCTCTGAAGGTTTTTACTGAAAACCTTATCCATTAAATTCCTTTTCTACGTTCTTTTCAATAAAAAAATGTTTGTAATGTTTGCTATCTGCAACGATTCAAGAGTTATTTCAGTTAAAACTCACCCTGTATATATATATATATATATAGGGTGTCCAGTGCTATCTGTGCCGAATGGCTATTTCCTAAACCGTTACTCACAGAGATACACTTCCAATTGCAAAAATGTTTTAAATTTAAAAATCTTAGAAACAGTTTAAATCAATAAATTCATTTCTGAAAGAAATACAAAATATAAATTTTTATACAGTCCCCCGGTTCTACCAATTATATTTAGGAAAATCATCCTCCTACAATTTTATACAAAGTAAAAAATTATCCTTTTACAACATAATTGACAGCTTACAGCTGTTTAAAATTAGAGCACTTTTTGTGCTGAGAAATGGGCAATACGGTCCCTGATTGATTGGTTGACAAACGGGACATTTTATGCGTGGGAAAACGACTTAAGTCTTAACGTTTAATGCTTCATAACTCTGTAAATTTTGGTCGTAAAAGGAAGATATTTTTATTTTTATTTTGGGTGAAATTGTATGTGGATGATTTTCCTAAATATAATTGGTAGGACCGAGGGACCGTATATATTTCGTATTTCTTTCAGACATGTATATATTGATTTAAATTGTTTCTAAGATAATAGATTTTAAAATTTAAAACATTTTGCGATTGGGAGTATATTTCTGTTACTAACGGTTGAGGAAATAACCATTGGGCACCGATAGCACTGGACACCCTGAATATGTAAGCTTTAATATATATATATATATATATATACAGGGTGTCCCAAAAGCATTTATCTCGGCTTTTATTCAGTAAATATTTTTCTTAGACATATATAATGAATTACAAAGTTGCATAAAAGAAGGTACAGAATAAATCGATAAAAATTTTCAGGGGATTAAATTTGAAGAAATATCTTAAAGAAAGTTTGAAGAAATAATTATGAAAAAGGTTTTATCGAGTTCATCGAAAAAGTTTTGAAACAAAAGAAATATTGTGAAAAAATGATAAAAAACAATGTTTTGGGTGTACGAGGAAAATTTCTGAAGAAAATTTGGATTTTATGGAGTAAATGGCCTATAATGGAGGAAAAGGCGCACAATAAAATATATAGAGAGGCTAATATATCTTATATCTACAACTACTTTAAAGTTAGAGCTGAGTTTTTAAAAATCAACATGGAAGACAAGGATAACGTAAATATAGGAAAAAGGAATACTGTATTATAACATATCAAAACAAGAAATTTGACTATATACATATGCAACGTATTTTTAATGAATGTCAAACTTTTTTGCCAATTGCAAACTTAAGAGTGGCCACCTCATATAGATATCAAAAAACGAATGGAAGAAAGTATTTAACTACAACAAATTTGGTAAAGACATATACAATAATAAAGTAGAGGAATGCCAGTGTCAAACAAGTGAATACAAAGACAATACATATGGCCATGTAATTAGTGGCGATATGGGTTTTTTAAAAAGAATGGAAATTGGGGGAATATTTCAAAATGGGAACAAAATACAAAGAACAGAATTTCCGTAACATTGACATTGCTTTTAGAAATGAATTGCACAAATTTATATATAAAATGGCAGTTAATGGCATACCTGTAGAGGTATTTGAAGAATGGCAACTTGCTATATTGTTCAAATTTAATCTACAGTATGGACAAATTAATCCAGACAAAATACAAAGTAAAAGTAGAGCTATAGATCATCATAGCCTCAAGGATCTGCAGAAGAGTTATATCATAACATATTTAGACAAGGTCAATACCAATTAGGCATTTACATGTCGTATTTTATACTTCAAACTCATCGACAAACATTATCGGAATAGCGATATGTACTTGAAATTGAACCTCCCGAAAATAGCTATTCACAATAAGGTTAAGGCCTTATATAAACAAATAGGTATACGGATGGAGACATTTCGATACCCTTACATAGTAATGATACCAAAGTTGCATAAGACCCCAGTGAAATTTCGACCCGTAACAGTAGGCTTCAAAACTTACCTTACTAAGGCAAATGAAATGCTGTTACAGATTTTACAGCCCATAATTAAAAAGATCAAAAAGATGGGAAATTGCATCATTAACAACAGTCAAGAAGTCGTAAAGGTTTTAAATGAACATCAAGATAAATTATATTTTAACTTGTATGATTTTAAAGATTTGTTTAATTGTGTCAATTTAAAGGTCCAGTACGAATTTTTATTACAACTATTTGAAGAATTCGAATTGAATTCATTAATGGATCGCTATAAATTCAAAGCAATGCCAAACTTGGTCATATATGAAAACATTATGTACAACGGAACCGAGTTTTATCAACAAAAATCAGACATCCCTATGGGGGGAGGTAGCTCATCAGCATTGGCAGACTTGTATTTATATAAATATGAAAGTATTTCACATTTGAATAACGAAAATATATTTTTTTGTTACGTAGACGATTTGTTAATTGCAACAACGGATCCAAAGTACAACTTCGATTTCAGCATATACCCAGAAAACTTGGAATTGATAAAAACAGATTTGGAAGATAATGGAAACATTAATTTCTTAGATTTGAACATTTCCTACAATCAAGAAAACAAACTTGAGATCGACATATATGATAAGCGTATTACCTTCAGGTTTAATATCAACAACTTGATGCAATGGGATTCCAATATACATAAACAAATTTTTCGATATATTATTAGGAATGGAATGATGAGACATCTACGAATTATTAATAATGAGGAAATAAGAAAAAGGCGAGACATGGCATTCATTGAGTTGGCAATCGAGAAAGGATATCCACGTCTTTTCCTGAAAAGACAAGTAGGCTTTGCATGTAAATATCAAGAAAGATCTCATTTGAGCGAGATATTGGGTATTCTTGAGTAACTTACAATGAAGTTGTCAACGCAAACTTACTGGGAAAAACAATATAAGAGAAATAGACCATAACTGTATCTACTCGCCTGGAGGTGTAGAGAGGTTGAAGTTGACTTTGAGAAGGCTGATCATTTGAGAGTTAATGTAAAGGTAGAAGGTTTAAGTGAGATGCATTATTTTAATGTTTTTAATACTGATGAAGTTGTGATATAGATAATTAAAAAAGTTTTAATGGCATTGTTGAATTAAATGTTTTTAAATTTACAATGCCGATTTTATTGTAAATTTATAATGCCGATTTTATTGTATATATGTTTTTAATGTTTTATGTGAGTCGTGAAAGTAAATATAAATGGTTTTTTAGAATTGTTGATTAGATTTATTAAATAATTTTCGAGTGACAGGGATTTGACTTTTCACTTCGAGATTTTATATTTTGAAAATTTGAATTTTGATACTTTTGACTTTTGGATCTTTCATGTTCATTATTCGTGGTAACAATGAGGTTAACTACGGATGCGTGCAGGCTTCCGGGAGTAGTGTCGCGACCGCTCAGCCGACCTCACTCCCCAGTTTTCAACAAGCTTGACATAAATGCCGCGGCATTGCACTCCTGGTCGCCAGCTTTGGCTGAAGCCCACCTCCGGAGTGACAATAATAATTATCACAAGACCTCCAAAAAAGGAAAGAATCAAGGACGAGAGGAAGACCATTACTGTATGAGCAACCAGTCTCGCTGACTAAGATGACCTTTATATTGCTGCGTTTGATCGGTCTGCGGTCCTGTCATTTGCAGTATGCGAACCTTCAGTTGCTAAATGTATATAAATAAGATTTTAACTTTATACAATACACTATATTGTTACGGTATAAATTATCAATGTATAGTAGCATAAATGGAACAGGGTAATTTTGTAGATACGCTTGTTGTAGAAATATTCGATCAAAATCAATACGCAAATCTTCATCCTTAATAATCCTTTGAATTCTAACCAACCCCGCCCCCCCCCCAAGAATACATACCTAAATATATTCAAGTGAAGGTTGGAGTTCCAATGTTTTAGACCGTTTATAGGTATATTAAAACTGTTTCTTTTGTAATAGATGGTAAAATTTATTGGGATTTGTCCAAAGTCGATACTTAAATCCAAAAATTCAACTACATTTTTAACTGCAGCCGGATTTTCTTTCAAAACAAGGTTGGGTGGGTAGAAATCAAAGTTCATACAATAGTTTTTATTTTCATATCCAACGATCACATCATCTACGTAACGTAGGTAAACAATTTCGTTGTTAATATGTGACAGGCTTTCATAAAAATTGAGGTAGAGATCAGCAAGTATAGAAGAACACCCCCCCCATGGGGATGCCTTTAATTTGTTGATATATAGAGATTCCATTCAAAAGATAGTTTTCCTTAGTGACAATTTTAATTATAGACATAAATTTATGGAATTCTATATTTTTCTTTAAGTCATATTCTTCATATAAAAGGTTAAGGATATTTGATAAGTCTTCAAGATCAATAGTGTTGAAGAGTTCTTGAAAGTCATAGGTTTTTAAGTATAATGGATTCTTGTGATATTTTAAAGACTTTTTAACTTCTTGACTGTTCTTGATGACGTAACTGCCTTTATTATTGATTTGTTGTAACAGAGGTTTTAAAATTTTAATAAAATAGAATTAGCTTTTTTAAGATAAGTATTACAACCGACTGTAACTGGTCGGAAACTAATAGGGCATTTATGCAATTTAGGAATATTAATTAAATATGGGTACTTAATTAAGCCAGTGTATTTAATGCCTGTTTGTTGATATAAGGCTTTAATTCTATTAGAAATTTCCCGAATAGGAAGGTTAACTTTTCGATATAACATAACATTTTCATATTTTTCTTTCAAGGTTTGAATATAAAAGAATTTGCATGTGAATGCGTAATTGCTTGAAACTTTATCAGTATAAGTTATAATAAACCGATCTTGAATGGTCTTGAGATACTTTAAGTTCAAATTGCATTTGTCAGGTGGTTGATAAAGATTATTATAAAAAAACTGGAAGTCGTTGAATATCTTGTATCGTCATTGATTAAAGGTGAAATCAGACAAACTGAATCTAATGGACTGATCATAGATAAATTCATCCATATCTTGTTGAAAGGCTTCAAATGTATTGCCGGGATGAGGATTACGATATTTTGTACCTAGTTGAAAGGCTCGTATTAAATTACTATCCTCCAGGACAGCACTATCACCAGTGACAATATGTCCTATCAAAGGATCAGAATAAGGATTAATTTCACAATTACATTTTGTTATATTTGCATTTTGTAGATTTTTACTTAATAAGTTATAGTTAAAAACTTTTCTTCCCAATGGGATTACATATCTGTAGGTTGTCTTGATTTTTAAGTTAAGTATAGGAAGATGATGTTGATGCTCCTTCAAAATTCTTCTAAAGGGAATATGATTGAAGGTTTTGTTTTGAAACAGGATATTAAAATATGCAGGATATTTAAATTGATCCACTTCATCAACTGGTCTAAATTTAGACCAGTTACTAATGGTTTTAAAACATACTTAACTGTTGCAAATACAAGATTATTAAAACTTCTAAAAAATATATTGAAAAAAAAAATTCTGGTGAATTTTTCATTAATAATAGTAGTGAAGTAATTGAAAAACTTATCGAAAGAAACTTATTGAAAGACATATCGGACAATTTACAGTATAGGAGTTGTGATTTCAATGACCATTTTTGCAATATAGATATAAATGATCTGTTTCACATATTGATGGAGATGTAAGATAAGTATAAGATGCAAAACCTCATTAAACAACATATATACAAATGTCTAATCGAAATGGTCTTGTTTGAAACTGCGCTTTATGATGGAACTGATTTCTAAAGACAGCGTAATGGCATTCCGATGGCGGGTGCTTGTTCATCTATTCTGGCTGATATATACTTGAACAAATACGAGGAGGGAACTCATATTTTAAACGAAATTGTATACATACGTTATGTGGATGACATATTATATGCATGCCACGATGACCGAGATCACTTAGATTTCACTTTTTTTCCTTCAAATTTGACATTAACAGAAACTTCCCGTAACATTGATGATAGTATTAATTTTTTAGATTTAACATTATATAAACTTTGTAATGGTAAAGTAGGTTTTAAATTATATGATAAAAGAAAAGCATTTAATTTAAAAATAAATTACATTATTAATTGGCATTCTTGTCTGCATAGAAATGTTTTTAGGAACATTATTATAAA
>OX578153.1:42170706-42275706 GCA_951213105.1 Amaurobius ferox | reverse complement strand
TATAATAAAAAATTGCCATCATTATCTGAACTAAAAAATGCCATCCTTCAGCAACATGCAAATTTTAAAATTACTTTTGATTGGAAACAATGTAAAAACTGGATTTTCGCAATTAAAAAACAGCAATTAAATATGGTATATAATCTTTTTCTAAGTACTGCATTTGATAACGTTCATTTTAAACATTTATTCTATGATTTGCTCATTACCAGAAGTAAAAATCTTAATAATTATTTATATGTCACAGACTTAAACTTTAATGACGAATCAAAACAAAATACTAAAATAAATGAATATTGTACCTTGAATTTTACTAATTCTGTATTAAATAATCTGAAGATAAATAATTTCTTAAAATCGGTTTCCATTTACTTTCCAGTCAAACATGTAAATCCTAAAATTGCATATAAATATGATAAACCGCTAGGACGTTATATTTTCAACTATAATCAAATTGCCAAATCAGTAGATATTAATCAAAACTATGAATTGGATAAAGAGTCATATTGCCACTGTCATTCAGAAAAATACAAAGACTTCGTAGATAAACACCATGGGCATGTTATAACGGGAAATCTAAATATTATTAATTATGATGCACTAAGATCACTGATGTTACTGGGTACTAAGTACCGTATACCTTCTAAATTTAAACATAAATTAATATGTAAAGGTTTATTTCTTGACTTAAATAAATTTATTTATAAAATCAGTTATAAATATCAAATCCCTGTAGAAGCCTTTAAACCTTGGAGAGTCTTAATAGAGCAATACTTAAATCATTATATATATATAATCAGAAAATTAATAATTCATATAAACTTAATTGAATTAAAAATGATATTAAAGAAATACAAAATGATTTTGTCATTACATATGTCGATAAGGCAAGTGGAAACTACTCAATTATTTGTAAATATTATTATAAAAATACACTTCAGTCACACTTACTTAATAATCATATCTATAATTTACATAAAACTAACCTTAAAATCTTATACAATAGAATATCAGCCAAATATAAGCAAATCCATCTAAAAAATAGTTGTAATAACATTCCATATATTGTTTTAGTACCCAAGTTTCATAAATCCCCTGTTGCTTTTCGAACCATTACCAGTGGGCATAATTCTTACATTACTAATGCTGGAAAATTATTATTAAAGATATTACATGAAGTATCCTCGTCAGATGAAATCTCAAAAAATTGTCATATTGTAAAAAACAGTTTTGAAGTAGTTAAGAAATTGAAAACTCTTACTAATATTCGTAGTATATATACCTTTGATTTCAAAGATTTGTTTAATAATATTAATATAGATGATCTGTATAGAATTATTTTAGGAATTTTTGAAAAATATAATATCAACCTAAAATATTCAAATTTTCTTTTTAAAAAATTACTTAACTTCACTCTTTATGAGAATTATATTCAACATGGTGGTACTATTTTTAAACAACAGGTTGGTATCCCACAAGGGGGGTGTGCCTCATCATTGTTAGCTAATCTGTATTTATTCTTCTATGAAAAAAACATTAATCCAAGCTTGCATAATATGCACATGTTTAGATATATAGATGACATTTTATGTGTATCCCCAAATAATAATATCCCTATAGTATTAAACTTTTATCCAAAAAATTTACAATTAAATGCAAGTAATAATGACACAAATGTTGCAAACTTTTTAGATTTAAATTTAAATTTACAAAATTGTAATATGGTTATAAACTTGTATGATAAAAGACAGGATTTTAAATTTAATACATCAAAAATTCAACATTTTGACTCTTGTCTGCATATATCTGTATTTAGAAATATTATAATAAACCAGGCTCTTAGAATCAATAAAATTTGTGATGAATATTATAAATTAGCGCACTTTATGGAATTATTGAGTACAGCGACTAATAATGCATATCCTCCCATTTTTGTTATTAAAATTATCAACTCAGTGTATCAAATTTCACTCGATAACATCCTAGAAAACATTCCCAATTATAGTGACTAACATACAGGAGAGAAAAAAAAAAAAAAAAAAAAAAAAAGAAATATATATATATATATATATATATGTGTATATATATATATATATATGTATATATATATGTATATATGTATATATATATATGTTTGTATGTTATATATAATTATTTATTAATTATATAAATAAATAAAAATGAAAAATAATAAACTAAGTCAAAAACATTAGAAAAATCAAAAAATCGGAAAATAAGATGCATTAATGTTTTGAATTTTATTTTCGCAAAAAAATGTAACTTTTGTCAGTATTGAAACTACGTTTTGTGCGCCCTTATAATGGTGTATAGTGGCATTCTCGATTATCCAGTTTTCCTATTAATTCTTGTTTAGTAGGAATTTTCATCTATGATTCATATTCATATTCAGTTCTGCATGTTTGGGAAGTTGTATTCTGAATTGCTTGTCCAGTCTCCAGCTTAGACTCACTGGACGGGTTTGGGAGTATTTCTGTGAACGTTCGTACTACCTCCCTGGTAGAATTTCGACTTGTTCATTCCGGTGCTTCTAGATTAAGTTGTTGAGGTTGATCGTGTATACACGTGGTAGAAGAAGAATGATTCATGCCGCATAGTAATACAATTTTCTTAATGTATCCTTTTTTCATTTTTTGATGCCTGTAGTCTGAGTTTAAGCATTTATAGTAATGTACTATTGCTTAATCTGAAACAGGCATTTGTTTGGGTTAATTAGAGTTAAATACTCAGACCTGAAGAGGAATTTAATTCTGATTAATCATCGAATTTGGGAAGGTTCTGTTCTTTTCTCTTATCGGCATTATGGCCGTGAATTTGCTTCTATGGTGATGTTAATATTACTTGAATTGTATTTTTATTTTTTTTTATTTTTACATAATTCTTATTATTACATTTCAAATATATATATATATATATATAAAATATATATATATATATATATATATATAAAATATATATATATATATATATATATATATATATATATATATATATATATATATATATATAATATATATATATATATGTATAAAGACATAAATGGTAATATAAAAGAAGAAGGAAGGTAACGTAAAGTGCTTACACAATGGCGGTAAGGGGTGGTGACCTTTCTCACCAGTTATCAACATGCATGTCTTTAATGCCGCGGCATGCACTCCTGGACGCCAGCACTGACATTAGCCAACCTCCGGAGTGACAATCAAAATTATCACAAGACCCTTGAAAAAGGAAGGTGATATGAAAAAGTATGGTCCAAGTCATAGAGACAGCCAAGTTCCTGCACATCCGACATTTTTATAACATCAAAACATTCATATCAGCAGTTTAGATGTCTGTGATGTCATAACTTACAATGATGTACGATCAAAATTCATAATGACCTCAAATATTTACACAAACTCAGCCCATATATTTCATTTTTTTCGTAGTAATTTTTGATGTAATGTATCAAATTGCTTTGGATATTTTTGCATAAATGCCTGTAGTAAGATTTTTTTGTCACTTTCCAGTCTGGTGACGTCACTGCTTACTATTCTTTCTGTTCTTGCTAGACCACCAATAAATAAATTTCTAAATATATTCAAGTGTAAATTTGAGGTCCAAATTATGATTCCTGCTGTAGTAATATTATAAGTTATTCCTTTATCATATATATAGAATGAAAGTATATTATGGCTGAAATCAATACTGAGATCTAGAAAATTGACGACATTATTCTGGGTTGGTGGATTTTTTTCCAATATTAAATTTGAGTGATAAAATTAAAAATTCATTTGAAAATTGTCGTTTTCATAAGCTATTAACAAATCATCAACGTAACGTATGTAAATTATTTCATTGTTAATATGGGACATTTTTTCAAAATGATCAAGATAGATGTCTGCTAAAATTGATGAGCATCCCCCGCCCATGGGGATGCCTTTGATTTGCTTATAGAAATTCAGTCCGTTATATAGGTAGTTTTCTTCTATAACAATCTTTATCAGAGATCTATATCTTTCGGTTTCTATATATTTTTGCATTTCAAATTCCCCGTACAACGAGTTCAGTATTCGGTATAATACCTTGAGTTCAATATTGTTAAATAGTTCCTTAAAATCATAGGTTCTGAAAAATAATTTTGTTTGATGAGACCTTAAGATCTCTATTACCTCGTAGCTATTTCCGACAATATAAGATCCCCGATCTTTAATTTTCCTTAATATAGGTTTCAATATTGCGAGAAGCAATTTGTTAGCTTTAGTTAGGTAAGTTTTGTATCCAACTGTTACTGGTCTGAAGCTTTTTGGAGTTTTATGAAGCTTGGGCATATTTATTAAATATGGATATTTTATTCTTTCTGTATACTTAATACCTGCCTTAAGATATAAGGCTTTGATTCTGTTATTAATCACTTGGTTTGTCATAGTTATCCTGCTGTATAAAGCTTGATTTTCATAATTTGCCATAAGGGGTTTTATGTAAAGGTATTTGCAAGTAACTGCATAATTATAAGGTATTTTATCGGTGTACGTTATTATATATTGTTCTTGCAATATCTTAAGATTCTTTATATCGAGTTTACATCCCTTTTGACGAGTATAATACATTTTGTAATAATACTCGAAATCATTCAAAACACTGGATCTCCATTTGTTGAATGTAAAATCCGGGATGCTGAATTTTATAGACATCTTATAAATAAATGCTTCAAAATTCTTTGTAAATGTTTCAAGTGGATTTCCTTGGTGAGGATTACGGTATTTGGTACCCAAATTGAAAGCTCTTATTAAGGCATTATTATTGATTACTTCATATTAATATTTCTTTTGTATATTCTTAAAAGGTATAATATTTTTGAGAAAAATATAAATTGTTAATATTTTTATCTATTAGGTTCGGAAATATAAGCAACCAAAGTGTTTTACATTTTTCGTATGCCCCAAATTTGGACGGATACTCCAAGCATAGATGATATTCACTTCAAAACTTTTTAGTAAACACTGGTTAAAGTAGAAAAAATTATCAGAGCCCGAATGCTTTCCTCTAGATATGTATTCAGTGTCCAACCACGAGCGCTCCAACATTTGACACACGTATTTGTACCGTCCCTTCGCTTTCAATACCTCACCTCTTCCTCCATTTACTCACCTTATCCACGGTACGACAAATGCCCGGGGGCTCAATCCTCCAATTCCGAATGCATTCGATTCTGCGTTGGTCCCGGGTTCCTTCCTCAAGTGCTAATAATCTTCGTCTTTTTGAATCAAATCCAATCAAAGATATTCAATGGAATTAGTTTGTGTCGATTATGAGCCAATTGACGACGAATGATTTCAAATTTTCGCCATCGAATCCGTCGACTCCTATTAAGCCTTTGCCTCCACATTTCAATGTATACGACTTCAATCTACTGTATTGAAATCCATCAAATAACTGACAGTCATACCACGTTGATTTCAACTTAGACGACTCAAATTAACTTATTGATTCCAATATAATCAATTACCACCGACAGATCTTAACCAGTTGGCTTCATCTTAAACGACTCCAATTAAGTTTTTGCTACCAAATAGTCAATTACCACCGATAAGTCATTTTCAGATGACGTCAACTTCAGCGACCCTAATTAACTTATTGCTTCCAATATAATCAATTGCCACCGATAAGTCATTTCAACATGATTTCAACTTAAACGACTTCAGCCAACTTACTGCTTCCAATAAAACAAATTGCCGCCAGCCATCTCAAGTGAATTTCATTGGCTCAATCGAAACCAATTGATTCAGATGGACTAAATTTACCTCCATCGACATCAATGAATCTAACCGACTCAGATTATTTCTATTGTTAAATTTGACCAACACCAATCCAGTCAGCCTTGACTACGCACGATTCTGGCTCCAAAATATAATAAGATTTCCTTTGTTTTATTTCATTGTCAACAAGTTAAAATAAAAATCTGGTAATTAATTAATTTTTAGTTTCTATTTTACTTTACTCATATGTCAAGAATGAGATTTTGCAACAAATGATATACATAAATTTTCAATGAGGTTCAACTGGACATTCATAAGTAACGGTGTTAAATTTCTATAAATTACACGATTTTCATTCCCTCCTCTGTATGTGACGTTACCAAGGTTCTCTAAGAATTTTGTTTGGTGTTGAGGTGAATTCTTCGTTTACTTCTGAGATAATTTATTTTTGAATGTTTTGGCTCAAATTTTAGTAAATTTCAAAAATCTTTAGTTCACTTCTCATTAATTGAAATAAAAATAAATTCGTGTACAAGTTATGACTTTTCTACAAATGAACAACTTTATCTGGTTGAAAATAGGCTTATTGATACCGATAAAAGAATTGATGCATTCGCATTGTTCCTATCTACCCCATGGAGGTAAAAGAAGTAGTTGTTAAAACTTTATATAGGAAAAACGCCACAATCATTTGAAACAATATTTCAAGGTGGCGCTGGGGTATAAGATGTCCCATTACATTGTATATGTTCACTCTCAGACAAAAAAATCGACGCACCCCGAAAAATAATCCGATAGTAATGAAAATTTACATGCAAACACTTTCGACCGAATATACAAATGATCCAAAATTCGCAGTCAATTAATGAATAATCGGAACTACAGCACATTGAAACTGAGCACCATGGTGGTGCATATAAGGAGCGAACCAGGGCTTTAAGGAACAAAACGTGCAGTGGATTTCGATTGCGTTTACGTACCTTGATTGAAACAATGCCTCGCCGGCGAATTAGCGGTCACTACGAGCATATGATGGAGTTTGAAAGAGGACGTTCGGTCGGACTGCAAGAGGCTGGATGGGCACACCAACGTATCGCTAATCATTTTTTGTAGGACTGATGCTGAAATTAGTCGATATTGGCAAGAGTGGATCCAGAATGGCAGGTTTCAGCGGCAAGCGTGCAGCGGACGGCCTAGAGCAACAACAGAACGAGAAGATAGAGCGATTGCCAGAGCAGCTGTGACAGCACACTATTCGTCGTTATCAACCATCCAACATGTGACAAACACTGAAGTGACCACCCGGACCATGACTAATTGATGAAAGTCCAATACCTTGGAAAGAACATTATAATAGACAGTAAGAATTGCCCATTTCTCCGTACGTCCCTCCGTAATGCTTGCCGACAAATTTAGCTGGAAGTAACCAACTTGCAGACTTCCTAAAATGTTGCCAAAGTGACAAAAATGTTGCCAAATTAATAGAAATGACGACAAATGAGAACTAATATTTCTCAAATTCTAATTTCCGTCATATTCCAATCATATATTCCAGTATAAAAGAAATGATCTTCTTTCCGTTTGTACGTAACAATTGGTGATTCATTTGGCAATCTTGGCAAATAATATAGCAAAGTGTCGCCAAATTGGCGATATTTCGCCCCAGATTAACGAAAATTTATTTGAAATTGCAAAAATGACGCAAAATTATAAAAATTATCGCCTAATTGATGAATTAATCTTTAAAATATTTTAATAAATGGAATATATCGCTTTTGAGGATGCTATCAATATTGATAACTCTTACTTTACAGTTGTATGAAATATAATTTATATGGGTACTTTGAAATGGTTTTTCTCGTTGGCATCCGGAAAATCGCCAAATATACAATTCCACGTTAAAATCACCGTACCTTGGATCTTATACATTATTTTTTACTGTAAAAAGAGTAAATACAATGCATTACATAAGAAAATTCAGGTATTGCCCTTATCAGATTTTTTTATGTGGTTTTAAGATTCCTAGTATAAATTACTGTAGTACTGTGTTAATTAAAAAAAATATGAGTGCTGAATGTATTGCATTTTAGAGTTGTTTAAATACAATTGCATTTTAGTTTGAATGTGTTTCGTAATCATAGCTTTATGCATGATTGATCTTTCTTGTTTATAAATATCAATGTTTCATATCAATTATTTTTACAGAAAAGTCGAACCTGTCGAAATTCAGGGAACCGTAAGAATTTTCCGTTTTGTAAAAGTTTCCGTCTGATATAGGTCATTTCAGGAATAGCTAAGTTTAAAACTTTAACTGGAAATGTTAATAGACTTGATTATTTTATATTATATAAACGTAGAAAGTTGATTATTCTATATGAACATAGAAATACATCAGAATAAGTGTACTAACTTGAAAATTAGAAATATTGAAACAATATTGTCAGTATATTAAATAATTGTTGCCATTAAAAATTATTGAATTTTTATAAATTTCGGGGTCATTTTCGCCAGTTTGGCGACATTTTCGTCAATTTGGTCGCATTTCAAAATGTCACCAAGTTAGCGATATTCCGCCAAATCTATCGCTAATGATATTAAAGGATAATTGCCAGGAATTTTAATGATATATAACAGTTTAAAAAGTTATATAAACGTGCTATATCTCTTGAACGGTTCATGCTAACGTTTTAAAGTGGATGCCATACATCTACCTAATGATGAATTGCTTAAAAAAAAGATTAACAATGCGACTTTCTAATGATTTTCTCAAAAAAAATCGAAATGTGGGGTATCTTCCAATTATTCTCTCTGGTATCATTAGGGTTCTAGTTTTCGCTGATTATAATAATCGTACCAATTTTTTCTCAAATTGCTAATTTCGTTCATAAAATATCATTTTGTCAGACTCACGGACACACACACCAATAATGACATTAATAAACATACACACACACTGACATATATCACACAGAGACAAGGACAATCCTTAAATACGTTTGGATCGAGTTCAGTGATGCTTGAAACGTGCTGTTTTGTCAAATTTTGACCCTGTCACGACACTTTCCTGCAGTTATATTATGTAAGAGGAAAAAGTAAAAATCTCAGCTATTTCGACTCCAGCAAGTGATAGCTTGTGTTCGATGGAGTCGAAATGACTTCTAGTGAATAACGTTTGTAAAATAAATCTCCAATAAAGTTTAGAAAGTTTATTACTTGTCTTTTTCTTTTACAACCAATAAAGCATTTTTTTAGTAAATAAAGTAAGATACATACTTTTCACCAAGTCTATATACGTTTGATTACGTCTGGTACATTTTATAGGATATCACTATGTATCGAAAACTATGAACGAGATTCAAAGCATAATATTATATCTTTGTAGGATTTTCAAAGTGCTATAAATTACTTCTTGCTGTTTAATAACTTTGTTTGTAGTTTTTGGGATAAAAGCATTACAAACTTTAAAAATAGAAATGTTACTATACTCTACAATTTGACAACACAATTGCTCAAAAAATATAAGAGCTTTGTAAAACAAATTATGGTTCTAAAATCTGTTCCTGAATATTGTTCCCAAACATACCAGCTGCTTACTGTTTGTATCTACCTTTTATAAATTAGAAGACATTGTAGTGAAAACTCGCTCAGACAAAAGCTTTTTTTCTATTTTTCGACGAAAAAATTGTTCAAAAAATTAATATGTTAATATTATTTTTGTATATTCTTAAATGGTATTATATTTTTGAGAAAAATATAAATTGTTAATATTTTTATCTATTAGGTTCGGAAATATAAGCAACCAAAATGCTTTACATTTTTCGTATGCCCCAAATTTGGACGAATACTCCAACCATAGATGTTATTCACTTCAAAACTTTTTAGTAAACACTGGTTAAAGTAGAAAAAATTATCAGAGCCCGAACGCTTTCCTCTAGATAAGCATTCAGTGTCCAACCACGAGCGCTCCAACATTTGACACACGTATTTGTACCGTCCCTTCGCTTTCAATACCTCACCTCTTCCTCCGTTTACTCACCTTATCCACGGTACGACAAATACCCGGGGGCTCAATCCTCCAATTCCGAATGCATTCGATTCTGCGTTGGTCCCGGGTTCCTTCCTCAAGTGCTAATAATCTTCGTCATTTTGAATCTAATCCAATCAAAGATATTCAATGGAATTAGTTTGTGTCGATTATGAGCCAATTGACGACGAATGATTTCAAATTTTCGCCATCGAATCCGTCGACTCCTATTAAGCCATTGCCTCCACATTTCAATGTATACGACTTCAATCTACTGTATTGAAATCCATCAAATAACTGCCAGTCATACCACGTTGATTTCAACTTAGACGACTCAAATTAACTTATTGATTCCAATATAATCAATTACCACCGATAGGTCTTATCCAGTTGGCTTCATCTTAAACGACTCCAATTAACTTTTTGCTACCAAATAGTCAATTACCACCGATAAGTCATTTTCAGATGACGTCAACTTCAGCGACCCTAATTAACTTATTGCTTCCAATAAAATCAATTGCCACCGATAAGTCATTTCAACTTGATTTCAACTTAAACGACTTCAGCCAACTTACTTCTTCCAATATAACAAATTGCCGCCAGCCATCTCAAGTGAATTTCATTGGCTCAATCGAAACCAATTGATTCAGATGGACTAAATTTACCTCCATCGACATCAATGAATCTAACCGACTCAGATTATTTCTATTGTTAAATTTGACCAACACCAATCCAGTCAGCCTTGACTACGCACGATTCTGGCTCCGAAATATAATAAGATAGCCTTTGTTTTATTTCATTGTCAACAAGTTAAAATAAAAATCTGGTAATTAATTAATTTTTAGTTTCTATTTTACTTTACTCATATGTCAAGAATGAGATTTTGCAACAAATGATATACATAAATTTTCAATGAGGTTCAACTGGACATTCATAAGTAACGCTGTTAAATTTCTATAAATTACACGATTTTCATTCCCTCCTCTGTATGTGACGTTACCAAGGTTCTCTAAGAATTTTGTTTGGTGTTGAGGTGAATTCTTCGTTTACTTCTGAGATAATTTATTTTTAAATGTTTTGGCTCAAATTTTAGTAACTTTCAAAAATCTTTAGTTCACTTCTCATTAATTGAAATAAAAATAAATTCTTGTACAAGTTATGACTTTTCTACAAATGAACAACTTCATCTGGTTGAAAATAGGCTTATTGATACCGATAAAAAAATTGATGCATTCGCATTGTTCCTATTTACCCCATGGAGGTAAAAGAAGTAGTTGTTAAAACTTTATATAGGAAAAACGCCACAATCATTTGAAACAATATTTCAAGGTGGCGCTGGGGTATAAGATGTCCCATTACATTGTATATGTTCACTCTCAGACAAAAAAATCGATGCACCCCGAAAAATAATCCGATAGTAATGAAAATTTACATGCAAACACTTTCGACCGAATATACAAATGATCCAAAATTCGCAGTCAATGAATGAATAATCGGAACTACAGCACATTGAAACTGAGCACCATGGTGGTGCATATAAGGAGCGAACCAGGGCTTTAAGGAACAAAACATGCAGTGGATTTCGATTGCGTTTACGTACCTTGATTGAAACAATGCCTCGCCGGCGAATTAGCGGTCACTACGAGCATATGATGGAGTTTGAAAGAGGACGTTCGGTCGGACTGCAAGAGGCTGGATGGGCACACCAACGTATCGCTAATCATTTTTTGTAGGACTGATGCTGAAATTAGTCGATATTGGCAAGAGTGGATCCAGAATGGCAGATTTCAGCGGCAAGCGTGCACTGGACGGCCTAGAGCAACGACAGAACGAGAAGACAGAGCGATTGTCAGAGCAGCTGTGACAGCACAATATTCGTCGTTATCAACCATCCAACATGTGACAAACACTGAAGTGACCACCTGGACCATGACTAATTGATGAAAGTCCAATATCTTGGAAAGAACATTATAATAGACAATAAGAATTGCCCATATCTCCGCACGTCCCTCCGTAATGCTTGGCAACAAATTTAGCTGGAAGTCACCAACTTGCAGACTTCCTAAAATGTTGCCAAAGTGACAAAAATGTTGCCAAATTGATTGAAATGACGACAAATGAGAACTAATATTTCTCAAATTCTAATTTCCGTCATATTCCAATCATATATTCCAGTATACAAGAAATGATCTTCTTTTCGTTTGTATGTAACAATTGGTGATTCATTTGGCAATCTTGGCAAATAATCTAGCAAAGTGTCGCCACATTGGCGATATTTCGCCCCAGATTAACGAAAATTTCCTTAAAATTGCAAAAATGACGCAAAATTATTAAAATTAACGCCTAATTGATGAATTAAACTTTAAAATATTTTAATATATGAAATATATCGCTTTTGAGGATGCTATCAATATTGATAACTGCTACTTTACAGTTGTATGAAATATAATTTATATGGGTACTTTGAAATGGTTTTCACGTTGTCATCCGGAAAATCGCCAAATATACAATTCAACGTTAGAATCACCGTACCTTAGATCTTATACATTATTTTTTACTGTAAAATGAGTAAATATTGTGCATTATATAAGAAAATTCATGTATTGCCCTTATAAGATTTTTTTATGAGGTTTTAGGATTTCAAGTATAATAAATTACTGTAGTACTGTGCTAATTAAAAAATATTATGAGTGCTAAATGTATCGCATTTTAGAGTTGTTTAAATGCAATTGCATTTCAGTTTGAAAGTGTTTCGTAATCATAGCTTTATGCATGATTGATCTTTCTTGTTTATAAATATCAATGTTTCATATCAATTATTTTTACAGAAAAATCGAACCTGTCGGAATTCAGTGAACCGTAAGAATTTTCCGTTTTGTAAAGGTTTCCGTCTGATGTAGGTCATTTCAGGAATAGCTAAGTTTAAAACTTTAACTGGAAATGTTAATAGACTTGATTATTTTATATTATATAAACATAGAAAGTTGATTATTTTATATGAACATAGAAATAAATCAGTATATGTGTACTAACTTGAAAATTAGAAATATTGAAACAATATTGTCAGTATATTAAATAATTTTGGTCATTAAAAATTATTGGATATAGAGTGGATCCAGAATGGCAGATTTCAGAGGCAAGGACGGCGTATAGCAACGACAGAACGAGAAGATAGAGCGATTGTCAGAGCAGCTGTGACAGCACGATATTCGACGTTATCAACCATCCAACATGTGACAAACACTGAAGTGACCACCCGGACCATTAATAGCACACTATGACAGTGGAATCTATACTCGCGGCGCCTATTACGCCGCCTACCACTCATCAGTATGCACCGTCAACAGCGATTGCAAAGGTGTCGGGTCCGATCAACGTAAAATTGTTCTGATTGGGGACGAATTGTCTTCAGTGATGAGTCCCGTTTCGAAATGAGCCTCTACGACCAGCGCAGACGTGTCTGGAGACAGCGCGGATATCGCCAGGATCCTGCTCTTCTTGTCACACGGCCCGACAACAGGAAGCTAAGGTCTGGGGGTGCCATATCTTTTGATAGTCGAACCCCTTTGATATTCCTCCGTGACACCATCACAGCACAGTGTTTCGTTGTCGACATTCTACGACCCATTGTATTACCATTCTTTCCCGACATCCCGGACTAACTTTTATGCAAGATAATGTCACGCCTTTCAATTGATTGTCTACGTGCTTACGACACTCTTCCTTGGTCTTCCAGATCCCCAGATCTATCGCCTATTGAGCACATTTGGAGTGAGATGGGGCGTCGCCTGCGACCATTCCAGAATGTAGATGAATTAGCTCGTCATATTGGAGGCAATTTGGAACGATATCCTTCAGAACGCCATCCGGCAACTTTATGCATCTGTGCCACTTCGGATAATAGCTTGTATGAAGGCCAGAAGCGAGTAACGCCATTTTGGTGTGCCCACTTTGTGTAGATATATCAATGCAATAAATCATCCAATTGTTCTGAAATTCTAATAATTTCTTTTTCTATACATTCACATTACACGTACCAAATTTTGTCTCATTTGGATAATTTTTTTTTTGTGCGTCGATTTTTTTTTTTGTCTTAGAATGTACCTTTTTTTCAATATGAAACACCTAGAGGTCGAATCAAATGAGAATATAGCTCCAAAGTAATATATCTTCATTAAATGATCAAACAATATATTTATTCTCAACAGGTATAAGGTCTATTATAACCTTTTGGTTATAATATTTCCCTCATTTAAATCATGATCAAAATTATGATTTATTTTGCATTAACAACTTCTTACTGGTTCGGTTATGTAGACCAATCCAGAGCTGGATGACAAGTTTCTGCGATCCTGTTTCTAGAACAAGTTTTATTTCGTGGTGAATAAGTAATATATATATATATATATATATATATATATATATATATATATATATATATATATATATATATATATATATATTATATATATATATATATATATATATTATATATATTTATATATATATATGTATATATATATATATATATATATATATATATATATATATATATATATATATATTCATTCCGGTGCCCACTCGCATTGACGAAGTGAGGTGAAATGCTCAGTCGATTCTTCCACTTACACATGGTAACAATGCTTGTGAGTTCATTTTTCAGTTCGAGGAGGTATTAATTTTCTGATTTGTAATTCATTTGATTTATTTTTTCTCCTTCCACTAGCCAGTAGACAGTTCCAATGGTGACTATAGTTAAATACTATCGTCATTGTCGGAAACTGACTATTCTATCGGTTTTAATTCGAATTGTATGGCTGTCCTGATTAGAATGCAATTTCGAACTAACCGCCATTTTTTGTGTAGTTTCAATTGATTGTTCTCTATGTCTTATCTTTTATCTTGAGCTAATTATTATTGCCTTTTCTCATTTCTGCCGTGTTTTCTTTTTTATTTTTATTTATATTTATATACTTTTAGTTGTGAATTTTGTATCCTTATATTCTTCTCATCCCCCTTTCCTTTGTAGTGATATGTTACCTTCCATCTTTATCCTTAGTCTTGGTCTATAGTTACTCATTTGTAACAGATATGCTAGAGATGGGTTTTTTTTTTTACATATAGTAGTTTATGCATAATTTATGATTAAAATCTTTCATTATATATATATATATATATATATATATATATAATAAAAGCTTAAAAACCCAATGAAAGAATAGAGAAGTTTCAACTCAAAAAAACCCAACATTTCAAAATGCCTTACAAATAAAAGTATCAAACAGAGAATCATCCATCAAGTGGAAAACAAAAATGCAAACCTCTAGTCATCAAGCTGAAGACAAACAAAAAACATCAATGGAAATGAATCGATAAAATAATATCAAATAAAATCTACGCCTGAAAGCTGTACATGCGTACAACCCCTAGACCTAATAATGAATTGTTCTTTTCGATAAAACTCTTTATCAATCCCAAGTATTTCATCAAATTGAAGACAAAATGCTTGTTTCTGATATCATTGATAGATTATATCTATAAACATTGATAACTTGGACAACATGCATAAAGTTTGAAAAATAGTAGGAACCAAGAATACCTAAAAAAACACTACGTCTGATCTATTGGAGCCTTGAATAAAGATACCAATGTTGCCAATTTCAAAAAATAAAAAGTTGAAAACTGCTGTTGCCAATCTTGAGAAAGAAATGACAGTAATGCAAAAAGACGATAAAATGTGATATTTAACAGTAAGAACATGTAAATACATGGTAATGCGTATTCAAGAGAAAGTGGATGTCAGGCAAAATTAAGATACTAAGGAGAGAATTTAAGTATAATCTACCAATCCAAACTTTTTAACTATACTGTGTACTAAATAAACTGGATTTTTATATAATTTGCTAGCAATTTTAAGTTTATTAATATGCATAGCATGAAATTTTTTAGCAGATAATTGTATAAATTCTAAAAAGCTGATTAATATAATATTTCTAAACAATTCAATCGAGTTACAGAATAAAGTTACAAGAATCGAGTTACAAGAATAAAAATTTCGATAAAGTAAATATTTCATCTTATATAAATAAATTTCAAGATAAGTTTCCTATTTCTAATACACACATTAAAATCGCTTATAAATATGCTAAACCTTTATGCAGAGATTTCTATAACTATAACACAGTATGTAGAAAGGTATTTTACGATCCACAGCTTTGTTCCTGTACAGAATATTCCAATTTTATCGACTGTCATCATGGTCACGTTATTTCTGGTGATCTTGATCTTTTACAGACATCATCGTTGAAACCCTTCTTCAAACTCGGCACTAAATTTCGCATAGCCGAGTTTCGTTCTATTGGTAGTACACTTACGCAAGATATGGACAGATTCATTTATCGATGTGCAGTGAAATACAGTGTACCCACTTCCATATATAATGAATGGAAATCGGAGGTATTAGATGCCTTTTTTAAAACATATAATAACAATAACTTTGGAAGGAAAGAAGTTGTAAAAAACTACAATAGAAATGAATTGATAACTTTGCAGAAGAAATTCGTAATTACATACGTTGATAAAGTTACATCAAATTATGCATTTACATGTCAACATCTTTATAATAAATTACTGATTGCATGTTACCGGGATCGTGATGTATATATACCTTTACAACTTTCACAGAACGAAATAGAAAACCGTATAAGGGCCTTTTATAAATCTGTAGGTTACACATTGAAATCTATTAAATTTCCTTATGTTACTTTAATACCAAAACTGCATAAAAATCCTGTGAAATTCCGCCCCATTACTAATGGTTATAAAACTTACTTAACAATAGCAAATAATAAACTTCTATCTATCTTAAAAGAAGTTATGATTAAAATAAAAAATAATGGGGTTTATTTCATAAGTAATAGTCTTGAAGTAATAGAAAAAATTAAAACCATATCTGAAGATTTACATTATAAAAGTTATGATTTTAATGATTTGTTCAGTAATATAGATATTAAAGATCTTTTTGCCATTTTGATGGAAGTCTACGAAAAATATAATATGCAAAAACTTATTACTCTAGGTAAATTTAAAACTTTGGTTAATCTTGTACTATTTGAAACCGTCTTATACGATGGTACTAATTTCTACAAACAGCTCCATGGTATACCCATGGGAGGTGGTTGTTCCTCTATTCTCGCCGACATTTACCTCAATAAGTATGAGGAGGGCACACACATTTTAAACGAATTACTGTTCATACGTTACGTTGACGACATCCTTTTTGCCTGTAAAGAAAAAAATTTTATATTGGATTTTGGATTTTATCCAAAAAGTTTAACTTTAACAGAAACACCATACAACCCTGATGAAAGTCTTAATTTTCTTGATTTGTCTCTGTACAAACTTCCTGATAGATCAACTGGATTTCGCCTCTACGATAAACGTAGAGATTTTAAATTTGTTATAAATTTCATTGTTCCTTGGTATTCATGCTTACATAGGAATGTATACAGAAACATAATTTTGAACCAACTTTTGCGAAGCAAAAGAATCAACAGTAATGTTAATGATCGTTACAATAGCGATATTAACTTCCTCCATGGTGCAATTGCACAAGGCTTTCCGAAGCGTTTTCTGTGTAACATAATATGCAAATTTTATGATATAACCGTAACTGAGAGCTACCACATATATTTGGATGCCGAACCTCCCGTGTGTTGATCACGTTAGGGAGTCAGTACCATCTTTACACATGTTAAGAATGAGTACATTCTTATATAATAGATAATGTCTAGCAGATGTATTGGTGCTGGATTCGTCATGGTGGATAGTGGTTATGGTATGGTATCTGTTTTGATCATTAAAATCTATGTGTTTGGATTCTTATTGCCTTTAGTTTAGTGAGAGTGGATATAGTACAGTTTTTTAAATACGTGTCTTCTGGGTACTCCACACTTACATGATCTGTAACTTACTTTTTTAAATTCTTTTTTTTTTTTTTTGGAATCCTTTTTAGAATCCTTTTGAAATTTTGATACTTCGGTATTCATCTTTGTGCAATATATCGGCTACCGGGAGTGTTGTCTAGACGCAAGCTGGCTTAACCGGGGAGTGGGGGTCACAACCCCCCCGGCCAATCTTTGATATATTGCTTTCTTTCATTTTTATACTTTTCTGGTATGATATTAAAATCCACATTGTAGTGCAGCATAGCGCCTTATTCGTGTGATTTTCTGGAATTTTGTATCTTTCACTCATTTATACATATTTATTTATTTATATATTCTGTTGTTGATCATGCATAGCTGCATCGCGCTTTTGAACTTCAACTACATACATATATACTTTAATTACAGGGGGGGGGGGGATGTTTGAACTTCGCTCCAGGTGGCTTAATGTTAGTCATGACGGCCTTCTGATATTTCGGTGTGTTCATAAAAGGTGATTACTACCGTGATGTGTTCCTTATGTATCTGTATTGGTGTTTTTTCAGCGTGCCTTACGGTGTTATTACGTGTTATAGAGGCACTTGATATGTGCATGGAATGGTATCTTACTATCTACATAACATTATAATAAAATTTAATAAAATTTAAAACAAAAAATTTTTTAAATATAAAATATATATATATAAAATATAAAAATAAAAATAAAAATAAAAAATTAAAAACCTTAAAAAACTCAAATACAAAAATATTAGATAATGGAAAATACTTTCTCAATTGGGGGAACACCGAATTATGGGTATCTGTAGGTGTATGTGATATGGTTCTATTAGGATATTATGACTGTTTATAAGATATTGTTGCTATTGATATGTGTCTTGAGTGGAAATATTTATATGTCTATGTTATGACAATCTCCCCCTTTTTTGGATTTTTTTATGGTTAAAAAAATATCCTTTTCTACTTATGATATGACACAACAAATTAATTTAGCGACTGGCAACTTCGTAACAAATGTTACGATGGCCCGGTTGGCCGATCATAGGGGAATTGGCCAATCGTCAAACAGTCACCCTTCCTTGAATACTATAGATAGATATTTCAGGCCTGTTGTTCCTAACGTTGAGAAAGCCAAAAAACCTGTAAATTCTTGTTGTTTTGTGAAATCTAGTATTTGTGATCATCCTTCATATAATAGCCATTACAGAAATTTCTGTAAATTTTTATACAAAAAATGTACATCTAGTCGATGTAAACTTTGTCCTATGGTAAATCCTTCTCAAATCTGTAATAACCAAAAATATCGTATAATATGCAAGTCTTATAACTGCATATATTGTATAAAATGCAAGATATGCGGTTTAAAATATATAGGACAAACTAAAAATCAAATTAACGTAAGAATCAACCTACATAGAAGCCAGATATATAGATTGCAGAAAGATCCTTCTTTTGATACATCTATGGAAATTCGTCACTTCAGTGATCATGGTATTGAGGCAATGCAATTGACTATATTGGATATAGTAGTCAACCTTAAAGAACGCCTTTGGTGGGAGAGTTATTACATTCACCATTTCAACACTCTTTATCCTTATGGTCTGAATTCCATGTTATATAATAACAATTATAATTTCGAATATATAAAAAACACGACTCTAATGTTGTAATCAATAATCAGAAACATAACCACCTAAATGAAAATTTAAAACGTAATAAACGTGGTGGCAGAAAAATAAAATTAAAACTCTCTGACACAATACAAAATCTTATGATTTTTGCTCGAAAATGTGCTGATGGTGAGACAATACAACATACATGGATTAAAAATTGCATTTATGGAGTCAGAAATAGATTTCTGAGAGATATCTGGGATTTTTGTAATAGTGACGTTTTTAAGGAACTTTTTTCACAAAACTTTCATATTGCTGCTATATTCTTAGATTACATTAAATTACGCGCAAAATACTTAAACTTAAATTTAATCAAAAACAAACCTGTTTATATCAATAAAGAATATCTCATTATTAATTACAAGAATAAAAATTTCGATAAAGTAAATATTTCATCTTATATAAATAAATTTCAAGATAAGTTTCCTATTTCTAATACACACATTAAAATCGCTTATAAATATGCTAAACCTTTATGCAGAGATTTCTATAACTATAACACAGTATGTAGAAAGGTATTTTACGATCCACAGCTTTGTTCCTGTACAGAATATTCCAATTTTATCGACTGTCATCATGGTCACGTTATTTCTGGTGATCTTGATCTTTTACAGACATCATCGTTGAAACCCTTCTTCAAACTCGGCACTAAATTTCGCATAGCCGAGTTTCGTTCTATTGGTAGTACACTTACGCAAGATATGGACAGATTCATTTATCGATGTGCAGTGAAATACAGTGTACCCACTTCCATATATAATGAATGGAAATCGGAGGTATTAGATGCCTTTTTTAAAACATATAATAACAATAACTTTGGAAGGAAAGAAGTTGTAAAAAACTACAATAGAAATGAATTGATAACTTTGCAGAAGAAATTCGTAATTACATACGTTGATAAAGTTACATCAAATTATGCATTTACATGTCAACATCTTTATAATAAATTACTGATTGCATGTTACCGGGATCGTGATGTATATATACCTTTACAACTTTCACAGAACGAAATAGAAAACCGTATAAGGGCCTTTTATAAATCTGTAGGTTACACATTGAAATCTATTAAATTTCCTTATGTTACTTTAATACCAAAACTGCATAAAAATCCTGTGAAATTCCGCCCCATTACTAATGGTTATAAAACTTACTTAACAATAGCAAATAATAAACTTCTATCTATCTTAAAAGAAGTTATGATTAAAATAAAAAATAATGGGGTTTATTTCATAAGTAATAGTCTTGAAGTAATAGAAAAAATTAAAACCATATCTGAAGATTTACATTATAAAAGTTATGATTTTAATGATTTGTTCAGTAATATAGATATTAAAGATCTTTTTGCCATTTTGATGGAAGTCTACGAAAAATATAATATGCAAAAACTTATTACTCTAGGTAAATTTAAAACTTTGGTTAATCTTGTACTATTTGAAACCGTCTTATACGATGGTACTAATTTCTACAAACAGCTCCATGGTATACCCATGGGAGGTGGTTGTTCCTCTATTCTCGCCGACATTTACCTCAATAAGTATGAGGAGGGCACACACATTTTAAACGAATTACTGTTCATACGTTACGTTGACGACATCCTTTTTGCCTGTAAAGAAAAAAATTTTATATTGGATTTTGGATTTTATCCAAAAAGTTTAACTTTAACAGAAACACCATACAACCCTGATGAAAGTCTTAATTTTCTTGATTTGTCTCTGTACAAACTTCCTGATAGATCAACTGGATTTCGCCTCTACGATAAACGTAGAGATTTTAAATTTGTTATAAATTTCATTGTTCCTTGGTATTCATGCTTACATAGGAATGTATACAGAAACATAATTTTGAACCAACTTTTGCGAAGCAAAAGAATCAACAGTAATGTTAATGATCGTTACAATAGCGATATTAACTTCCTCCATGGTGCAATTGCACAAGGCTTTCCGAAGCGTTTTCTGTGTAACATAATATGCAAATTTTATGATATAACCGTAACTGAGAGCTACCACATATATTTGGATGCCGAACCTCCCGTGTGTTGATCACGTTAGGGAGTCAGTACCATCTTTACACATGTTAAGAATGAGTACATTCTTATATAATAGATAATGTCTAGCAGATGTATTGGTGCTGGATTCGTCATGGTGGATAGTGGTTATGGTATGGTATCTGTTTTGATCATTAAAATCTATGTGTTTGGATTCTTATTGCCTTTAGTTTAGTGAGAGTGGATATAGTACAGTTTTTTAAATACGTGTCTTCTGGGTACTCCACACTTACATGATCTGTAACTTACTTTTTAAAATTCTTTTTTTTTTTTTTTTTTTTGGAATCCTTTTTAGAATCCTTTTGAAATTTTGATACTTCGGTATTCATCTTTGTGCAATATATCGGCTACCGGGAGTGTTGTCTAGACGCAAGCTGGCTTAACCGGGGAGTGGGGGTCACAACCCCCCCCGGCCAATCTTTGATATATTGCTTTCTTTCATTTTTATACTTTTCTGGTATGATATTAAAATCCACATTGTAGTGCAGCATAGCGCCTTATTCGTGTGATTTTCTGGAATTTTGTATCTTTCACTCATTTATACATATTTATTTATTTATATATATATATATATATATATATAATAAAAGCTTAAAAACCCAATGAAAGAATAGAGAAGTTTCAACTCAAAAAAACCCAACATTTCAAAATGCCTTACAAATAAAAGTATCAAACAGAGAATCATCCATCAAGTGGAAAACAAAAATGCAAACCTCTAGTCATCAAGCTGAAGACAAACAAAAAACATCAATGGAAATGAATCGATAAAATAATATCAAATAAAATCTACGCCTGAAAGCTGTACATGCGTACAACCCCTAGACCTAATAATGAATTGTTCTTTTCGATAAAACTCTTTATCAATCCCAAGTATTTCATCAAATTGAAGACAAAATGCTTGTTTCTGATATCATTGATAGATTATATCTATAAACATTGATAACTTGGACAACATGCATAAAGTTTGAAAAATAGTAGGAACCAAGAATACCTAAAAAAACACTACGTCTGATCTATTGGAGCCTTGAATAAAGATACCAATGTTGCCAATTTCAAAAAATAAAAAGTTGAAAACTGCTGTTGCCAATCTTGAGAAAGAAATGACAGTAATGCAAAAAGACGATAAAATGTGATATTTAACAGTAAGAACATGTAAATACATGGTAATGCGTATTCAAGAGAAAGTGGATGTCAGGCAAAATTAAGATACTAAGGAGAGAATTTAAGTATAATCTACCAATCCAAACTTTTTAACTATACTGTGTACTAAATAAACTGGATATTTATATAATTTGCTAGCAATTTTAAGTTTATTAATATGCATAGCATGAAATTTTTTAGCAGATAATTGTATAAATTCTAAAAAGCTGATTAATATAATATTTCTAAACAATTCAATCGAGTTACAGGACTTAAAAGGTAATATTTTATTAATGTTAAATTCAAAGTAGTATTTTTTATCATATAAATTAGTAACTATCCTATTAGTAGATTTATTAATAAGATTTAAGTCCAAAAAATCCCAATCCTAATAGTGGCTTCATTAGGAATTAGTTCCAAATTATCCGGATAGAAATCTATATGTATGACACAGTTGTCTGTAAAGATCAAACAACAATCATCAACATATCTGTAAATTTAATAATCTGTTGAAGTAAAAGTTGAGAAGTCTCTCTTTATGTATTCACTGCTGTTCCTTTACCCTTTTGCAATAGCTTTTTTTCCATCCATGCCTGTTATTCTTTCCAACATTGCAATGTCATTTTTTTAACTTAAATTAATATACCATTCGTTCTAGCAGAAAAGGACGCGACCTTCAGGAAAATCCTCCGTCTTTCCCTGTAATACAGTATTTTCCCCTAAGAGTTGAAAATGCTATGGAATGCTCACATGAAAGAGCTTAAGTGCTGCCATCTTCTGGCAATTCTTTAACTTATTTCCAATAAATTTGCCATTTACTTGAAATAAAAATTCATATTTTTTCATTAAAATTTGTAGCAACCTATATAACTAAAAGAAATTATCTAGAGTATCTGCTCAAAGGAGTCGCGCATTCTATAGCCCTTATCCAATTACCGCCACTATAATATAACATCCCCTAACATAATGCATCAATTTACGTGCTTACAGGCCTTCAAACGAACAAATTTAATATCTCAAATATATTATTTCAAGTTTCCATTTTCTGGCTATATCATGGATGTAAAGAAACTAACTCTATCTATACAATTTAGCTCTAACCAATCTAACTATAAACGAAGTGTGTGTGCATTAATTGCATTGCTTAAAACACGAATTTGAAGATAAATGATGAAGCAAGTCTGTCAAATCTGTGGTTTAAACATTCATCATATCAAGCATTTAAATCTCATGACCGTATTATTATATCATGTTGTGGCAACGCCTTCGGACTGAGCAAAATGCCAACGTTGAGAGGTTGTTTCTCCAGATCCAAGGGGTGATTTAAGAAGCGGATTTGAACCTAGTCCTTTTAGTGTACATGAGTCTTTTCAGCCCTTGGGGTTTCAATCGGTACACTGCTATACTGACAATGCGCTTTGATAATACTGATGAATTTAACGTATTGATTTATGTTCCATAATAAAAACTAAACACTTGACATTTTGACTTCCTGCTATGTTAAAAATATGAAATTTTCGTTCGAATTAAAAAAATTCTATCTAGTTCTAAATTTTTTCATGCCAAAGACGGATATGAAGTTTTGTGAAAATCTATTAACATTTGGGGCAATAATTGTGTACACAAGAAATCGACCACAGATATCAGACAGACAGACAGATAGACATCACTCCAAAAATAATGAAAACGTGTTCAGGAGGCTTTGAAACAAACATCTGCTTCAAAATCTTGAATTCAAAAATTTTTATGAAAGCAATATTTTCTCTATTCTACATTATAAAGTATGGGAAAATAAAAAAAATATTATGATGTAATTTGTTTATAGAAAGATGAGTATGTTGTATTTGTTTATGGAGATTATAGTATACATAAAATTATATAATTTTAATACAGAGTTTAGAATTTTTTAAAGGTTTGTCCGGAATTGAGGGTAATAAATTTTAAAGAAATTAAAATATTAAGCAGGGTTAGGAATTGAATATAAAAAATATTAACAATGCGTTTTTATATGACTAATAAGAGAAATAGTGTTTAAAGCAGTGCATTTGTCTATATAAATAAAATTGAAAATCTGACTATCTGTCTGTCTGTCTGTCAGTTTGTCCCGCCATCACGGGAGAACGGCTAAACCGAATTTCATGAAACATTGCTGGTAGCCTGGAAATAGTCCCACTTACAATTTAGTCTATGTTTACAGTTTCTACGATCAGTAGTTCTCGAGATATTAGTAAAAAAATAAATTTTCGTTTGTTTCATCATCACGGGAGAACGGCTAAACCGAATTTGATGAAATTTTGTGGATAGCCTTGAAATAGCCCTTCATAAATTTTGCCCAAGTTTTGAGTTTCTAAAACCAGGGGTTGTCGAGATATTAATGAAAAAAAAACTTTTTCCTAGGAGATCTACTCTCTAACTCCGTGGTTTATCCAAACAAAAAGCTTGAAAATCGTTTTTGCGTTAATTAGTCCCTTTCTGAAAACATGAATTGTTTGAAACATGATTTAAATGAGAAATATATCTCCATGGTTTATATTTCACAAGCTTTTACTGAACAAAAGTATAAAGAAATTAAAATTGTTATTTAATTTCGCAGTTTATGAAGAAAATTCTATCTTATATCATGTTGCTCAGAAACCCGATTAAATTAAATATATTTGTTAATTTTAATTATTATTTTTTCGATTTGAATCTCTAATAAAAGACAATGTCTGTCTGTCTGTGTGTCTTATACACTATACGTTCAGCGAGGAGAGCTACGAAATGTAGCAATCGGAGACCCGGTGGTGGGGGTGGAAAGGGGACGCGTGAAAACCGATTTTTAAAATTTTAATTATTTTTAGTTATTTAATGTTTTATGCGATTTCGACAGTTTTTTGCCCATTTTACCCTTTTTCTCCACGATCCAGACGTTGTAGAAAAAAAACAAATCACACCACCGGAAAGAGCAGACAATTGCGAGTAAAAATATATCAATTTCAAATCTCAATTTCGATTTCTGATATTTTTTAAAGATTTTAAAACAAAAGTCACTTTCCGTTCAAAAAAACCAAGTTTCGTTTTAAATCCTCTCATCGTAAAAACTACTCATAATTTCGAATAATAAATTACATTTTTAGAAATCTCAAAGATCTGGAATTCTTACAAGTCCAATCTGGTCAAGAAATAATGAAAATTGCCATCAGGATCGCAATTTTAATGACGTCATGATTTTATATTTCTCGGCGAAGAACCGATTCTTCCCCGACATTCCCCACCCGCAGAAGTTTTTTCCCCGTCTTCATGGAGACCGCGCTTCGGGTTTTAAATGAATTAAGAGCTTAGCGTATACATTGGATATATCGGGTGAAATTATTATATTTATATGATATTTTAAAGGGTTTTTTAAATGGATATTTTAATTTATGGATATTTTAAATAATTTAAAAGATTGAATTATGGTGGATTGAATTGTGGTGATGTATTTGAAATTATTATATTTAGGGATTGGTGGAACGATATGGATTTTTTAAATGGATATTTGAATTTATGGATATTTTAAATGGATATTTGAATTTATGGATATTTTAAATGGATATTTAAATGATGGAACGATGGATATTTTAATTTTATGGATATTTTAAAGGATGGATCGATGTATATATTAGCTTTATGGATATTTTAAATAGCATATGGTCATTATAGAATTTAAATTACCGCGCGGGAAGTTAGCGCGCGGGAATTACACTCGGTAGGCCCGGGTTTTATTTCCGCCACTGTGTAAACTGTCGCCGTGTTCCGGAGGTGTACGATCACGTTAAACATGTGGGTCTGTACGTCCTTCCGAGAGGTTGGTGATAGGAGAAGGAGGGTATGGTAACTGTGGATGCCTCCCCCACTGGATTCCGGTCTAAATTGGGTGAATAAAAATAAAGTTATAGAGATTGTCGCGTTGGGCGCGGTAGCCCAGTGGTTAGCACGCGGGAATTGCACTCTGTAGGATCGGGTTCGATTACCGCAACTGCCAAAACTGCTGCCGTGTTCATGCGGAGTACGATCACGTTAAACATGTGGGTCCGTAAGTCCTTCCGAGAGGTTAGTGGTAGAGGAAGGAGGATAAGGTCCTTTTGGATAACTCTCCCACTGAGTTCCTGTCTAAATTGAGTGAATAAAAAGAAAGTTAAGGAGATTGTCATGGAGGGCGTGTTAGCCCTGTTGTTAGCGAGCGGGAATTGCACTCGGTAGGCCCGGGTTCTTAATGCATTATAATACGTCGCGATATTTTTATTAATCAAGGTATTAAAAAGTTATTTAATCTTCCAAACAATTACACATTAAAATATGGCCGGCCGTCCATACAGTTACCTTACACCTTTCTGGTAGGTCGGACGGTCTGGGTCTCAACAACATTAAAATATGGATTTGCACTCTGCCACAACTGCCGCCGTGTTCAGGCGGAGTACGATCACGTTAAACATGTGGGACCGTAAGCACTTCCGAGAGGTTGGTGGTAGGAGAAGGAAGTACGGTTCCTGTGGGCCTGTGGATGCCTCGCCCACTGGGTTTCGGTCTAAATTGGGTGGCACTTCTTGGCCGTCCAAACTGTTACCTTACACCTTACTGGTAGGTTGCGCCAGCGAGTTTGCCACGGTCAGAATTTTCAAGGGTAGCGAACAGGCTGGTCGCCAAAGGCAGCTAGTAATAAATAAATGGATATAAAAATATAGTTTAGAAAAGAACGATTTGATTTTTCTTATAGTATTTTTGACTGGATAATATCAATTACGGTCTTCAGGTTTAAACTTTATTATTCTTGATATTTTCGGGGAATATTGATTCAGGGATTATTGATATTTTCAAGTTATTATGCCATTGTTTTAGTATGACAAAAATTGTTTGAACTCATATATTGTACGTTGTATGAGTAAACTTCTACAAATACACGGGCATATCTTCTAATCTAAGAGAATATAACTAGTACAGGTATATCGACATATGTATTGATATATATTGGCATATATTGAAATTAATTACGACCTTCTGGTATAAAGAGTACGGGATTTTTTGATATTTTCAATTTATTACGTCATCTCTTTTATTTTGGCAAAAATTTTTGAGACTCATATTGTAATCCAGGTAATCTCCTAATGTACTAATACAGGTTATATCTTCTAATATTCGAGTATATAAGTAGTACGGGTCCTATACAATTTTAATGCTTTCATTTTGCATATATTGACTCAATTCCTTTTTTTTTTGGAAATTTGCTTACAAAACGCGCCAGGATGTTTTATTCTTCAGATCTGCCTGTGAAGATAATGTTTTATAGTGAGAACAGATATTCTTAAACTTCTCTTTAGGAGCAATAAATTTAATATTTTAACAAAATTTGCACATAATTGAGAATTATAAATTTCTTTATATTATATACTCCGTACAAAGAACAGGTATGCTGCTAGTTATTAATAAAATTGAGATCTTATTCTAGGAAATAACACATTATACATTATTCATTTTTATGCACATATTTCAATATGTAATTGTTTGGAAGATTAAACAACTTTTTAAAACATTAAATATTAAAAATAACGTCACGTCTTATAATGTATTAAGCCATTGGTAATTTACACTTTTTTGCCTACGCATGTTTGCGATGAAGATTAAAAGTAAATTCTTACAGGATATATTAAAAAAAGTCTAAACTTTTGAAAGGGCTCTTTTTCATCGTTCGTTGATTTGTTTTCTTTAATAAAATTTCTTGATTTTTAAAAGCTCTTCAAAATGCCAAAATATTAATGATAGAATTTTTTTTTATTTAGTCTTGTGAAACATTTTTATGGAAAACAGGAAAGTAATTAATTAATATTTTTAGAGGTTATTTTTAAAAATAAATCCTGTATTAGAAATTTGAAATCATTTGATTACTATGTAGCTGTATGTAGCTACTATGCATCAGTATTATCATCACTTTGTAGCTCCACATGCAACAATATATTATTTGCATGCAGCACTATGTATACGCTATGTATACGCTATGTAACACTTCCGCTGGTAATGGAAAATTAAATAATTTATTCTAATTTGTAAATAGTGTCATCAGACTTTAATAAACCTATATACCATGATTAGATGAAATATATTAGTTTTATTCAGATAGATGCTATTAGAATTTGTATAAATATGACTTACTAGAAAATGTACCCATTGTTACCCCGTAGTTAAAATTACATACATTGATTTCATTTCATCAAATTTTCAAAGGCGATGTGGTCAAGAATAGATATACATTTTCTTTAGTTTTAGCAATATGCGCAATATAAAGCACCACCAATCCAATCGGCCGGATTTCGACGGTTTCTGCAGAAATAGGCCATATTTGAGTATTTGGTAATTTTTGGTTGGTTGTCTGGTACTCATTTGTCTAGTACAACATACAAGTCCGTGGGACAGAAGTGCCAGATTTAAAGGGAGAGATTGCAGATTCTGTTGGACCGAAGACCCCAGACACACCATGGTAGAAGCCAACTTTGTCTAATACTACTCAATTTAGACTGGAACCCAGTAGGATGGTATTCAAAGGGACCATACCCTACATTCCTTTTCATTATTCTCTTACATGGACTTTCGGATCCACATATTTAAACTGTCAGCACATCGCATAGACACACACGGTCGTAATTCATGAGTTTGAAGAAGATGGCAAAATCGAAGTTGATAAAAGAATTAAAAGTTAAAAATATAAATCGATGCTGATTTCGTTTATCAATAAAATGCAATTTTTATTTTTCAATTCCATGATCATAAAAATTATTTTAGTTTTAGAGCTATATAATAGATGGCGCGACCAATCAAATCAGCCTAGAGTCCCTTTACAGATATTAAAAAGTATTGTATTATTACAGTCTCACAAAGTGACCTATATTGGCGAAGTACATAAATATATTTAACATGAATTCTTTGAACCCTTGAATGACATTATGTATGTAAATGTTATAAATTTTCTTTATTTTATGTTCTCATACATGAGTTTATATTCGTATTCATAAGCAAATGTAATTCTGTTATATTTAGTAAGTATATAATCCATCGGGCATTCGGAATACAGTGCAAGTGGAACATTTCTTTTAAAACCATGCTCTTCGCGCCAAAATTCGCATAAGGTAGTCAGTTCATCTTGCACCACATACACAGGCAACTGAGTGGATAGTCCTTTGTAGCTTTCACAGTGTTACATGATTGGTGTTCGTTGACTGTAGTCTTTGCAAAAACACAACCGTTAATATGTGACCACTTGTCGAATTATTCGTCAACTGCGTGTCCGGTGTTAATTACATGAACTGCACATTTCCACACCTCTTGTAGACATTGCATAGCAACACAGCATCAAGGGATTCTCGGCCCGAGCACGACTGACCAACGAGGCTATATACAGTATATAAGCTCGTTGTGTCTGACTTAAATATTTTCAACTGGCTCTGTGCATATAACGACATGCAGATTAAGAACGTGTACATTTACGACTGCATCCACCATGTAATGGCTCCACATACTGGTGTTGTGCAAGAACTTATACTCTAAGATTTTCTACTCACTGATGTAACCTGATTAAAAGATTATCCGCACAACAATATGTAAAATTAAAAAAAAAATCGCCAAAATAAAACATATGACGTAAAAAATTGAAATATCAACAATCTCTGTTATCTTTAACATAGAAGCCGTAACTGATATAATCCAGTCATAAATGCAATTTCGAAAAGAAAAAATATGTATTTATTTATTATTTAAACCTGAAAATATCTATTAAAACTGTCTGACGCATTAACACATTCGATTTATATCCGTTGCTTAGCAACATGATATCAGTTCCTTCAAATAAATTTACGGAAAAAATACTTTTGCATAATACTATGGCTATGGAAAGTTTTAAAGTGCTTTTTTCTTAATATCTAAACAATCGCTCATCCTAAAAGCTCGAAACTAGAACTACATTTTAAACGGGGCTATTCTAAGGCTATCTACAAAATTTCATGAAATTTAGTGACGCTGTGCAAAGCAATGAGACAAATACACAAATAAACGATGAGACACATTTTCAATTTTCTTTATATAGATATGGGGAAAGTAAAAGTGTCGTCGTTTTTATAAAAAATAATTTTAAGTGACGAAATATTTTGCACCGCTACGTTTAAATTACTTTGTTTAAATAATGACACACATTTAGCTCTAGCTGCTCAAGTCTTCCGATGAGTCGGACGGTCTTGGTCTTTATACGGTCTTAACACATTTAGCTCTTATCGCCATTAGACACATGCGTACTTTTATTATAAGTAATGATCATTTTCTTTAAAGGGCCATTTTATGCAAAATATTCATGCGTAAGTGAATAGGGATCTATATTTTTTAATACTTTTTTCTAATGTTATTTTTCTGCAGTTAAAATATTTAGTTTGTGTTTATTATTAAATATACTTAGCACTTATTTTGTAAAATTTCAAAATTGTTGCTCTCGCTTCTAATATTTAAGTAATAGGATGGCGTTACTAATGACAACATCCTATTGTCATTAACTCATGTCATTAACATTAACATTAACTTTTTGATTAAATTTAAATCGGTGAGTTTATTTTCTTAATTGGAGTCTGACTATGCTCAATTTCCTCATACCAGTATCCATTTCAAAGGAACGAATTTTTCTTGTTGCATATTTTACAAGTGAAAAAAAAATTGAAAAATTCTGTATTGTTGGCTTAAATAATCACAATTGTAGCATGTTATCCGTCCTTTTATAGGGCCTGAAAAATAGTTTTATTGATACCAAATTTGGTGGAAGAAATGTATTGATGTCAAATATTTAATTAATGAAATTCGAAACATGCAATTTACAAAATAAAAATATAGTTCTAGCATTTAGTACTATATCAAAATATAGCTTTTAATTATGGTACATCAATTTATTTTAGAGTTATAGTGTTGTACCTCACATATACATACACAGACAAACTTATAGATATATGCATTCATATATGCACGAAATTGCATATACACTTATATACACAGAATGTGCATATACACATATATACACACAATAAGCATATACAAATATATATACACAATATGCATATACACATACACACACATACTGACATTTTTCGAAATGCATTCGAAATTTAGTCAGTAGGTTTTACAACGCGTTTATGTTTTAAAATCTTATTTATAATGTCCGCACCTCATACATACATACGCAGATATGATTATACATACACACGTTCATACATTGTAAACATTAAATATACACATACATACCCACAAAATATATTTACACGTACATACACACATACGGACATCTTTCGGAATGCATTAGAAATGTAGTCAGTAGGTCTTACAACGTGTTTATCTTTCAAAGTCTTATTCATAGTGTCCGCACATCACACATACATGTGCAGATACACTTAAACATACACACATTCATACATGGACGAAAATGCATATAAACTTGCATACACAGAAATACATTCGATACCAGTAGGTCTTAAAACGTGTTTAAATTTCAAAATATCAATCAGCCATTTTTCCTTATTAATAAATTTTTGTACACAAATTCTTGTACAAAAATAAGACAAAATAAGAACACATTTTAGATTTACCTGAACATTTAAATTAAAACATGCGTATTTTAAGACACAAAGGCGTTTATGGTTACATATAAGATGCAAATGCATTTTTAAACATCTTTAGATATCTTCAATTCCTCATGATTAGAGTTTCAGCCAGTGTCATTATATATTTAACGATATTAAGCACCAATTTGCATTCTAGAAGGAACTGTAATCACCAAGACTCCATTCGAAATGGGAAAACTCGATAAACAGGAATTGCACTCTTTGCAAACTAAGTGCATTAAACTTAAGTTTGTTTACGTGAATGCCAACATTGATAATAAGCAATTATGTAAGGGAATGAGGTAGTTTATGTGGATTTACGTTTTCCGTAAACATAATTTCTATAGCTTGGATTAGAATGAAATTTGACAGTTAGTAAGTTAAAGGGATATTGCTTCTATTAAAAGAGATAAGTCTTATGATTACTTGAGTAATGCTTGTGATTTTGAAATTTATATTTGGTTTTGGAACACCTGAAACCTAATTGAGACACTTGGTTGCTGGAATGCTACACTAGGATTATAACACTTGGATGCTAGAACATATTTTTAAAACACAACACAACAATTTTATTGCTAGATAAATATCAGGATTATATAAATCTTAAACATTAAAATATCAATTTTTAAAAAATCCGATGTGGACGGTAGAGGATTTATCCTTCACTGTAAACCATGTTTCAACATTTGCTTAAATTTTTCAGCTATTTTGTTGATAATTTTGGACAAACTGATAAGAAAATACACACATACACGCGTCACCATCTTTCTGGTAGGTCGGACGGTCTGGGTCTCAACAACAACATGTACAGGCGTTCAGGAAAATTCCTACTTAATTCCTGAAATATTCTGATAATTATCATCTGAGGAAGAGTATTATTCGTATATCTATATATACTAATTGCCAAGTGTCCGTCTGTCTGTCTGTCCGTCTGTCTGTCCGTCTGTCTGTCCGTCTGTCTGTCTGTCACGCCTTTTTTAGGCACTTCCCGAATAGATAGAGACTTGCAATTTGGTACACGGCTCGGTCGTTCGATAAAACCCCCTGGAAAAATCGAATTTTTCGAAAACGTTCTATAGAGGGGGTGCCCCCACACCAAAACGTTCGAAAAGTGAAATGACGGGAAAGCATGCTTTGCGATGAGATAGAGACTTCAAATTTGGTATATGGGTAAATCACTCGAAAGGAAGAAAGTGTGCAATTTCAGATTTCCAATATTTTCTACTTAAGGGGGGGCGCAGCACACCAAAACGTTCGAAAAGTGAAATGATAGGAGAGCATGCTTTGCGATGAGGTAGAGACTTCAAATTTGGTGTATGGGTAAATCGTTCGAAAGGAAGAAAGTGTGCAATTTCAGATTTCCAATATTTTCTACTTAAGGGGGTGCCGCACACTAAAACGTTCGAAAAGTGAAATGATGGGAAAGAATACTTTGCGATGAGGTAGAGACTTCAAATTTGGTGTATTGGTAAATCGTTCGAAAGGAAGAAAGCGTGCAATTTCAGATTTCCAATATTTTCTACTTAAGGGGGTGCCGCACACCAAAATGTTCGATTAGCAGAATAAATGAGAAAACGATCCTTTAAAATTTGATAGAGGCTTGAAATTCGGTATATGGACTAATCATTTGATGGAAACACCCAAGACAAATATAGTTTTTCAAAAATGTTCGTTTAAGGGGGTGCTCCAGAGTAAAACGTTCGAAAAGTGAATTGATAAAAAACCATAATTCGGAATGAGATAGAGATATCAAATTTGGTGTAAGGGTAGATAGTGTGGAAGGAAGAAAATGTATAATTTCAGTTTACCAAAATTTTCTAATTTAGGGGGTGTCGCACACTAAAATGTTCGATTTTCGGAATAAAGGAGAAACGCTCCTTTCAAAAGGTGATAGAGGCTTAATATTTGGTATATGGGCGAATCATCTCATAGAAATCAGAAAAAGAATAGAGTTTTTCAAAAATGTATAGTTAAGGGGGTGGGTACTCCACACAAAAGCATTCGAAAGATGAAATGCTAGAAATGCATACTTCACGATGAGATAGAGACTTCAAATTTGGTGTACGGGTAAATAGTTGGAAAGAAGGAAAGTGTGCAATTTCAGTTTTCAAACTTTTGCTATTGTAGGAGGTGCCGCTCACTAAAATTTTCGATTTGCCGAACAAATGAAAAACGCCTTCTTTACAATGTGATAGAAGCTTGAAATTTAGTATATGGGCTAACTATTTGACAAAAACACCAAAAATGAATACAGTTTGACAAAAATGTTCATTAACGGGGTGCTACACAGAAAAACGTTCGAAAAGTGAAGTGATAGAAAAAAATGCTTCTCCATAGGATAGAGACTTCAAATTTGGTGTACGGGTAGTTTGAAAAGAAGAAAGCGTGAAATTTCAGCTTTCCAATATTTGCTACTTTAAGGGATGCCGCACACTAATATGTTCGATTTTCGGAATAAATGAGGCACGCTTCCTTTTAAATGTGACAGAGGCTTGATATTAGGTATATGGGCCAATCATCTGATAAAAAACCCAAGACAAAGAGAGTTTTTCAAAAATGTTCATTTATGGGTGTGCTTCACAGAAAAAAGTTCCAAAGGAGAAATAATAATATAGGGGTGTCTCGGGATGAGATAGAATTTAATGTAGTGTACGGGTAAATAATTCGAAAGGAAGAAATGCGCAAATTTAGTTTCCCAATATTTTCTTCTTTAGGGGGTTCTGCACACCAAAATATTCGATTTGTCGAACAAATGTGAAAAGCGAATTATTAAAAAATTTACATTATTCAGGGGTTGCTTATTGCGATACCGTTGATTTTCAACGGGTATTCGGCTAGTATATATATATTATCATAACTATCAGTAATTATAGTCTCCATTACTGACAGCTGATTCCCCTGAGATTTTCTGTAACATACTTGGAAATACTTTAGAGTTTACTTAATGAATTTCCTTACAATTTTACTTCTTTTGAAAAGAAATAAAAGTGCATAAGATCTGCATTATAATGCTTTTGGTATTGTAGTAGCACAAAAATTTGGTTTGTCGAATTTGCTGTTAAGGAGTTTACATTTTAATAGTTTATATTTGAATTAAGGATTTACCGCCCAATTCATTCATTAGAATTTTGTATCATATTTTTGTATTTAATTATTTTATAATAAATTTTTTTATTGGTGTCAATCAAATTTGCAATCCATATTTTTACAAAAAATTTGTTTGAAGCATCAATTTCTTGGAATCTGTTATGGATATAGTTCAGATGATGGTGATGTAAGAAATGAATTGAGAATCAAATTTCAAGGGATATAAGGGGTTGACTAAAATTTGCATTTCCGGTTCTGTTTCCCATTTGAAAAAAAATATTTTACTTTGAAACATATATTTTCAGGATTACATAATGACTTAACCTGGGCAGTGGCTGATATGGATTCAAAATTAAAACTTCTATGGAGTTGGATAGCTCACTAAGGGTTTTCACTTCCGGTTCTTGAGATGATAATTTAGATACAAAAATTTAAATCTACCTTGCAAGATCTATTTTTCCAGACCAGCTATTTGAACGAGCTTAGATGTCATCCGATATACTATCAGTACATGATTTTGGAATATCTTGGGGAGGTCCACTAAATATTTACATTTTCAGTTTTTCCCAATTCTAATACACAACTTTTCTTGAAGCAACATTTATGTGTGTGTGTGTGAGGGGGGAGGGGGTCCAGAAAAATGTGTTCAGGGCTGCCCCAAAATTTTCCACTTCCCACACAGGCGTTTTCCAGTCAAAATTGTTTAAAAAGTTGATTATCCGAAAAATTGACTGAAGAGATATCGAATGTGATACGGCCTTAAGCCGTGTAGGGTCTTTGGAATAGTGGATACTGTGAGGCCAGAATATGTCCTCACATGAGGCATGTTTATTGCAGTAGTTATGGTGCATAGAACGGCTAACAAAGATCGAGTCTGGCTGGCGCCGGTGTTTACAACAACTTGAACTTTTAAGTCAAATACAATAAATTTGAGTGTCCCAGGCCAAAGGGGGCTGAAAGGGGCCTTGATAAATGTCAAGTGATGCCAATGGGTTTAGAAGAACCAATGAGCAGCAAGGAGAAGAAGGGTGGAGCTACCTTCCCCCCCCCCTCCCGCCGAAGGAACCAAGTCACTTCGATACAAAATGTTGTAGAACGCAATCGGATCCAAAATGTGGTTGCAGAACGGACTCTGATACAAAATGTGGCAGAAGGAACTGAGATACGAAATGTTGCAGAAGCAAGTTTGATACGAAATGTTGTTGCGGGAGTCTGATACAAAATGTGGTAGCAGTTAGACATATACAAGGAGTGATGTTATAGACGAACGAGAGTGCAGTTGGAGATGCGAGCCACACACCCCAGAGTTGTGGCAAGACTGATGACAAGCCCAAGATTAAACTTGAAGGTATGTCCTCATGTGCTTAGGTCCTAGACACTTTCGAAAACTAACTACTACTGGTCACATATCCCCCATAACTCGAGTAATTAAATGATAGTTGATAATTATGATGAATTGTGCTTTTGATAAATTGATGTTGTTAATAAATGATATTGTTTAAGTTTTAAATAGGCTAGTCTTTTTATAATGATTAATGAATTCTTTTCAGGACTTACACAAAAGGTAAAAATAATTGGAGGGTTAATGCGGCACAACAACGAGCGATGTACGTTTAAATGTTAATTCCACGTTATGAGATCAACGGCCATGTTTTCAATAATTAAGAAACAATTTATAATTAATTCTAATATAACCTTTAAAACTTAACTCTTTAAATTTATATTACCACATTTGGTTACCGTGACGCTTTTGTGTAAGTCATAAATTTAAAGGAAAATTTTAATGAATAATACTGAGGTGAATAAAAATAATTTAAATAAAGAAATGAATGAAAATTTTAGAGGAGCATATGTTGACCAGATATTTTGCATTGGTAAAAAAAATATGCACAATAACTTTGAAAATGAAAAATCTTTTGAATATATTATAATTGAAAATAATGTGTGAAAAATTTATGAAACAGAGAAATATTTCTAAACTACAGGGAATCTCAGAAAGGCAACTGTTGGATTATATAGGCACCTGACTTAAAATAAAAGCGCCAATAGAAAAGTAGCTGGAATTGAGGTCGGATTACGAAGTATTTTAGGCGTCAAAGGTGAAAAATGTTTCATCAAGATTTCTGAAAGAGAAAATAATATATACTCTCTACAATAAATTCCAAAATATTGGAATTCTGTAAATGGCATTATAAATATATTTATAGAAATGTGCAACTGCGTGTATATTATTTTAACTGTTGCTTTTATTACTTTCCTTATATGCATAACTGTATAATATATAAGGAAAGAATTGTGAAGGGGTCGAAAATTCGAATTCGAGTTTTCGACGGGACAGCACATTTCAAGCATCCTGGAATGCGAATCAGACGTTTTTGAGATGATGTCAGTATGTCTGTGTGTGTATGAAAGTATGTGTGTGTGTGTGCTTGTGTGAAAGTGTGGGGGTGGGTGTAAGTCAGTGAGTCTGTGGAGACGATAACTGACGAATGAATGGATTGATTCAAACGAAATTTAGTGCAATTACAATCTACGAATACTGAAAGCCTATTGTTTGTCCACGCAATCGCATCTTCAGAACCCCCCTAAATTTTCGAGTGAAATTTTGAATAAATCTCAAAAAATCAAAATTTTTAATAAAGTTAGAAAAATAGTCAGCGACCTTCCATCTTACTGCTCTTAGTCTTCGGACGAGTCGGTTGGTCTGGGCTTTCGACAAAAATAGTCATTTCTTATGTAATTTTTCATTAAAAAACGATTAAAATAAATTTTAGAACGCTAGCATGAGCCATTCTCGAGATATTGTACATTTTTCAAAAAAAAATATCAAAAAGTCATACAAAATTAAAAAAAAATGTTACCTATTGTTAAAATATGTTCACTTTTCATAAGTAATATGATACGATAAATTGGGTGACATAATTCTCGCAGATCTAGTTTCATTCATGAAAAAATATACTTTAGGTAATACTTTTGTATTTGGACGCCACTAGTCAGTTTTCTGCTACAAGAATAAGATATTTCTCCGTCCATACGCTTGGCGAGATTTTGGACGAATGTCGCCAACTTGGCGACATTTTAAATGTTGGCAAATTAACGAAAATGGCGCCAAATTGATAAAAATGGCGCCAAATCCCTGAAAATGACGACTAGATGATGAAGTAATTATTGAAGTATTTTAATATATGTACTATATCGCTTATTGAGGATGCTATCAATATTGATGATTGTTTAGAGTTGCGCGAAGTATAAGTTAATTGAGTATTTTGAAATAGTTTTACATGTTGTCATCCTGAAAATCGCACAATGTACAATTCAATGATAAAAACATAGCGTCGTGGATCTTATGCAATATTTTTTATTGTAAAACTAGTAAATTCATTGCATTATATAAGAAAAGTCATGTACTGCCTACATCAGATTTTTTCGTTACATCAAAGATATTAAATTTATAAATTAACAGTGTTTAATTTTGTCTTTCTCATACTATAATATGAATAAAATATTTTTTTGAAATTTCTTTTGCATTTTGAGAATTTTTGGTACATCTTATTGCCATCATTGTTCCATCATTTTTATCTTGTTACCATCATTGTTCTCTTTAATGCCTTGTTCAGGTCTGGGCTTCAGTATGCGCCTGTTGTGTGGAGGCCTTTTCATGCTGTTCATGCAAGCAAGATCGAAATTATTCAGAAATTCTCGAGATATCTATATTATAAGAAAACTGGTATTTCTTGTTACTTCTTATGTGCTACTTTTCTTCGTGATATGTTTAATGTTAAAAGCTTACAGAACATAAGCGATTTCATTTTATTTTTATTTTTCAGGAATCTGCTCAATGGCAAAATGGATTGTTTCCCTGTCTTAGGTGGGATCGGGTTTCATGTTATGCAGTATTTTACCGAAGCATGAGTTTATTTGCTGAAAGTATTTTTAGTACGAATGTTGGTTATTGTTGTGTGATTAATAATTTTTGTAAATTGTACAACAGCTTGCCCTACAAATTTGATGAACTTTATTCATCGGAAATGGCTGTTAAAAATCATTTGTTGTGAATATTTTATATTTTAATGTATTTATTGATTTGCAGGTGCTTATAAAATCATTTGGTGTCAATAGTTTGCATTTTAATGTATTTTATTATATTTTAATCTGTATAATTTGTATTGCATTTTATCTTGCGCGCTGTTACTGGGACTTTGTTCTGCAGCTTGCATTCTTATAAATAAATAAAAAAATAAAAAAATAAAAAAACAAAGAAATTAGTCTATAAAACGCGCCATTCCTGTATAATCACTTTTGTTGTGAATTGGAAATGTTTTTCATTAAAATAAAATGGAAATTACAATTATATTAGATTTACTTTTAGATACTTGGGTATAGCATACAGATCCAAAAACATCTTCAATTTAATATTTGATTGGTTGAAATTTTTTGAAAAACTTTTACGTCTCTGCATGTGTACGCCTATGCGTGATGTTCGGATGCGAACATGGAAAAATACACGTACTATTGAAAAATTTGTATTGTAAATATGCTATGTAAAAATTCATAGCTAAATAGAATTTTTTGCAGTCTGCACAATTAATACGCAAATTAAAAGCACTTATTAAGTTCTCAGCAATATTTGCTATGGAAAACAATAAGAGTATAGTTAATAACGGAGCCATTCACAATAAATCCTAACCAAAACTCGAGTAAAAAACAGTTCAAAAACAAAAATTACTTTTGAATAAGATTATTGCCAAAGTTAGTAACTCCTTTTCAGTTTCGTAGACAAGGGGGTAATACAGGGAGTGTTCACACATTTTTGTAACGATTTTGACTTTCTGCATGAATTAAATTTAAATAAATAAATAAAAACGTGACGGGCGTCAAGTCGGAATAGGGTTTAATTATCGTCTGCGCCATTAAAAATATTTTTTGTTTTAAATTGTAGCTGGAAAATAAACAATGGATCGAAGGCTATATTTTTGGGATTTCCGAAGAGAAATACTATTATTAAATTATAATACTCTTATTCGATTATTAAAAAAAGATGTTAAAAGCATGGTTTTAATATTTCTACACGTAAATTAAGTGACATAATTAATAAAAAAGGAAAGAAACGTCAATATTTACATTTGAATAGGAAAAAGGTAAAAAATGCATACCCAACAAATTTTGGTTCAGAGAAAACAAGGAATGTTCTGATAAAGGTTTTATGGTTATTACTGGATTCTCTTATAACAGAAAACTTAAAATAAGGGAAGTAGAATAAAATGTCAAAATTAACTCGGATTACTATCAGAAATATGTTTTAACACCTGTTTTCAATAAAGACATTCCAACACTTTACCCAAACGATCATCACTCTGTTAGGTTGCATTATGATAAGGCTATCAGCCATACTTCTAAATCTGCTGCTATATTTTTTGAAAAAATGAGAATTGAAACCAGAATTGAGGCTATTCTGTTTAAATGCATCCCACCCAAGTCCCACGACCTGTCTCCTGGATTATTGTGCATTTAGACTTTTACAACAAGCTCTTTATAAGCGGCATCCCAAAATATTGGATGCAGTCTGGAAGATTGTGGCGGAGGACTGGAACAAAATTAACCTTGATATTTTAAGAAAATATCTTTTATCTTAGAAATCAAGATGTAATATGATAGTTCAACTTCGGAGAAATGCTATTTGGGGAAAATAAAAATCAAGACATTTGGTTCCCCTTCCCAAATGTCTTTTTATGTGGTGACGCAACTGTTTTTTTTAAATCTCAAACATGCTAATTAAGTAACAGCAAATAAACTGTAATAAAATTTTAATCTACCTTAGGACTACCCTAGAAAAAACGTTCCGTGACCTTGAGTCACCTATTCTAAAGTAATGGACTATAACATTAAGAAGCTCATTTTAGATGATAATTTTCCGACATATAACTATGGTTTTCTGTTTCTATGCCCTTTTTATTAATGCTCATCAATATTTGTATAAAATAATCAATATCTGTCAAGCTGTTTGTCGAAAAGGAACTGCAAACATTTTCGCAGAAGCGTCGGATATAAAAAAGCTACGTTCTGTAGGTTCCAATTATGTTATCAGCATATTTATATACATTATTTTGCAGGAATATTTATATCAATCAAATAATGAATTAGAAGACACAATCTTTAGAAAATATTAATAAATGAGAAATTTTAATGCACGATTTTTATCTTAATAATTATTCGTATCCCACTCATATATAGAATATATTTAAAAATTTTATTACTCGGTATTTCCCTAAAGAATAAAACATATTTATTCCAAATGCTTTAAAAATACATTTTAATGTTCTACCAATGAACACATTTATTGATCATCTTTACGTTTATTCTAGAATCCTGGCTCCTGCAATCATAGACCTTAATAAATATTTTGTATTGTAAATTTAACTATCATCAATATACACACTTTCTCGATTCTCGATGCCAGCAACTGTTTCATAATTTATATGCGGTATTGAATGGGTTAAGTATTTTTTTAAAGCATTGCATTATAGAGAAGCTGCTGGTTGCGCTCATTTCCAAACTGTAAGTTTAAAGATGAGCGAAAATCACTCACATAAATGTTCACATTCATATTGTTACGGACTTGTAAAATGCCTTCATTGGAGGCTCTTTTGAGAACCAAAAGGGAAAAAATTTGACAAAAAGCCATTCCTATTACCTCAATGTAAGTTTGCTCTACTTGAACACCCGGTGCAGGATGACATATTTGGTGAGTTCTTGCGACATTTCGAAGGTATTCATTATTTCGAACGTTTCGAAATAATGAATGTTCATGGAGATACAAGCTCCCTCTAGAAGTTTCTAGTAGAGTATATAAAATAAGTCCTCTGCTTTGGAGAGCAGTTGACGTGATACGAGCTACATTAATTTGAGAGCTACGGCAATGTTTCGAGAATAATATCCGCTATTTTGTGAAACAAGGTGGAACAATTAGTTGCTATTTTATTGTATCTGAAAGTTGCCTAAAGATCTTATGAGATATATGTCGAACTACTTGCTGTATATAGATCATGGTTAAGCCATGCTTGTAAATAAAAGTATTAGTTATCCAGAAATTTGGACTCATTTCTGTATCATGATTCCAAACGATACGTTGAAACTATATCATGTACAGAGATATTGAAGTAATTTAAATTTCTTCAGCTATGTGGCTCTAATATACCTTCAAAATAATGTTAGAAATATCTCCCACTGTCAATGGATAACTAATACGTCAATTGATAACTATATAGACATATTTTTTCAACAATCGACGAACAGACTATTTTCCCAAAGTGTAAGTATTTTTGTTTTAGACAAAACCAAGAACAAAACGTTTTTAAAAAACGAAAGGTCTTTTATTTAACATCCTAAAAGACGTACAAAGTATTATTAAAAAGTGCCAGAGTGCTTTCGGACGTATATACGCCCTTCATCAGCGCCTACATGAGTAGTAAAAGCATGGGATGTTTATATATATAGAGACTATTTTGAAAAATAATTTGCATAAAATAAAAAATGATAAATGCACTTAATAAAATAATACAAGAAATATACACTGAAATTATAAAATAAGTTTAAACGCTTACGAATTTTAAAATATTACAAGAAAAGGACTAATACAAATTTTAGAAAAACGTCAAGCATGATATTCCTGAGAATAACGTCGCAAAAAACTTTTAAGAGATTTGAATTGCATAGAGTCGAAAATGAGTCGCCAAGCATAACTTAAAATTTGAACAGCATCAAAATTACAGATTGATTCACGGTAAATATAAATAAACAGGGATTCATAAAGAAGAATACTACGTGGATTCTTACAACGAACCAAAAGGAAAGTTTTTCCAAAAACGGGAAAAAAATTATCATTAGCCACATATTGAGCAAGAGCTGTAGAATCGGCTCTTGCTCAATATGTATCTACGGCTCTTGCTCAATATGAGGCTATCTACTGCTCTACGGCTGGCGTATCTACATATATATATATATATGTAGCATATATATATATATATATATATATATATATATATATATATGTATATATATATATATATATATATATATATATATATATATATATATATATGTAGCATATATATATATATATATATATATATATATATATATGTATATATATATATATATATATATATATATATATATGTAGCATATATATATATATATATATATATATATATATATATATATATATATATATATATATATATATACGAAAATCAAAGAAATTCCAAAAGCCAAACAATATCGAATGTTTTCTCTATGTACAATATACTATTACGAAGTATCCCCTGATATCGTGGATTTTCTCTTCGGATACAAGAATGAGTCCAATTTTCTGAATTTATGAGATGTATTTAAGAGAACAGAGTATACAGGAACAATATACACCAAATAACAATCTCACAAGATAAATATATTACAAAATCACTAAACAACTGACAAGTACAATAAAGTGGTAATTAAATGCGCCACCAATTCAGCAAAACAGTCGATACATTGATACTATTCCTAAAACATTGAGGTATATCGCCATTCAATGTATCTCGTATTACGTTAATTGCTCTCCAACTGAGCGGCGACTTATTTTATACACTCTCCGATAAAACTTGCGGAATGGGCTCGTACCTCCAAGAATATTTATCATTTTGAGCAAGTTCTAGTACTTCTGAAAAATTGCAAAAACAGCCATGATGCCATTAAGAGACTTAAAATCTGTGACAAGGAATTGCGATTCAGAAGTTATGATATTCGAGATCTTTTCAATAATATTGATATTGCACAACTTTACCTTATATTAAAGGAATTACATGAGTTACATGATTTGAAAGAGTACATTACATATCGCAAATATATGGACCTTATCAATCTGGTTTTGAGGGAAAATATACTTTTTGACGGAAAATGCTATTATAAACAGATTAAAGGAATTCCAATGGGAGGAGGTGCTCATCAATATTGGCTGACATATATCTCACTAAATATGAGTATGGAACACACCTATTGTATGAGATACCGTATTTCCGTTATGTTGATAATGTGCTTTTTGGATATTATGAAATTGCACCTGTATTGGAATTCGATTTTTACCCCAATGGCTTGGAATTGGTTGAAAATAAACGTGCAGAGAATGGATCGGTGAATTTCTTAGATATCACCATTAAGTACAACACAAGGAATGGAATTTATACGAGTCTACACGACAAAAGAACAAGTTATGGAATAAAAATTAACCGTATCATCAATTGGAAAACGAACCTTTCAAGATTTATTTTTAGAAATATACTTTTGAGACATTTCAAAAGAAACCAAATTTGCAACACTTTAGCAAAGGATTGCATATCCAGTAACAAGGGGATAATATTAGAAGCATTAAGAAAGAATTACCCAGTTAATTTCCTGAAGAAATATTATAATTCATTTTTCAGCAATAAAAATGAAGCAAATTCATTCAAAAGGGATTTTACTGAATTGGGATAGTTTCTGCATATCACTTGAAGACTTGCACATGCGCATAGTTACTTATATAATAGGAGATTTTGTGCTTCTTCATTTGTGCGTTTCTTGACTTCCATTGTCGGTGGTCTGTTTCTCCATGTTTGGGTGCTTCTGACTAGGCACGTATGGGGGATCAACCTTTGTAATGCATTGGTTCCGTGAGTGTTTGCCCGGGCTGGAAAAGCAGCTTTAAACGGGATTGAGGAGTCGCAATCCTCCTCTGCCATTTTATGCATTGCATTTGGTTTCCCCTCCATTGAACTTTATCATCTTCTTTGATTTCAATTCTATATTTACTTCGGATTAAAGAGCAGCATTTGCGCCTGTTCCTTGGTAATATTAATTTACATCTTTGTGATTGCGTATTGCACTTGCTGTATATTGTATATATATATATATATATATATATGTAGCATATATATATATATATATATGCTACATAAATATTTATATATTTATATTATATATTTATATATATATATATATATATATATATATATATATGCTACATAAATATTTATATATTTATATTATATATTTATATATATATATATATATATATATGTATATGCGAATATCAAGGAAATTCCAAAAGTCAAAAAATATCGAATGTTTTTCTATGTACAATATACTATTGCGAAGTATCCCCTGATATCATTTTCCCTCCGGATACAAGAATGAGTCCAAATTTCTGAATTTATGAGATGTATTTATGAGAACAGAGTATACAGGAACAATATACACCAAATAACAATCTCACAAGATAACTATATTACAAAATCACTAAACAACTGAGAAGTACAATAAAGTGGTAATTAAATGCGCCACCAATTCAGCAAAACAGTCGATACGTTGATACTATTCCTAAAACATTGAAGTATATCGCTATTCAATGTATCTCGTATTACGTTAATTGCTCTCCAACTGAGCGGCGACTTATTTTATACACTCTCCGTTAAAACTTGCGGAATGGGCTCGTACCTCCAAGAATATTAATTATTTTGAGCAAGTTCTAGTACTTCTGAAAAATTGCCAATTTGGCGATTATTTACAAAATGTGGCAATTCTACTTCGAAAGTATATATGGCAAACCTACATTGACGTAATAGGTGTTTAATAGGTGACGCAATAGGTGTTTAATAGGCACCAATTCAGCAAAACAGTCGATACGTTGATACTATTCCTAAAACATTGAAGCATATCGCCATTCAATGTATCTCGTATTACGTTAATTGCTCTCCAACTGAGCGGCGACTTATTTTATACACTCTCCGTTAAAACTTGCGGAATGGGCTCGTACCTCCAAGAATATTAATTATTTTGAGCAAGTTCTAGTACTTCTGAAAAATTGCCAATTTGGCGATTATTTACAAAATGTGGCAATTCTACTTCGAAAGTATATATGGCAAACCTACATTGACGTAATAGGTGTTTAATAGGTGACGACGTTTAAGGGTGCCGTAATAGACTGCCGGTAAAGGTGGTTTTTTCTTTTGGTAAGAACCTCTTGAGGCATTTTTCATGCTCGTAACTATATCATCAACACACATCCACATTTTCCCATTCAAAATATGTGAAAGAAGTGATGTTTCAATATCAAAGTAAACGAGTAACATACCCTTTTTTTTTACACAACATTATCAACAAAGTGTTTGCTATATAAATATGAAATGTATTTATTTAACCAATGATCTCATATGATTAATCAGATTTGTGCTAATATATTATTCTGACTACTACAATCATAGACCTTAATAAATCTTTCAAAACCTAAATTTAAATATCATCAATAAAGGTTACACTGTTTCTCGATTCTCTAATGTCAGCTACTGTTTCATAATCTGCATTTCGAATTAAGCAAGGTAATTAATCTTTTAAGAGTATTCAATTATATGTAAGCTGCCGGTTGCGCTCATTTCAAATGTGTAAGTTTAAGCTTGATTGAGAAAAGCCTGCGAAATTATGTATAAGTGTTACTAGTATTGGTAATTCTAACTATGTTCAAATGAAGTTGATTACTTGCTACTTGAAGTGGAATACCTGCTATTTAAATTTGATTACCTCTTAAGTTGATTACATGGTTATATGACATAATATATGGATATTATTTCATGTTACATTTTTCTTCCCAACAGTACAATTAGAAGGTGCTTGTTTAATTTGCTATACTTGGAGGCTCAGCCTTTTGGTGGTATGCCTCAATTAGCGAGAAATAATTGGAGAAGTAAAGCAAATAATAGGCTTTTTCTGCTATTCGAGGAATCTCGACAAATCTGGGAGCTATCTTTGATCTCCGAGATTATTAGCTATTTTACCCGTTAAGGCTACGACTTTTGGGGCTCCGTCCCTTATTCATTAACTCTCACCAAACTCCGTCTTCTTCCATTCGAACGTTCTTTTATCTGGTCTATGTCAGTCTGTTTGTCTTATTTATATATATTTCACCTAAACGATAACTGAAAGTTCTATATATTCGCGATAATTATTTGTTAATGTAGTTTTAAGCAATTCCTTATTGGAAAATAATATTCCTTTATTTTCAGTTTATTTATGGTATTTTGGTATTCTGGTTCATTTATGGTATTACCATGTCTAACTTCACGGATAGTATGGGGGGCGACTTACGGCTAACCGCCTGTGATAAAGATTAGTCCCAATAGATATCATTTAGCTTTAAAAATACCCAATGAACAGTAATCGTGTTAGCATATGTATAAACAGTATGAAGTCCAATTCGTGTATTATGCAATATATTGTGGGTGCGACGCCCTTATTGTTCCCTGTGCGGGGGAAAATGAAGGATTATTTCTGGGTGTGCATCTATGTCTACCTCTGCAACTGTAAGCGCATCACGGCTATGGGTAGGATCGTGGCTTCAACGGGCCTCACTTTTCATTTTTTTCGCTTTTAGACATTGTTCTAATTTTCTAAGTTCGTTGTTCTAAGTTTCTATTATAAGATATTCTTTTTCTTTGCAGAAAGAGTAATGTACTTATTGACTTTTGACAATACCGAGGTCTATATGTACAACTGTGAGTGAAAAACGACTGTGATTACGATTTTAGTTCTGGTACTGTTTTAAGGCTGTCGACATGATGTATTGAAATATATAAAGAACATAGAGCAGTCGGCATGGTGATTTAGGAGAAGAGCGACACAGCAACAATGGCCACACCGTACATACTGAAGAAAGTCAACGAAAATTTCAATAAAATATGGAAAAATTCCTATACCTATAGTCATAACCTGCAAAGCGCTCGACGACAATGTAATAACTTTACTCGTGTCCAGTTACATCAGTTTCAGCACTTCCTTTGACTACCTGTAAACGTTCATAATCACTAACTACTTTCCTTATATACATAATGTATAAGGAAAGTATTGTGACGGGATCGAAAATTCCAATTCGAGTTTTCGACGGGAGAGCACGTTTCAAGCATCCCTGATCACGAATCAAACATTTTTGAAGTGATGTCTGTGTGTGTGTGTGTGTCAGTGAGTCTGCGGAGACGATAACTGACGAACGAATGGCTGTCAGTATATTGATAATTTCAATTTGAACATAAAAGATAGGGCCACTTACAAGAGATCCAATGGATTTATGTTTTCCTAAGAATGTTATGTTCTGGCGAAAATAGTTTTCCCGTTTCGACTGGACGATTTGCACTACATAATTTTCTGTTTTATTTGTAATATTTGTTGTTCTTGTTATTATGTTTTATTATTATTTCTGTGTTATTCATTTTTATTGTTTTTCTGTGTTGTTCTGTTTTATTGTTATTTCTATGTTTTTCCAGGTCGACTACTGTAACTGAGATCTACACGCTCTCGGGGAACTGAATTGGCTGGACAATAAAAAAAAATATTCCCCCAAATATCGACATTAATATTGTAACCGATCCCATGCAGAGCAACATGTTGGGTAATTCGTGTATTGATCTGTTTTCTGTTCGTAATGTATCCAACATTACTTGTAAAAATTATGTAAGCTACTTTCGCGTCATAGACCTTTGTTGGCAATGACAAATTACATAAACGCTTTGAAACCATAATCGACTATCTCATTTCAACTCTCCGACCTGTAAGTCGTAGTCCTACGCTCCAAACTGAAGGCTTAATCAGAACTGAGTCTACCTGTTCTTGTTCACTTCTTGTCCGCTTTAAATATTCTTAATATTAATAGTATAGCATTTACATTTTTTCCAGTTATCTCGAAGCTCTTTGCGAAAACGAATATCAAGACAGTTTGCTGATTCAATTACTTTGCATTCAAAAGCACGGCATAGAACAGGTTCATAAATGTGGTGTCGCCTTGTTATAATTTTCGAAAGTTTGAATTTCCTCAGAAATTTTTTTGTTTTGCATTTCAAGATCATTAAAAATGTTTCAAAGTATCGCGTTGTAATTTAATTTCAAGTACAGTATTTTATAAAAGCATTTCTCAAAAACGTGTTTTTTTTATATGTAGCATTTCGTTCCTAATTTCCATCATGCTGTTCGAATACTTTGAACAGTACTACAGGGTGAGTCGGAATTGCTTTCACAAAAGCAGAGGGGTGATAGTACCCCACCAGACGAGCAATAATTGCCATGGAACATAGGGTCGTATTGCACTCTGAGACGCAGAAAAGAGGCTTGTCGATCCGCGTCGAATATGACAGAGTCAGCGCCTCGGACGTCATTGTGTTCCCCCCCAAGCCTACGTAGTATCACCTACGCCAGACACGAACGTAGTCATAGAGTTTCGTCCAGAACAGAGCACCAGGCGCGAAGCGCCTTTAATCTCCAATCTCTAGGTGTGGTTCTTATCTTCATACTGTGACATTATTTCATTGGTCCATAGTTGGAGGTTCGAGGTTTTTGATTTAATGTTTTTATTATTTGTCCTAGCTCCTAGTGTGGCAGTTTGTTGCACATTAAGAGTTTAAGCAGTTTGGGGGGGTTGATGCAGATCTGAGGGTAACCTAGCATTTTAGCAGTTTAGGATTTTAAACATTTTGTAGAAAACCAAAGATCGCGAGTTTTCTTTAAAATCAACTGATTAAGGTGGGACGTTCCTAGTACCGAATATCAAAGTTAAGTACCGAGCGGGGTCTCTTACGAGATTTAGCCTTGCGATGATCATAGTCATGCAGATTAAATAATAGTTCATTTGGGACAGATGGCAGATTTTTGTAGAATTTAAGCGCTAGCTTTTTGATTTGGGCTCTAACAGTTTTTATTTTGAAGTCTTTCCTAATTACCGAGTTTCTTAAGTATCTAGGGGCTTTCCTTATAATCCTTAGGGTTTTGTTTTGTCTTGTCTCTAATAAGTCTATGGTAGTTTTACAGGCATATCCCCATACGGGTGCTGCATACAGCATTCCCGGGCAGATGACCGATTTATAAATTAGGAGTTTATTTTGATAACTTAGATTTCCGTTTCCTATCATTGGGTATAAGGCTCCTATGGTTATATACGCTTTTTTGATTATGTTCGTTACGTGCAGTTTCCAAGTTAGGTGGGAGTCTATCGTTACACCTAGGTATTTAGTAGATTTTTCCGCTTTTAGGGCATGGTTGTTTATGTACAGAGGAGGCGGAGGTTTACGTTTTCTTGAGAAATAAATCCAATGACATTTATTGGGATTTAATTTTATTCGCCATTTTTCCAGCCATGTTTGGAGTATGTCTAAGTGTTGTTGTAGCTGTCTGTGCATTACTGAGACGTAAGGGTGTTTTGCAAGTATCGCGCTGTCGTCTGCATAGAGTGCCAGCTCCGTGTCTGGGGTCCTGGTAATGTCATTTAGATATATGTTAAAGAGTGTCGGGCCCAGGATGGATCCTTGCGGTACACTACTTTTAATGAGCTTGGGTGTAGATATGTTATTTTTTACTCTGACTTGAAAGTGTCTGTTATTTAGGTATGAAATTAAAAGTTTGACAAGTGCGTCAGGGACTTTTAGAGTGATCAATTTGTAAGCTAATCCACAGTGCCACACTTTATCAAAGGCTTTTTGGATGTCAAGAAAAATCGCAGCTGTGGGTGTCTTATTATTAAAACCAGAAGAAATGTACTCTACCACTCTCAGCAATTGATGAGTGGTGGAGTGTTTTGGCCGAAATCCAAACTGCTCCGGAATGATAATGTCATTCTCACTAAGGTGCGTGTTCAGTCTCTTAAGAATTATTTTCTCAGTAATTTTACTAAGTGTCGGCAACAAACTGATTGGTCTGTAGTTGGCTGGAATTGAGGCATCCTCACCAGGTTTATGGATCGCTATAATTATCGCTTCCTTCCATTCTTTGGGGAAATAATTTAGTTCTATTATTTTATTTATTAAGATGGTCAAGTAAAATATTATATTTAAGGGTAGGTTTTTTACCGCGATATTCCTGATTTTGTCGTGCCCTGGGCTTTTACGGTTTTTAAGGTTTTTGATAATCTCTACTATTTCTTGCGGGGTGGCTGGGTTAATCTCAGCCGTGACCGGGGAATTCCTGAAATTGTTTAGAGTTTGTCTAACCATTCTTAGGGTGTCCTGACACATTAGATCGTGGTTTGGTTCAAATTGCTTTTCGTAATGCCTAGCAAGCGCCTCTGCCTTTTCTTCGTCTGAGTACGCAATATTAGCGCCATCTATTAGTGGCGGGAGTTTAATTTGAGGTTTTCTGAGTCTTTTAGCGAATTGCCAGAGCGATACGTCTTCCTGGCTAAGGGATTCGATTAATTCTTTATACTGTTGCTGCTTTTCTGCGACAATTTTTTCACTGACTTTACACGTGAGTCTATTAAGCTCCCTTTTAAGGGTAGGGTCTCTGTTAGCCTGCCATGTCTTACGCATTCTATTTCTCTGTTTAACTAACTGTTTGACATGGTGGGAAAGTGTTGGCATTTTTGATGACTCACGATGTGTTGTGGCAGATGCAATAGCTCTCCTGATTTCTGTTGTGAGTGTGTGCGTGGCAGAGTCAATATCCGCCGTGCTCATAATGTTGGGTACTGCTAAATGCGGCTCGAAAAGTGCTCTTTTGAAAACGTTCCAGTTCACCCTCTCTTGTCCCAGAGAGGCTGGAAGGGGAGTGTTCAAATCGAATGTCACCAGTACCGGTAGATGATCCGAGTCGAATTCATCCAGGGTATCAATTGTGTGAGCGTATTCTATGTTTCTCGTTAGGACAAAGTCTATGAATGAGCCATTGGCACCTGAGAAGCAGGTTGGTCTCGACGGTGCAATGATGTCAGTGTTTGTTGTGTTTAGCAATCTATGTATCTGTGTACCGCGTGTGTTGGCTCTCCTGCTGCCCCACGCTCGGTGGTGTGCATTGAAGTCGCCCGCGAGTATTGTGTTTGGATATCGCGAGAAAAGCAGTTCCAGCTGCGCAGCTACATTTATACCACTCATGTTTTTGACATATATTGAAGTTAGGATAAATGGGTTTACATTATTTATTTTAATTTTTATACTAGTATTTTCTATACCTTGAAGATTTATGTTGTTTATTTCCTCGTGGGGAATATTACTTTTAATATATATTGCTGTTCCTCCATGGGGATTTCTAGCAGTTATATTTGAGCTAAGGGTATGATAGCTATTATAGTTTGCTATATTTAGTTTTTTGTTTTCTCTAACTTTAGTTTCCTGGATTAGCAGGGCATCTAAATCATTTTCATTTACGTAGCTCCTAAGTTCATTTATTCTTGGAGATATGCCGTTCGCATTCCAAAATATTATTTTAAAACTTTCTTTTTGGGACCTATTCATGGCGGGTTTGTTTTTCACTGTTTTTATTAAATTCCGCGATTAATTTAAAAGCCTCAAAGACCATTTGCATTGGATCGCTCTTTTTTTGAATTAACTCAGCGAGCTGCATCAACAGATGTTTTATGTCGTCTAGGTTGAACATACTGATAAATCCTCTGACGAGGTTGAGGATTTCATCCATCTTTTCATCATTGGATTTATCAGCAAGTTCAGTCTCAGCTTCCATTTCCTCAGTCTCAGCTACAATTTCCTCAGCCTCAACCGCGGTTTGATCTGTTTTGTGAGTACCCTTTTGGACCTCGGTAGTCTTTTGTTTTTTTTCAGCCGATTTGTCTAACTGCTGTGTTTGCGCGAGCTCTTCTCGGGCGCGTTTAGTTTTCTGCCATTCCTGAACCTTTTTTTCTAATCTTTGTTTTGCTTCTCTTGCCTCTTTGGCGGCTTTATCAATTGCTATCCTCTGATTTATGTCTTCATGAGCTATTCTCACTTCCTCCACAGTCATTTCTCTGGAGGTCGACGGTTTAGGGGCCTGCTCTTGCACCGATCTGGTAGGTGCTGAAGTTTGAGTTCTTTTAACCTGTGGCACAGAGTGCGAGGAGTCCTGATGGGGTGTCTGAGAGTTTAGACCGAGGGCCTTTTGCCTCCAAGGGGGTATCTGATTTTTGGGGGGAGGGGGGGCATACCCCGGTGCCTTTCCTCTGTTCCAGGGGTTCTTCGGGCATTGCCTGAAGTTCGCCGGGTGATCTCCATTGCAGTTAGCACACGTTGCCTTCTCTGTCCTTGGTCTTTGGCAGTCACGGTTGAAGTGTTCTTCAGCACACTTAAGGCACTTTGGTGGCATGCTGCAATTCTCAGAGGAATGATTGAATTGCTGGCACCGGTAGCAGATTTTGAAGCCCCGTGCTCTGAAGGCCTCTACCTTCACAGCCAAGTATCCTAATCTTGTCAGTCGGTATACCCTCTGCCAGTCTTCCGTAGGCCTAATGCTGACTAAGAAGATCGGCAGGGGCAATCTCGTTTTTGTGTTTCTCAGTTGAGAAACCCGGACTACATCTAATCCTTCGGATGTTAGAGTGATTTTTATTTCCTCAATGTTATAGTTTGTTGGTAGCCCCTTCAAAACTACCTTTTTGGGCCTTTCCGTCTTTAAGTTTAAACTGTGGAAGGGGATTTTCTCACTAGATAAATGGCGTTGTACAACCCTATAGGCGTCAGCGTCATTTGGAATCAATTTTAGCATGTCTCCTGTGAGCTTGCCAGATACTTTATTACCTGAGATTTCATTTAATTTTTTAAGGAGAGCCTGGTAATTGTCATTAAACTTGATGAAAAAACATTCCGCTTTTGGGTCTTATTTCTCAACCACTACACTATTTTGCTGTCACTATTTGCTGTCACTATTTTGCTGTACCGTTTTTTGGTTTTGGTGCACTTTTGAACACTATAGGTTGCGCGACAATTTCAGCATAACTCTTAGTTTTAACATTATCATTTACATTTTTATCAATTTTTTCACTACAATCCATGTTATCCTTGTCATTAGATTTTAAGTTTAATTCTCCATTCTGGTTTTTAGTAGGAGCATCCATAGTAGATTGCCCCTCTATCCTCCTCTTTTTATTTGGATTTTCAACAAGTTTAAGTTTATCTTCATCTTTAATTTCTTTAATTAAGCCTAGTTCTATCATTTTACATTTAATTACATCACTAGAATTACTTCCTTCACAGTTATAAATCTCATTTAAATTACTAGCATAAAACCTATCCAAATTCTGGACCAACAAAAAAGAATTTACAGAAAGAAACGAACCCAGAATCTTGGAGACTTGGTCCTCGTCCCGTCCGAGTAGTCCATTCGTCAGTAGCTCCCTGATGTGTAGCGTCAGAGTGTAGATTGCCAGTGCACAAAAGTTCACAGCGTTTTTCACTTCTTCCTTCCAAGCGGGCATCAATCCATCCTTGGGCAGAGTATCACAATATTCAATCATGGCATCCCTGAGAGGCCGCAGTCCATCTTCGTCTAGCTCACCAGGAAGTCCGCGAGTAGCTTCCGTATCGAATGCATCCAAATCCATGTCGTCAGCGTAGAAACGATCAAAGCAATAGCACTACCACGTGGGAAAAACACACGTGGCACTCCAAAGTTGAAAAAGCACGAATCCAAAATGGCGAGAAATCCGTACACAACAAAGCTGTAATTGCTTAGCCCGACGTGTTCTATCGTAACTAGATATAACACGCCAAACTTAAGCAAAGAAAGTCACCACAATCAAAAAGCAGCAGCTTCACAAAATCACAACCTCGTAGCTCGGGGTACGAACGTAGTTACCGTATGAAAATGTCCAGGGAGCAGAAGCAGCTTAACTGGCTCCTATTAGGTTCTGACGATAGCCAATCAGAGCACACGTTGCCCTTTAAAAACAACCACAACTTCAATGCTGCAAGTTATTCCCACAAGACTTTATCTTCTGGGGCCACATGAAATCTTTAGTGTACGAGACGCCTGTGGACACGGCGGAAGATCTCGTCGAGCGCATCGTTGTTGCCGCAGACCACATTAACGCAACACCCGGAATCTTCGAGAGGGTGCGTCAGTCATTCCTTCGCCGGTGCAACGACACGCGTGATCGCCACTTTGAGCATTTGCTGTGAGGTTGTCGCTGCTCAATAAATCTGTTTGTGCAACGTTTGGTATCGTTCATTCGCTTTCCCAACACTTGTGTACGTGCAGGTTCGTATTAATGTTTTACTGTTTTCTGCCTCTCTGTGTGCAATGCGACCCTATGTTCCATATTAGTTATTGCTCGTCTGGTGAGGTACTATCACCCCTCTGCTTTTGTAAAAACAATTCCGACTCACCCTGTATATACCTATTTTTCAAATTATCGTAAATACAAAATGTTAAAGATTAAATAATTGAATAATAGTTACAAATATATATTAATCTGTATCAAATGCTTGTTAAATAATAAATGCATGTAAAATAGTCGATGCATGTCAAGCACTAGGAGAAATGCTATAAATATGATTTCTGGTAATAATAATTTTACTGCTTTTATTAATGTGACAGCTACTTTGTATTTATCTTTAAAAAAATTGTATTTTTGATTCCGGAAGCTGTCGACAAATAGAATGTATAAAAGTTTTATGATGTTTTACTAAGACGTACTACTGTATAATATAAAGAGTCAAATTAAGGAGTTTGTGCTAGATATTTTAAATATTCGACGTGCACATGCTACACAAATAATATACCATACTATATATTCTATAAATTATATTGAAATAAATTAATAAATGATAATATTATTATTGATTCCAGCACTAAAGTTCAGAAAACTCCTGAGTCCAATTAAGTGCCATGTTACTATTCCTTTACTTTTTACGACGCATTAAAGTACACATAGCTTTAGTGAACCATTCTTAAGTTGAATTTTTCTTTTACAATCAATAAAAGATCATAAATAAAACGCCTGATTTTGTGTTTCACAAGGGACATAAATGCTTAGATTTTCGGGGTTTATTACCCATATTAGGTCGGAACATTTTATATCATTTCCAATGTCGTGTTCATAAATGCTCTAAAAGATATTTGTTGGACGTTTTATTGCATTTTGAAATTTATATATAACTTTCCGAAATGCCAATGTGTGTGCCTGGATGTATAATATTTTCGCTGTCACTAAAAAATTATGTAAGCTACTTTCCACGTCATAAACCAGTTTTGGTTATAACAAATTAAATGAACACTAAGAAACCATCATTGACTATCTCATTTCAACTCTCCGACCTGCAAATTGTAATTCTAAGCTCCAAACTTCCGGCTTAATCAGAAGTAAGTCTACCTATTTTTGTTCACTTCGTGACCGCTCTAAATATTTTTAATATCTATAGTACAGCAAGTACTTTTCCAGTTATCTCAAAGCTCTTTATAAAAACGAATATCAATACAGCTTGTTAACTCAGTTACTTTGCATTCAAAATCACGGCATAGAACAAGTTCATAAATGTGCTATCGTCTTGTTAAAATATTTCGAAAATTTTGCTCAAAAATTTTCTAGTTTTACATTTCGAGTTTATTAAAAATTTTTCTAAATATCTTGTTTTAATTTGAATTTCAAGTGCAGTATTTTATAAAAGCATTTCTCATTTCGTGTTTCTTTTTATATGTAGAATTTCATTCTTAATTTCCGTTATTTTGTTCGAACACATTAAATAGTAATATATAGTTATTTTTCAAATTATCGTAAATACAAAATGCTGAAAATTAAATAGTTTAATAATAGTTACAAATAAATATTAATGTGTATCAAATGCTTGTTAGATAATAAATACATGTAAAATAATTAATGCATGTCAATGCAAGCACTAGGAAAACTGTTATAAATATGTTTTCTGTTAATAATCATTTTAATTCTATTATTAATGGGACAGCTATATTTATCTTCACAAAATATGCTATTTTTTATTCCCGAAGCTGCCGACAAATAGGATGTATAAAAGTTTTATCATCTTTTACTAACGAAGTATTACTGTATTTAGGGTTAAATTAAAGGTTTGGCCGAGATATTTTAAGTATTTAAAAATATATATATGAAGTGGATATGCTACAAAATAACATATCGTGTCATATTTCGTCCAAATTATATTGAAATAAATGAATGAATGAAATTATCATTATTGATTGCAGTACTCAAGTTAAGAAACCTCCTGAGTCCAGTTAAGTGCCACGTTACCTATTCATCTACTTTTTACGATGCATTAAAGTGCACATAGCTTTAGAGAAACTTTCTTTCGTTGAATATTTCTTTTACAATCAATAAGAGTCCATAAATAAAACGCCTGATTTTGTTTTTCACGAGGGACATAAATGCTTAGAATTTCGGGGTTTATTACCCATATTAGGTAGGAACATTTTATATCATTCCCAATGTCGTGTTCATAAATGCCCTAAAAGTTATTGGTTGGACGTTTTATTGCATTTTGAAATTTATATATGGCTTTCTGAAATGTCAATGTGTGCTCATGGATACATAATATTTTCAAAGTTACTCGAATTAAATAGAAGCAAGATATATGGAAGTGTAATTATTGATAAAAAGAAACTCCTGTTATTGAGCAAGCTCGAATTTTGTTGGTTCTAACCCAAGGATTAGAAGTTTTTGGTATTTCATATAATTTTCTTCTTAGTATTTATTTTTTCTTGAAATCTGCTCTGAATATTTTCTTGATTTTATTTTTGAATTCGATTCACAAATGAACCTATAATTTTTGCCCGAGGATCTTTCTATAAATTACAAAGTTTCGTAGGTTAAACAAAGCTAGTTGTGATGCCAGCAGCTAGCGATCACTAATGTTAGAAAACTGTTTCCTTAGCAATTGGTTTTCGGCAATCACTTTCTGAAGCAAATAAAATGGAGTAAAGGAATACGCGCGCTACGAGGGTGCATAAATCGCTAAGAAACAAAGGCTCAGGAACCAAAACAACCCTCTAAAAACAGATTGGAGTTCGCCGAAATGTATAAGTGTGTTTTAAGTAGGTGGCATAGAAATATATATAATATAGATGGCACGTAAGGTTGAATCAAATACTATAGTCACCAGCAGAACCTGTAAAAATATTTTTCTATGTATTAAAACAAAAGATAAACTAAAATTTCCAGAAAAATAATAAGTTACACTTAACTTACAGCCAAGAAACGAGCACACAGACAGTAGTATGTAAAATCCAAACTGTTTTATTAACATAAACTGAAGTCTGAACATATACGAATACTCGTTGTTTAAATAAATATTTTGTGCAAGAGGCATGGTATTGCACAGTTCCCGATCAAATTAGCATGCAGTAAACTAATCTTCCATGTTTGGTAATACATAGCAATATATATATATATATATATATATATGCACTCATAAAATTGTCTCCGGAGAGGTGAATAATCGTCTCTAAGGGGCCTAGCCCCCCTCCCCAAATGTATGGCAGAAAGAAACACTACAACCCAATGACGTCTTTATCAGCCATTCAAAAGCATTTTCCATCCTCCATGCATGAAAGGATACTATTCAGAAACCACTAACAAAAAATATGATTAGGTGTGGGAGTCCATTAAAGCTTCTTCCACTGACCCCTCAACATAGACAGAACCGTCTGGGTTTGTGACGAGCACGGCCAGCCTGGATATTGTCTGATTGGGGTCATGTTATCTTCAGCGACGAATTCCGTTTCTTACTCAGAGCTGATGACCACGGCATATGTGTGTGGAGGAGGACGGGACAGTATTACGACCCCGCATTTGTTATTCGTATAGTGATTTTTACAGCTCAATTTGCATATATATTTTTTACAATAGAGTGTATTGTGCCCAAAACCTTCAATAGCAAATACGTAGATCCTTCGGTCTCTTACTCGAACGCATTCACCCCTCCCCCGCCTTGACAATTTTCTTGAGTTTGCCAATAAATAGTCCAGTCTTTGCACCCCGTTTGTTTACCAACTTTCCCAATATGGACTTGTGTTATTGATTTAAACAGTGTTCCAGAGGAACACACCCATACATTTTACCTTTCTTTCTTGTGGAGAAATTATTTGTCATTTTCCATGTTATACAACACGGGGCATCTCGAATTGGGACTTGCCTCAATTCCACCCCCCATTCACCCTTCATAGATCTTACAAATATAGATACGCCAAGGGGAGTTTCATCTGCTATCCTCCATACTAGATGCTCAAATACGCCGATTCTCCGGAAGGGATCAGTAGAGCCGGTTATTGGACAATGCTGTATTTTGTGGACTCTATCTTTGGTTAGCTGGAGATTCTCGGAAGCAGGAGCTCTTTACTGGTGTAGCGGGTTTTTGATCACCTGACAAGTTCGCTTTGTTGGATAGCATTGCTTCAATTCAGTAACAGTACTATGCCTCATCCAATAAAGGTCTATGCGCCCTTCTACACTTCCCACTCTTTGACATCTTCCCACTATCGGCTTGTCTCATTGACACAAAGCAGTGTTCCAATAGAACACTCTTATACGCCTAAGTTTCACCTTTTTTTCTTACGGAGAAATTACCTCACATATACTTAATTGTACCATATGAGGGATCTCGAAGTCAGGCATGTCTCAATTCCGCTCCACGAGCAACCTTCCGCTCCATCTCTGGCTTTTCTACCTTTTTCAGGAGTCACTTACGCTAACATTCCTATTTATGACCTCAGCGAAATCTTTTTCGTTTTGGAGATAAAAGCAATATTCTTTGCTGACCTAATCGCTTTTACTGACTTTTCTTGAATCCTTTTGTCTTTAATGATAGATAACCGATTCTAAAATATATATTTAAAATAGATGTGTACCCGTTCTTCGTACAGAGTGCATAATATAAAGAAATTTAAAATTCATGATCTTGAGCAATTTCCCACAGTATAATAATAATATTGTTAAACAAAATATTCTATTAAAATATTTAATTTAATGCTCCTAAAAAAAGTTTAAGAATATCTGCTCTCGTTATACAAATTACCTTCACGGACAGATCTGAAGAATGAAACATCCTGGTCCTGTTTGTAAACAAATTTAAAAAATATGAAGTTGAACCTATATATGCAAAACAAAAGCGTTAAAATTGTATGAAATCCTTATTACTTATATTCGCGAATATTAGAAGATATATCCGTGTATTAGTAGAATATTACACGTACTACAGTATAGGCGTTTCTAAAATCTTTACCAAAATAAAAGTATGACGTATAAATTGATAATATCAATAATCCCGTAATCTGTAAACCTAACGGCAGTAATTGATTCTAATATATGTCAAAATATGTGTCAATATACCTGTAATACTTATATTCTTGTAGATTAGAAGTGTGCATTTGTTGATGATACCTGTGCATTTGTTGATGATTACCCATACTTGGTATAATATATAAATTTCAACAATTTTTGAAAAAATAAAACAATGACGTAATAAATTGAAAATATAAATTATCCCCGAAAATAACAATAATAATAATGACTCAACCTGAAGACCGTAATTGATATAATACTGTCTAAAATGTAATATTGGTGAAATTTATTTTACAAACATATCTTTATTATTTAAATCTGAAAATATTTAATAAAAATCGTCTGCCGAATAAACACATTGGATTTAAATCCCATGCTAAGCGACATGATATAATTTTCTTCAAAGGAATTTGAGGAAAAATATCATCTGCATAATGCTATCTCTATGGAAGTTTTAATTTCTCGTTTTAAATTAATAATTTAACAAACCCTGGTTTTAGAAACTCAAAATATCATTCAATATTATTTATATATTTTCAATTTTATTTATATAGACTAGCAGTATACCCGATCTTCATCGGAAAATATAATATAAAGAAACTTTCATAATTATGTGTAAATTTCTATAGTATTCTAAATGACTTTGTTATTTAAAATATTCTATTAAAATATTTAATTTAATTCTTCTAAAAAATGTATAAGGATCTCTGTTCTCTATATACAAAAGTATCTTCACATGAAGATCTGAAGAATAAAGTATCCTGGTCCATTTTGTAAACAAATTTAGAAAAAATATTTTTAATTCTCACAACACAATAGAGATTATGTAGAAAATCGTATTATGCAAAATATTGAATTTTCATTGATTCGGTGTAATTTTGATAAATTTAGCGCCATTTTATCAATTTGCCGACATTTTCGTCCATTTAGCGACATTTTAAAAAATCGCCAAATTTATCATCAAGTGGGACTGTGGAATTGACAGTCCCACTTGGCGACAAATTAACAAAACATCATCACAATACTATCTCCTAACAAAACACATTTAATTTCATTTATTTAACACAATTTTTTCAATTTCAAGATATTTTTATGGATTTATAAATATTTTTATCAATTTGGCGACATTTAAAAATTCGCTAAATATGTTACTAAGTAGGATGGTTGGACTGACAGACAACTGCTACCGAAACATCATTTCAATACCTTCTTCTAAGAATAAAATATCCTGATCTCGTTTGTATATACTAAATAAAAGCACTAAAATTGTATTAGAAGATATTCCCTTTTACTTTCCCTGCAATACATGGTAATGTATAGGGAAAGTATTGAAATCATGCCGAAAATCACAACTCGAGTTTTCGACGGATCTACACGTTTCGAGACCTCTAGAATACGAAAAAACTATTTTTAGCGTGACGTACGTGTGTGTGTCTGTGTGTCTGTCTGTGTGTCTGTCTGTCTGTGCAGATTTTGTATCCAATCTAACTAAAAAACTAATGGACCGAATTTCACAAAATTTGGTAGGTAAGTTACTTGTGAGCGAGTCTGGTGTTGATTAGTTTTGGGTACGATTCGGAATAAAAGAACCCGCCTTTTCTTGCGAAATGGCCCGCAAAAGCTTGTATCCAATCTAACTGAAAAACTAATGGACCGAATTTCACAAAATTCGGTAGAAGAGTCACTTGTGGGTTACCTTGGTGCTGATTAGATTTTGGTATGATTCGGAAAGAAATGACCTGCCTTTTTTTTCAAAATGGCCCGCAAAAATCGTCCAAATCTATACTAAAGAACTGGGTATACTCAAATATATCCATTAAATGCTGATTTAATACATAATTTTTAACGACGAAAAGAATTAGACCAACCCCATTACACTTGGACTAGCCGTTCTCGAGATATTTTAGTTTTTCGTACTTTCCCTACGCCACCTTTGAAAATAAGCCCGGTTACAGAATGAGAATGAAAATTGAATTAAAAGTGAAATAAATTTAGTTAAAATAAAGAGAACGTTAATATAAGTCTGCAGGGAAAGTCATGTGCTGCCCATATCAAATTTTTACTTTCCCTGCAATACATGGTAATGTATAGGGAAAGTATTGGAATCATGTCGAAAATCGCAACTCGAGTTTTTGACGGATCTACACGTTTCGAGACCTCTAGAATACGAAAAATCTATTTTTAGCGTGACGTCTGTGTGTGTGTCTGTGTGTCTGTCTGTCTGGTGTCTGTCTGTCTGTGCAGATTTTGTATCCACTCTAACTAAAATACTAATTGACCGAATTTCATAAAATTTGGTAGGTAAGTCACTTGTGCACGAATCTGGTGATGATTAGTTTTGGGTATGTCTCGGGTTAAAAGAACCCGCCTTTTTTGCGAAATATTCCGCAAAAGCTTGTATCCACTCTAACTGAAAAACTAATGGACCGAATTTCACAAAATTTGGTAGATAAGTCGCTTGTAGGCCACCCTGGTGCTGATTAGATTTTGGTATAATTCGAGAAAAAATAACCTGCCTTTTTTTGAAAAATGGCCCGCAAAAATCGTCCAAATCTAAACTAAAGAACTGGGTATGCTCAAATATAGCCATTAAATGCTTGTTTAATACGTAATTTCTAGCGAAGAACAGAATAAGACCAACCCCATTACACTAGGACTAGCCGTTCTCGAGATATTTTAGTTTTTCGTATTTCTCCTACACCATTTTTGAAAATAAGTCCAGTTTTCAAATGAGAAAGAAAATTGAATTAAAAATTAATTAAATTTAATTTAAATAAATAGAACGTGAATATAAGTCTGCAGAGAAAGTCATGTGCTGCCCACATCAGATTTTTTACTCTTATTCTGTTTCAACAATTGGCTAAATTAATTTATTGGCTAAACGTAATATATGAGTTTATTGGTTAAGCACAGTATAAGTTTAAGAACTCTTTGCCAAAATAAGTGCACGCTGTCTGCAATTAATATAAAAGAAAAATCAAACCGTTCATTTATAAGATATACTTATATCCCTTTATTATTCAAATTGAAAAAATAATAATAAAAATTAACAAATACATTTGATATAATTACGTTCCTGAGCAAATGATATAAGAAAGAATCTCCTTCATAAAATGAGGATAATTAAATAAACATTTTGAGTTCTTAATAATTTTCACTGTTGAGAAAGAGCCTGTGAAAAATAAGCCATGGGGATAGTGTTTCCATTTAAATTCATGTTTCAAACTTACGATTTTCAAAAGTGACTGATTAGCGCAATAAACTCCCATCAAACTCAGTGATAGAATTTTCATCCACTTTCAAGTTTTAAACCTGCAATTTCCAACCTTTTTCGTTTGGAGGAACCAGGAAGTTAGAGAGTAGAACTACTGTGAAAGATTTAGTTTTTTATTATTATCACGACAACGCCTGGCCTTAGAAACTCGAAACATGGACTAAATTTTAAGAGGGGATATTTAAAGGCTATCCACAAAATTTCATTAAATTCGGTTTAGCCGTTCTCCCGTTATGATGAGGCAAATGAAAGTTTTATTTTTCATTTATATCTCAACATCCCCTGATCTTAGAAGCTCAAAACCTAGATGAAATTTTAAGTGGGGCTACTTCAAAGCTACCCATAAAATTTCATCAAATTTGGTTCAGCCGTTCTCCCGTGATGATGAGACATACGTACAGAGAGACAGACAGAGAGATTTTCAATTCTATTTACATAGATTAAGCATAAAATCGTAAAAGGTTTTCAAACTTTAATCTCAAATGGAAATGGGGATAGGAATTCAATCTTTATAAAATTGTCGAATCTGTTTAATACATTATCGGTTAATTGGAAATCACGCTTTGTATGATCTCATTTATTGCCATTATTACTCGTCCTGAAGGAATTCTTCATTAAATGGAAAATAGTAGTATCATATCCCACTGCAACAACTAGCAACGATTTCAATGCTTTAATTCCTTTATTTATGATGCTTCGAATTTTTATGCTACATTAACATCAAATAGTCATTCTGCAATAGAAGCAAGGGAATTTGTTGCGTGCGACCATTTTTCAATTATCTGTAGACAGTAATTAAATTCCATTCACTTCCAGTTTAAGTTGTTCAGCACAGACGTTTACAAATTGAGTATATGTTTTCTTGCTGCTTATCCAGTAACGATTATGTTTTGCTAATGAGCTGTAACAGGCACCAGGCAACTGTTGCTAGTTTAATCTCTTGGAAAATTATTCCAAGTTGTTGTAAATAATTCCTGAAGATTTATTTCACTATGAAAAGAATATTGTCCTTAAGAAGATTTTTGTAGTTATAATTATACATAAAATCGCCCTTAACATAAGAAATAATACTACAATGTATTCATTTGATGAAGAAATGTTATAATCAATGTAATAATCGCTTATGTACTTGTAAGTGCAACTTATTATATCAGAGATCCGTCACATCTTTGTAAGAAAAAGTCCACATGAGTGCACATGTAATGTCTATAAATGTGGAAATGCCTCCTCTCGATCGAATGCAAGTGTTTGCAGCGCCTGTAGCAGAAAATGTAACACGTTTGGATAAAAAACTCGGCAACAAATATTGATGAAGACTAACAATTACAAAGGTGTAGAACAATGCTTAATAAGTTGGAATCAACAATAAAACTGTCTCATAAAGAATTTATTTAACACAGTATGGCTATAAGCAAATTGTTGTACTATTCAGGAATAGTACAGTAAACAACACTTACCTACATAAGGAGGCTGAATGTGCCCTCGATCGTCGACAATGTACGAATGAAGTCCAGAAATAATATTGCATAATGATTACTTACAATTATTCCCTGAGCTTCTAACAACCGGTGATGTATGACAGATGTTTAGTGCCTTCCATGTATCTAAATTATAAATCCAACAGAAGCACTAGGTGCACAGGGTAACATTTACTTATTGTGTCGGTGAAGAAAGCAAGCTTCGGAAACCATGTTGGGAATAACTACAGTAAACAATGCTCCACAAATTTATAGTTAACTTTTATCACGGATCGGGCTTTGTTGCCAAGTTCATTTTTTACCTTTTAAAATTCTCAGCTAGGGGTGCTGCGATCATTTCCATTCGATACAACATTTGGTACTTGCTATAAGTAGACCTAACATGCACATTTCTGGACATTTCTTAACAAAGTTTTTGGGATGCTTAAGGGATTTTCTAGGAACTTTATATTAACCTTTAATTATTATGTATTGATGTATGATCTGTCGCTCGTAATTTCAACATTCTATGTTTTTGCCCAATGACTTGAAAATTATATATACCTTAAACTCAGAGAAAAGCAGAACCTCGCCAACCTATTACACCTATATATAAATGCAAGCAATAATATGCCATACAGATACTTAGTGTTATATTTCCTATATCGAAAAGACCCTTAAGGACAGATACTGAATCTGTACATTATTTTATATTCACACAAAAGGCGATCTCTATTACTCTACTCCAATTGCACATAAAGCCATTTTAAGCCCAAAGAAAAAGTAAGAAATGCGGAGATTACATATTTGGCGTCTAATCTTGCAGTTCTATTCATATGGGGTCTGGTTTATTTTTTACCGTTAAATCAAGATGTAAAGTAAAATACGTAGTTATTTTTACTTTCCCTGCAATACATGGTAATGTATAGGGAAAGTATTGGAATCATGTCGAAAATGGCAACTCGAGTTTTCGACGGATCTACACGTTTCAAGACCTCTAGAATACGAAAAAACCATTTTTAGCGTGACGTCTGTGTGTCTGTCTGTCTGTGCAGATCTTGTATCCACTCTAGCTAAAACACTAATGGACCGAATTTCACAAAATTTGGTAGATAAGTCACATGTGAAACACCCTGCTGCTTAGATTTTGGTGTGATTGGGAACAAATAACCTGCATTTTTTTTAAAACTGGCCCTCAAAAATCGCCAAAATCTAAAATAAGAAACTACGTATACTCAAATATATTCATAAAGTGTGTGTAATACGTAATATTTAACGAAGAAAAGAATAAGACCAACCCCATTACACTAGGACTAGCCGTTTCCGAGATATTTTAGATTTTTCGTATTTTCTCTATGCCACCTTTGAAAAGAAGTCCAGTTATTAAATGAGAAAAAAAATTGAATTAAAAGTGAATTAAATGTAATTAAAATAAAAAGGACGTAAATATAAGTCTGCAGGGAAAGTCATGTGCTGCTCACATCAGATTTTTTTCTATATATTACTTTGTTTAATAAGGATATCTTTTAATCTTCCTATTTAAACGTTGATTAAGAAATTTTCATAAGAATGAATCGACATTTTATAGTATTCAAACTATTGTCTTAAATTGTCTTAAAATTGAAATACTTTATAAGTAAAAGAATAAACCATTTAGGCAAAAGTGCAGTTAAGCAAATGTGCAGGTAAGCAAGAGTGCAGTTAAACAAAAGATTTAAAAAAATAGTATTTTTTTGTATTAAGTAAAATTACAGCAAACTATAGTAAGTAAAAATTCTGTGCGTAAAAATAGCATTTTTCTATAGTAAACTTATAATATATGAACCGATGTATGAAAAGATTACGTGGCTGATTGCAAAATAAAGTATGGCTTCCATTTTTTCGCTGTGTAAAGATCATAATGTTTAAAGATCTTATAAATTTATATCTAGTGTTGCATCTTTTATATAACCGCTTTATTTTTTAATACTATCTCTGCATCTAAATTTTGTACAACGCAATTACACTATTTTTAATTTAAAATCATCACTAAACTGTTCCTTCAACAAAGCATAATTTTATGGCTAAACTATAGCATACAGAATGTAAACAAATCAAGTGATTGTAAGATGAGCTGTATAAGAATTGCTTAATCACCTTTTTTCTAAGCAGAATTATTTAGCTCGAGTGTGGAATGTAAGTGATATGAAAGAAATATGCATTATATTTAAATGAAGAGGCAGACGATTTATAAAAGTAAACAAACCCCTTTAATTCAGCGATTTTCTAAATCAAATTTCTTATTAACTTTTAGAATTACTCTTCAGATGACTTAGGATTTTCAGATGATTTAGACAATTAAAACTGTGTTTCCGGGTAAAAATACTGAAAACCAGCTTCTTCTTTGCAACTTAGTCATGTCTATCAAAGAACTGCCGTGTCCGGGTAGTAGTTCCTCTCCCATTTAATTCCGGTTCCATTTCCAATGGAATTTTTCTTGACGCAGGTAGACGAAGAGAGATTTATCTCTTCTGAAATTCCCGACTGAGAGCTAGAGGAAAGAATTCGGCATTAATCTCTGCGACATACGGAGTAAAAATACTTTGTTTATTTGCTCAGAAAATATGTTATACGTTTATTTTGGATAATATATAAATGGTTAAATTAAAATTTACTAGATCGTAATATATTTGGATAGACGCTGACTCCCTTGTCTCTCCTGACGCTTTGCAACTGGTCGTCACTTTCACACCTCCGACATCTCTGCACTAGCCTACAGTATTAATTCATTCCGGCGCCAATGTCACTGACCTTGTTGACCCAACCGGGACTCGAACCACGCATCTTCGTACTGGCCAGCCGACGCTCTAATATTCAGCTATTAGGATAGAATTGAAAGCTCTAATTGTCTAAGTGAACTCTGCGCAATACGCAAGAACGTTTGATACATTTATGTATACCAGTGGAGTTTAATGCAGTTTGTAAAAGTAGTATATTCCTTACGAACTAATTCAATGTTGTTCTCAGACGAGCGGATAAATAGCACCGGACCCACTCCGATTCGACCAACAAGGAACCACTACTGACGATGATGCGATTGACGTAGCCGATGACGTAGGGTACACGTTGATTCTGGTTAGCGAAGTTTTTATTTAGCATTCGCGGCAAATTTAAGTTTCGTGAATTTTTCTTTTTGAGAAATATGAATATTGATCCAAAGCTTAAGGATGGGTCAAACACTTCACAAGCAAAAAACTCACAGAAAACGGAAAAGTTTTCTAAAATATGCAATTGCAAAAAGATATTTTCCAGTACATTTACCTTTTACAGACATAAAAAAAAATGTTCACCAGTTGCTGAAAAAGCAAATTATGTTTGTAAAGAAATAAATTGTAATTTTACAGCACTAAAGTCGGATGATTTTCGCAATCATTTGCACACTGTTCATGGCATGGGAGAAAAAATCTGATGTGGCCAACACATGACTTTCATTATATAAAGTAATGAATTTACTACTTTTACAGTAAAAAAATAGGTTTTTCTTATAGTAGATACTCATATTCTTTCCAAGATATTGAATTTTCGACAATTCGTTGTCATTTTCATCCATTTGGCAGGATTTTCGTTACTTTGGCAACATTTAAAAAAGTCGCCAAGTTGGCGACATTCCGCCAAATTCGTCGCCAAAATCTCGCCATGCGTAATGCACTAAGAAATAAGTTATTCTTACAGCAGATAAATGACTATTGGCGTACAAATAAAAAAGTATTACTCAAATTATCTTTTTTCATGAGTGGAAGGAGCTAGATCCATGAGAATGATGTCACCCAATTTATCGCATGGTATTACATATGAAAAGTGAACATGTTTCTCAATAGGAATTTTTTTTTTATTTTATATGACTTTTTGATAATTTTTTTGAAAAGTGTACAATATCTCGAGAACGGTTCATGTTAGCGTTCTAAAATTTATATCAATCGTTTACTAATGAAAAATTACATAAAAAATGTCTATTTGCGTAACTTTATTAGTGGTTTTGATTTTTTGACAATTTTTTCAAAATTTCATTCGAAAATTTAGAGGGGTTCTGAACATTCGATTGCGTATAAAAACAATAGGTTTCCAGTGTTTATTGATTGTGATTTTTGTACTAAATTTGGTTCGAATCGGTCTAATCGTTCGTCAGTTATTATCTCCATAGACTCACTGACACACACACACACACACATACTTTCACACACACACACAGACATCACTTCAAAAATGTTTGATTCGTGATCAGGGATGCTTGAAACGTGCTCTCCCGTCGAAAACTCGAATTCGAATTTTCGACACCGTCACAATACTTTCCTTATACATTATGTATATAAGAAAAGTAATAAAACATGATAATGATTTTCAAAATTATTCAGATATGTTCGCATTTTCATAACTTCTATTTCAATAAGTTTTATTTATTGGTGAATAAAATAAAATAGTTTCACATAAAAATACAAAGAATGGATGAAATGCATGATATTTTAAAATGTTACCTATGTAAGATGAATACAAGATATAACATATTCTCATAGATTAGAAGATATACCCATGCATTTGTGGAAGATTTTCCGTACTACGTACTACAAGCTACAACAATTTTTGCCAAAATAAAACAATGACATAATAAATTGAAACTATCAATAAGCCCCAAAAATATCAATAATAATAATGACCGTAACTGATATAATCCAGTCAAAAATGCAATACAATGCAAACAAGACCAGGACATTTTATTCTTCAGATCTGCTCGTGAAGATAATTTTGTATAGCTAGAACAGATATTCTTTAACTTCTTTTCAGGAGCTTTAAATTAAATATTTTAATAGAATATTTTGATTAACAATGTCATTTAGTATATTATAGGAATTTGCACATGATTGGGAATTTTAAATTTAACTTGACAACTTGAATGTTGCAAAGAACAATGTTTCATTTTGACAATCTAATTAATGCATGACTAATAAAAGAAGATTAATTTTGTGAGTTGCATAATATAAACAAAGCCTATTAAAAAACGTCATTAAAACAAAATACTCCTCGCACAGGCGTAGTTCATTTTAAGCATCAACTATAACTTAGAATTTAATATTCTAAACTATCTAATAATGCTAGTATACGATAGTAAATTTAACAGCTGAGTGATGATGAGTTCGTATTATAAACTACCATCTCCGTGCACAGGCGCAGTTCTCTGAAGCTACTATTGGTCGTCGATATTGACGTCAGGTGACGTCACATCATGACGTCGGAGTGGGTCCGGTGCTATTTATCCGCTCGTGTTCTCAGAAACCAATCCAACTATACATCATTGTGTATTAAAATCGTACACATAAACTTCATTTTAATGCAATATGCTTTAAAAATGAGTTATTATCTTTCATAATGGTACTAAATAAATCACATGAAAGATGTAATGACTCATATCACTCAACAGAAGCTAAGCCATACATACATTTTCTAAAACAGAAACCGATGCTATCTATATCAATAGATATTACGCATTACAGTTTAAAATTGCTCAAAGAAAATGATTTTTCTACCATGTGCTGAACAGATATAAAATATATTTGAACTTTGATAAAGAAACGTAGAGTATTCAATTCCCGTTCAATTTTGCTTTTCTATTCATCCTGGCTTCTTTATTCCTTCCGTTAAATGAAGAATACAAATTATTCTTCGTGTACAGACTACTTCCTTTGGAAAAATAGCGATTTGACTTAAAAATGGATATTTCGATGTAAAAAAAAGCTTTATAAGAAAAGCAAAACGTATCACAAAATTTGCCAACGAAATGTATTTTTATCTATCTTGAAAATTAAGTGTTCATAATTTTTAACAACATAAGATAGTTCTTTATACGTAGCTATTAGTTACGGAGACAAAAAGAATATCTGTGGCATAACACGCGCGGCAACAATTACGGAGAAATTTCTGTCAACGATATAATGATTCCCATGGCTCAGAAAGATAGACGTTGCCATTTAAACCATTTAACAGCAATGTGCTTCAGAATACACTTAAGTATATTGTACGATCTAACAAGGCTAAACTCGATTTTTCGAGTAACTCTGAGATAAATCTGAGCACTATTTTACCTAACCTCGTGCGATCAGGTTTTTTAACGGGCAGCTCTCGGGATACCCAGATTATAGCTCCATTTGGGAGGAACTAGTCATGTAAACAGCATAACTGTAAACAAGAACATTTATAAGTCCAATAAGTTAGTTACTTTTTATAATAATAAAATAAACTTAATATATACTAATTATTTTATATTACATTTATAAAGCACTGAAACAAGAATTGCAATACAATTTAAAAACGTTTACACGTACATAATGCAATTTTTTGTTAAATATCCTCAGTGAGTAATATTTTTTATATTATAAAATGTGAAATTTTCCGAATACAGTTTTATGATTTAACGTTGCACAATACTTCTTGGAACTGCTTTACTTCCCATTCTATATAATATTTCTATATAATAATCTAAATAATAACCTGCATAAAAATCTTCTAACGTGTTTCTTTCCAGCCCCCCCCCCCTCCCCAGAAGCCTGGCCCCTCGGTGACATACCATGTTGAATCTTATTTTTAAAACTGTGGTGAAAAACATTGAAACCCCTATTTTTCTAAATTAAATGAAGATTGTGGAATAAATTATTGATCTTAATTAAAATGGTCATAAATCGTAACATTTGTACATTGCTATAGTGGCTGCAAAATTCACCATTATTTCTTTGCACTTGTTCCTTAACATAATCATTAAATAAAAACACTACACACTAAAATCCACATTTTTAACTTTTAAAATAAATTATCATTTAAACACAGCTCTATTATTATTATAATTAAAATTACGTCAATTTTAACAAACGCTTATGGGGGAAGAAAATCGCCGTGTGAGACCAAGTCTTTTGAGTCTTATTCCAAAGATCAAAAATTGAACTAACATACATGAGGACTGGAACATACCTCTGTATTTTGGGTCTTAGCTCAACATGACTGGAATCTTTACCGATTTTTTGCTGTCATTTGGAATCAGTGTTTTTTCTATGACATTTTTACTACTCAAGATGAATAATACTGCTTGAAAACACGACTCTCTCATAACAGCACTGCTCGATTCATCACGGCCTCTCTCCCATTGCTTTTCTGAATTATAATAAATTCACATTCGTTTCCTTTCTTTTTTATAGCCGCATCATTTTTCCTGGAGTTCAGATACTCCCTCTTTTCTCTAATTGGATGTTCCTCAATGCTATGCCGTATCTTCGCATGACTATGTATTTCAGTTTCTAATGAAGCTTGGTTTAAGGCTTGGCCGAAGGATATCTATGCCCCAACCACACCTACAATTTGCGGACTTGTATTTATTGGATTCATGACTTTCCGTGCCAAGACTGTCATAAAATGGTGCATAAAAATATGTTCTTTGTTTCGCCGTAAACATCAGAAACTGTATAAGATGCCTTCTGAATCACTTACAGCATCTACAACAGGACAGAACCTTACAGAGCCGGATTTTCAACCTTTTCTCTGGGAAGGACCAAATAGGGAGGATGAAAAGTCTTTCAAAAAATCCTTCCATATCGAGACGGCGGGGTTGCCGGCGAATCCAGTTTAGCCTTGGATCTATTTAACAGATGCCTATAATTTATCTGAATATTTAAAGTTGAATGCAAAATAGGATCAAACGTTGTGCAAGCATTTGTATAACGTGTCCTTTGTGTGGTGTATAGCACGTTAGTAGAAGAGAAATGACAGTTGAAGGGCCGCAGGCGCAAGCGCGCGATATTGCGCCTGGAGGAGGAGGGTCCCTCTTTGGGAGGAGGGTCCCTCTTTGAGAGGATGCCTCTTTGAGAGGATCCTCTTTGGGAGGATGCCTCTTTGGAGTGTCTTCCCTCTTTTGAGAGGAAGCCCCTCTCAGAGGGAGGATCCTCTTTGGGAGGATGCCTCTCACTGCCCCCCTCCCCTCTTTTCGAAGTTTGGTGATGCCTCTTTTGAGAGGGTCCCTCTTTTGGGAGAACCCTCTTTGGAGTGCATCCTCTCAGAGGGTCTTTAGACCCCCAGGAGGATGCCTCTCTTGAGACCTTCCTCTTTGGGAGGATACCTCTTTCGAAAGAGGGCAATTGCGAAAGAGGCCTGATGACTCATACGGAGTGAGTTCCACTTCACTCGGAGTCTTGAGAGGGAATGACCCTTGACCTGAGGAAGTGGTTTCAAGGGATGTCGCAATCGATGACTGAGCATCACACAATCTGGAAATGACGTGTCGCGATTGATAACCTTAGAAGTGACCTTTGACAAGAGCTCTGACCACACGTCCTCCCTCTCTGCTGTCTGGAAATAAAGTGAAAGATCTTATCAACGTGACGTAGTTAAAGCGCCCTCTGGCGAATTTTGATGAAGTGGTGCCATCTATCGGCATTTTTTTCCCCAAAAGAATTTAATGTTTCACTGGTCAGGAGCTGGATTCGAACTTGGACCCAGCCGATTAGAAGCCGCGTGTCTTACCGCTGTGCCAAAGCACCCGTGCTTTATAGGAAGTTATCTTCGAAGTGTACCTTATCAGCGGAAGTTAGATTATTTTTCAAAGTTCATTCGAATCGCTCGGTGAATAGCGATGTGTTTTAAAACAGAATGCTTCGGAGTGAATATAAATCTGTGTATTATAACACAATGATTTTTTTTTTAAAAACAAATGTATACACGTACACAAACTTTAAAAACACGAATGTAATAATTAGCTAAAATTGTATTCAGTGGATTCTACGATTTTTTTTTTTAAAAATAAATCTAACTATCAATACGATTTTTATAATAATAACGAAATGATTTCGAATGTTTAAAAACAAATTGATTACGGATTTCCAGTGCATACACAAATTGTGTTCAGTGAACACAAAAATTGTATTCAGTGATATATAGCAATGTGGAGTTTTTTTTTTTTTTTAATAAATCTAACTATCAATACGATTTTTATAATAATAACGAAGTGATTTCGAATGTTTAAAAACAAATTGATTACGGATTTCCAATGAACACACAAATTGTGTTCAGTGAATACCATTCAACCATTTTAAGTGTTGTGTATCTAAAAACAAATGTATACACAAACTTTAAAAACATGAATGTAATACATAGCTGAAATTATGTTTTATGAATAGCATTCGACCCTTTTAAGTGTTGTGCATCTAAAAACAAATGTATACACAAACTTTAAAATAGCGCATTTAGTTAAAATGAAGTGAACAAGATTTCACCATTCTAAGTGTGTGTGTGTGTGTGTGTGATTTTTAAAAAATAAATCTAACAACGTATATGACTATTATAATAACAAAATGATTTTAAATGTTTAAAAACAAATAGATTATGGATTTCCAGTGAACACAAAAATTGTGTTCAGTGAATAGGATTCATCCCTTTTGTGTGTTGTGTATCTAAAAACAAATGTATTCACAATATATTTGCTAAGTTTTAAAATTTAAACGCATTCGATAAAATTGTGTTAAGTCAACAAGATTGATCCCTTTCAAATGTTTAAAATTTAATGTATTACTACATTGTACTTAGGCATTTTCAAAAAAAAATGCTGCGACAAGCTACTCACTCCACACAATCTGAAAAGAAAGTTTCCATTAGAAAATATATGTTATTAAGAACTGTTACATATTATATAAGAGAAGAGTGTTAGAAAAAGTGGGAAATGTTAGTAGAAGCAGAGAAAGTTTGTACACTTCCGACAGCCCCATGAGGTGGTGTACTCTGTCGTTTCACTCTTTCGGGCAGTGTTCTCCACCAGCGTGAAATAATTTTAATTAATTAAATTACATAATAAAAATGAATGTAGCAATTAATTTTAAGTAAGTAATTTATTATTTTAGAATAAATGAAATTAAAGAAAAAAAAATGATTATGACAATTAATTTTAAGGAATGATTATTTAATATTTTAGAATAAATGCTTTAGAAAAGGAAATGAATATAACAATTAATTTTAAGGAATGAGTTATTATTTTAGAACGAATGAAATTAAAAAAAAAAAAAAAAATTAGAAAATTATAATAAGAATTAATTTTAAGTTAAATATTATTAGTTTAGATTACTTCACACTGGCAGACCTATTTTCCCATTAAAAATGAATAGAGTTCATTCAAAATTTGTAGAGTAAAATTCAAAGTTCTTTCGAGGAAAGTAAAATTCTTGAAAACAGTCTATATGAACATCTTGAAAGGGTCATGTGTTAAAGGCCCAGACCATACAGCCAACCCAGGGGTTTACGGCAATTGAGTGTATGGCCGGGAAAGGGTCATGTGTGAAAAATCTTCAAAAGTTCTTGTGTTTAAAATCTTGAAAGGATCTTGTCTTGTGTTAAAAATCGTCAAAAGTTCTCACGAGGGAAGAACAGGAAAATACACTGTGTGAAAAATCTTCAAAGCTTCTTGTGTTAAAAATCTTGAAAGGATCTTGTCTTGTGTTAAAAAGCTTGAAAAATTCTCATATTCAAAATAGTAAAAAGTTCTTGTCTTCAAATTCTTGAAAAGGTCTATTGCAGTAAACATGGAAAAATCTTTATGTGTTAAAAATCTTGGTAAAAATTTGTGATACAATATCTTGAAAAATTCTCATATTCAAAATAGTAAAAAGTTCTTGTCTTCAAATTCTTGAAAAGGTCTATTGCAGAAAACATGGAAAATTCTTCATGTATTAAAAATCTTGGTAAAAATTTGTGATAAAAAATCTTGAAAAATTCATATATTCAAAATAGTAAAAAGGTCTCGTAATCGTGAAAAGTTCGTGTATTGTGAAAAGGTCTTGAATCTTGAAAGGTTCTTGTATCGTGAAAGTTCATGTATCGTGAAAAGTTCATGTATCGTGGAAAGTTCTTGAATCTTGAAAAAGGATTTGTTTTAAAAAATCGTGGAAAGTTCATGTGTTAAAAAAAAGTGAAAAGTTGTTGAATAAAAACGTGAAAAAGTCGCGGAATGTTCTTGAATAGAAATGTAAAAATCTTGGAATGGTCTTGAATGTTGAAAAAAAAAAAAGAATGGAGTGGTTATTCCTTGGATATCTTCCAGTGTCCATGTGCATACGTGTGAATGCCATCTTCCAATACGTAGCGTTTGTCATCGTATGGGGAGAGTGCCACCTTACTTTGTTTAAGTGTATACAAACGGTGGCATTCACTCCCTATACGATGTTGAAAAAATTTTGTGCATTGTACATCTTTTAAACATTTGACATAATGTTGATGTTTTACATGCTTCTTTACAAATGTTTTGGAAACACCTTTAGCCGTCTTCTTTTCCCCTTGTTTAGAGAGGAGAGAATACATTTTGGACCTGAGCCCCACAAACTCAAGTCCAGGTGTTCCATTCAACTCGTCCTTAAAACACCCTATCCTCTTTTTGTTTGACACATTGTGGGCGGAATGATCTGTCGGATAATCCGATGTGTCAAAGAGGTGGGCGCTTTCTTCTATGTCTTTGTAAAAATCTCGACACTCGACCTCATAAGTGAGAGAGTCGGTGTCGGTAAACAAAAGTGTTGCATTCGATCCATATTTATTCTTTACATATCCATAATGGAATCTGTACATGAGGAGTTTACTAAGCTCCAGAATGGCGAAACCGACGTATATGGGCCTATTCAGCAAGATGTTACTGTACAGTCTCTCGACCCCTACCAAATCTTCATTAAAAATTTTGAAAGATTTAAATGTAGGTGCCGCCATAAGTTTCTCCCCACGTTTCTCGTCCTTCACAAGATCGATCTTCACCCGGTTTCTTAAATTCTCCATGCATTTCCCATACACGGCATTATTCATTAACTTAAAAAAATCTTTTTCGAAGCCTGAATGGACCCTTTTGCGATGTTCAGTGTTGAAGTCAACGTAGGGCTTCAACCAGGCTCGTTGTTTAAATTTTAAAATTTTATGGGTGGTTTTTAATTTAAGTCCCAATTCCAGATAATACTTTAAATTTTGAAAATGTACTATGTAGTTTTTTTTATTGTTAAGATTAGGGGTTAACTTTTCCTGACTCTGGAACCGAGACATCTTAAGGGATTTCATAACTTCTACCGTGTATGGAGAAATCATATCTTCACAGATCTTCAGCTTTTCCGGGGCTAGTGGATAATCATTATGAAGGTCGTGTAATTCAGATGGGTAATCTAAATCCACCTCTAATATGTACCCATCTGTTCCATCGCTGGGGAGACTCATAATCCATTCTTGACTTGCTATGGATGGTGACACCCACTCAAAATTCCCATAAGGCAGGGGCTGAGACATGGCCCACCCGTAAAAGTTGTTGGCGTCTAAATACATCAAATACCGGGTGGGCTCTGTATGATCATACTCGGCCATGTATGGGTTGTTTGCCCGCGCCCACCGTTTGGTGATGACAGATATTCCCCCTCGAATCCCCCTTTCAACGAAAAGATGCATATCAATGTCGGTTAGGAGGTCCAAGGGTTGTTCTACCATCTTCAGGGAGGCCTGCCACGCCAGCCCCGGTGCAGTCATCAGGTGAGCGCAATCCAGACCATAGTATGTCATACACAGTTTTCTGAAATGCTCAAATACGTCGGACAGCAGAAGGACATCCGTTTTGACGTATAAATCGTGATACTCCCCAAGATTCTTCAGATTGAATGTCCTCCATACATTCTGAGCATGTTTGTACTCCTCCTCACATATGTCTTCATCTGTCAGTGTACTGTAAAAGGCCGAAGGTGGAGGTAGCATCTGGTCTTCAAATTTTCCATACGAGTCCATGTACTCGTATGGGTACACCCCCTTACGTAGCAGCAGATCTGTATTGAGTGGTATAGCTGTTGACGTAATTGTGAATTTGTCCTTGGGTAGATTGGCTACCAATTTTTCCAAGGAGGTGTTTAAAAATTGAAGACTGTCAATAAAATGCAGCCTCACACCCTCGCCTTTCTTCTGAAGGGTAAACGAAATGTACTTCTCCATGTTTACTGCAATGGGTGTAATTTCATAATCTTTTAATTTGCCAAGCCCCGACATCAGGTGGTGACCATCATAATTTTTCAAGTTGTGGAACACTACCGGAATAGTAGTAGGGAGACGAAATCTTAGATTGCACGCCACATGGAGTGCTCCTCGATATGCACCACTCACATGGTCGTGGTCTCTACATTTCCCTACATACTTCACCCCATCATGTTTGAAGGGCTTCTTGCATAAATAACACTCTATGCTCTGATTGAATGCAATTGCCTCACTCCTGGTGAGCTTCATTGGCCTGTTGGCCTTGATCTTGGAGATCAATTCATCCTTCTCTCGCAGAGACATCTTCTATAAAGTTAATGACTGCTTCAGTGCCTCGGTACACCTTGGGGTATTTGAGGCACTTACCCTGCGGATCGATCACTACGTAAGCATATCCACAGGGTTCGTGAACAGCCATCTTCTCTGTAAAGGCATTCTCACGAGAGGGTTCACTACTGTTTAGCTTCACCAGAAGCGCTTCGAAATCTGCATACAATACAAACGGTACGGGATGCTGGTAGTGCTCCATATTAAACTTTAAAAGACTTTTGTCAGGACTTGGCATCGAAACCCGCTGAGGAGCATGCTCTTTACAAAATGGTGTATGCTTCTGGAGAAGATCTTCACGGCAGAATCTATGGAGACATCGGTAGCATGTGTAACTTTCTCCATCATGAGCTGACACATCCCCGAGAAGGCGTGAAAAATTGCGTATAAGGCAATAATGTTGTTGGACCCCGTCGCTGATTAAAAGTAAATTAACAACGTCGGAATCCTCCCGCTCAGATATTTGGAGGGGGAAAACTTCCCCCTTTTCATATCCGAACACATTAATGCGACAATCATTCAGCCTCTCGAGAATTGGGATCTTGCACACTGCCACTGGACACTCCACGTTTCCCAGATTCACCTCCCCTTCAAATGGCAAGTAGTGACTCACACGCTTTGGAGTAGCAGACGAGTCTAAATTCTTCCAGTGTGCGATGAGACACCACACAAAGCACTTTTGGTCTTCGTTCTGTATGTTCAGAACTGCCTTCTTTGCCATTATTTTGGGAGGTAGTGAAATGAAGCTGGACGGACGCAAGGGACGATAGGACCCGATATAGACATCCATATTCAATACTCGATCCAAGGTCCATCCGGATCCGAGCTGGTGAAAGTCTTCCACAGAATTCAAAATTTTTTGAATGCCTTGTTTCACATGCTCCTCAACGTTAAACTCTTGTAGTGATATTGCGCACTTTGTGCGAAAATGCGGTGTAGCAAACTCCTCCTCCCCATCAGAATTGATTCGACTCATCCTGACATTTAGAATGGCATACCATTTAATTTGGCGCGTATTCAACTCTGCCAGGATAAGATTTACCATGTGCGGCTTCATTTCTTCCAGGGATAGTAGTAAATCGTGGCAATTTTCTTCGGAGGGTTCCAATGTTTCTGTTAAGAATACCCCCAAAGCCCTATTACTACGTTTCACACGCTTCCTAGAAGCGGAAGCCACATCAGTGATCTTGCGTTTCAATCCAACAGGGGCAGGAGTTTTATGCATAATTCGCACATATTGTGCTAGATCCCCCTTTCTCGTAAAGGTGTTCTCGCAAAAGGAACAGGGATATGCCTTTATCTGTGTATGTATTTTCCTGTGTGCGTTTAAATTATCTTCCCTCGTGAACGTTTTATTGCAAATGTTGCATTGGAGTGACTTAGAATTGGTGTGGGTTTTGCTATGGCGATTTAAATCACTTTTTCTTAAAAATGGCTTTTCACATATATCACAAGAAAAAGCTCTTTCTCCACTGTGAGTCTTGATGTGTTGAACCAAATTATGTTTAGCAGTGAAGACTTTGTGGCAGGTGGGACACATCTGTAAAACAGACAAAAGTCCAATATTAGCGTGTGCTTCAAACACCTAACTATCTAAATGCAATCTAAAAATGAGGTAGATATTGAATCAGCTGTTTATTTTTAAAATTCTGAAATGCGAAATATATACGATACAATCCTATACTCCCCAAAACAGCCGATTTTCCCTATCTCCACCAAAAGATGAAATAAAATAACTTACGTGAACTCCACTAGGTCCGGCCTCTCCCACCACGGTCAGTGCTGCCACAGGCAATGCAGCAGGTGTAACACCACCTTCCACAGTCATATCCTAAATATTAAAAACACAGAACATGTAAAAGAGTGAAATGTGTATGAAGCTAATTTTTGTGTTGTACATTTTAAAAGTTCTTGTGTTATGAATTTTTAAGAATGTATCTTTATTTTTAATTCGAAAACATTTTGAACTCACTTTTAAAACAACCATCATTGTGGTAAATTCGTTTGTCGATATTTTAATAGAGAGGAGCAAATTAAAAGGACGTCTTTCCTAGCGCAAGTCTCGAGTCAAAGTGAGCTCCACGTAGCATGTATAGTGGGCGGAAACCTTATCTGGTTTGTCACGTGATTCCATACGTGGAACCTTGTGATTCGCTAACAAGATGTCACGTGATTCCATACGTGGAATCTTGTGATTCGCTAACAAGATGTCACGTGATACATCACGTGATACGATAAGGAATATCATGTGTCATGTGATATGATAAGGAATATCATGTGATACATCACATGATGTGATAAGAAATATCATGTGTCATGTGATTTACAGATAAGAAATGTTACGATAAGGGATATTATTTAGATAAGAGCTCATTCATTCAACGTTTGTTCTCCTAGAAGGTTGTCGTTGCTTATTTTTAAAAATGTCTATCTTTTTTAAACGCGAGAAGTTGAATGTAGAATATGTTCGCGAATTTTATTCGGTAAATGTAGCCGATTTAATTTTTCAAGAGTTGAAAAGTCTGCCCTTTCAACAATCACAAGGGGTGGTGCATGGTCGTCCATATCAACCAGCTCAAAAAGTATATGCATTTGGAGACGCTGGAAACAGCTCTGAGGGATGGACACCTCTCTTATCGGAGATAAAATCATGTGTGGAAGAACATATGGGATACAGCTACAATTTTGTGTTAGTAAACCACTATGTGGATGGACATGCTAAAATAGGACAACACAAGGACAATGAATCCTCCCTATGCTCTAAAACACCTATAGCGACTCTCAGTTTCGGTGCTACGAGATCCATCATTTTCGAAAGAAAAGGACAATCTCCTCTATGTATTCCACTTCAACACGGATCGCTTTATGCGATGCATGTGCCAACCAACAAATTCTATTCTCATGGAATTGCTGCGGAACCCGAAGTCTCAGAAGCTAGAATAAGTCTAACATTTAGAAAAATTCTACCTAAAACGCCTGTACAGAAACGCAAGTGCGAGTTTCCAATGTATGTCCCGCCTGCAGCGCTTTCGCCTATACCTGAAATCGATTGGAGGCATATGCATACTCCATCTATACCTAGTACAGATTCGCAAAGTGATTTGGTATCGTCGGCCCTGAACTATGCTACTTCTCAAAGTGGATCGGTTTCGATAGAATTATCCTCATCTGAAAAGTTCCGTTACCATTTGGGCTGTAACATTTACGTTACCGTGCAACATTTTCGAGGAAATGTGAAAGTACACTTTCGTGTTTATAAAACAAAAGCTTCTGATGTTATCGTGCCTACCCCTCATGGAGTAACGCTCACGCCTAATACGTGGAGTGTATTTTTAAAACGCATTTCAAATATGGACAGTGAAAATTCATCTTTCACAATTAATAACGAATTGCTAGTATGTGTGTGTGAAAGCAATCTATATTTACAACAATTACCACCTTGCACTGGACAGTTCAAAAAGAAATTAATCTTATTAAATCAGGATAATTTTCATACTCTTCAGTACATTAGTCAAGATGTTACTAAATGTGTTTTGGATCAGTTACTGACAAATATCCTACCCAATTGTATTGTGAAGTATCAAAAACCTGTCGAAGCACTACCGACTTTGCCACCCTATCAATTAAAACGCACTTTAATGCAATGTGTACATAAAAATTTATGTGCAGAGTTGTATAAGTCATATCAACTCGAAACATGCAAAAGTCACGGGTGTACCGATTTGAAACACAAGTGCTGTACGCTATCCATTCATATGCAATTTGTGGATTATGAACTAGTCGATCACGAACTTTTAATGATAAACACTCAAGAAATTGCGCGAGAGTTTTGTGAAACAAATGAAAACAATGTTTCACCTGAATTTTTTAAAAGTCTCACTGTAAAGGAGTATTGTACAGCGATGATTGCGCTGTTCCATATGTGAAATACAAGTTAGTAGAATATTACTTTTGTAAAAAATCTATGTATTATTTAGCTTTCATTAAAAAATGTTTTTTTTTTAAACGTTGCTTCATTCTTAGTTTTATTTTAAGTTATGTGTTAAACTCATTATTTATTTAAATTTAAAAGTTATTAAAACCATATACTAAAATGTTGATATAAAAAAATTATAGTTGAAAGATATAATTTTTGGAAGCCCACACAAATCTATCACTAAAAAAAAAAAAAAAAAAAAAAAAATGATTGATGGAAATAGCTTCGATGGAAATAGCGTCATATTTTTCAAAGTACAATTAAACTGAATGGTTCAATATGTGAAACATTAAAAAATATGTGTGGGTCCTATTAAATGTTTTAATAAAGTCAGCGGTGGCTTCGCTCAGATGGAGCGTGAATGTTTATATTTTTCAAAGTTTAATTCAATTGTTGTGTTTAATTTCAAACTGTATTGAACAGTATTTTCACAAATGCGTAAAATTAAAACAAATACATTTTCCAATTAAAAAAAATTATTAAATTAACTCATCTGATTTATATCGTCTCTGGTCGTGGGATTGTTTGCACATATAATACTCATCTCCTCAACTGGGATGCCGAAGTCGAACTGAAAATCCATAAAAAATAATTAATATAAAATTCAAGTGCTAATCGTCATATATAATAAATCATAAAATAATGAAAATCAAAATTTTACTTACTTTGAAAGCACAGGATGAAGACATCTTATCAAAATAGTTTCGGTGATAATTACTTGCTGTAATCTAAAAGAAAGAGCAGTTGACCATAGCTCGATAAGGACCGCATTTTATACCCTTTTCCGAGGGGACCTTTGCTTTGTGCTAAACAAACAGCGCACTCCGAAAAGTCAAAAGCACATGATTTCCGATAAGCTGGAACATTCGATGACTTGGTAGAAATGGCTAGAATTTGAATAGTTTTATTTTCGAACATAATTCATATCTACTTCTCTGATGTGTTTTATTTACATATATTCTCAATCTGTGGGTCTTCATTGCAATTTTAACTAATTATGTGTGTTATTTAATGCAGTTAAACTCCATTTAATTAAATATTAGTGATTACATATTAGTATATATGTAACACTACGTAATAACATATATTTTCTAGTGGAAACTTTCTTTTCCGATTGTGTGGAGTGAGTAGGTTGTCGCACCATTTTTGAAAATGCCTAAGTACAATGTAGTAATACATTAATTTTTAGATACACAACACACAAAAGGGTAACACTTAACACAATTTATGTGTCCACTGAACATAATTTTTGTGTGTTCATTGGAAATCTATTATGTTTTTAAACCTTTGAAATCATTTCGTTATTATAATAGTCATATACGTTGTTAGATTTATTTTTTAAAAATCACACACACACACACTTAGAATGGTGAAATCTTGTTCACTTCATTTTAACTAAATGCGCTATTTTAAAGTTTGTGTATACATTTGTTTTTAGATGCACAACACTTAAAAGGGTCGAATGCTATTCATAAAACATAATTTCAGCTATGTATTACATTCATGTTTTTAAAGTTTGTGTATACATTTGTTTTTAGATACACAACACTTAAAATGGTTGAATGGTATTCACTGAACACAATTTGTGTGTTCATTGGAAATCCGTAATCAATTTGTTTTTAAACATTCGAAATCACTTCGTTATTATTATAAAAATCGTATTGATAGTTAGATTTATTAAAAAAAAAAAAAAATCCACATTGCTATATATCACTGAATACAATTTTTGTGTTCACTGAACACAATTTGTGTGTGCACTGGAAATCCGTAATCAATTTGTTTTTAAACATTCGAAATCATTTCGTTATTATTATAAAAATCGTATTGATAGTTAGATTTATTTTTAAAAAAAAAATCGTAGAGTCCACTGAATACAATTTTAGCTAATTATTACATTCGTGTTTTTAAAGTTTGTGTACGTGTATACATTTGTTTTTAAAAAAAAAATCATTGTGTTATAATACACAGATTTATATTCACTCCGAAGCATTCTGTTTTAAAACACATCGCTATTCACCGAGCGATTCGAATGAACTTTGAAAAATAATCTAACTTCCGCTGATAAGGTACACTTCGAAGATAACTTCCTATAAAGCACGGGTGCTTTGGCACAGCGGTAAGACACGCGGCTTCTAATCGGCTGGGTCCAAGTTCGAATCCAGCTCCTGACCAGTGAAACATTAAATTCTTTTGGGAAAAAAAATGCCGATAGATGGCACCACTTCATCAAAATTCGCCAGAGGGCGCTTTAACTACGTCACGTTGATAAGATCTTTCACTTTATTTCCAGACAGCAGAGAGGGAGGACGTGTGGTCAGAGCTCTTGTCAAAGGTCACTTCTAAGGTTATCAATCGCGACACGTCATTTCCAGATTGTGTGATGCTCAGTCATCGATTGCGACATCCCTTGAAACCACTTCCTCAGGTCAAGGATCATTCCCTCTCAAGACTCCGAGTGAAGTGGAACTCACTCCGTATGAGTCATCACTCTTTCGCAATTGCCCTCTTTCGAAAGAGGTATCCTCCCAAAGAGGAAGGTCTCAAGAGAGGCATCCTCCTGGGGGTCTAAAGACCCTCTGAGAGGATCCACTCCAAAGAGGGTTCTCCCAAAAGAGGGACCCTCTCAAAAGAGGCATCACCAAACTTTGAAAAGAGGGGAGGGGGGCAGTGAGAGGCATCCTCCCAAAGAGGATCCTCCCTCTGAGAGGGGCTTCCTCTCAAAAGAGGGAAGACACTCCAAAGAGGCATCCTCCCAAAGAGGCATCCTCCCAAAGAGGGACCCTCCTCCCAAAGAGGGACCCTCCTCCTCCAGGCGCAATATTGCGCGCTTGCGCCTGCGGCCCTTCAACTGTCATTTCTCTTCTACTCACGTTCTCTCTTCTAACATCCATCCAAAGCAGGAATTTAAATTCTTACAATAGAAATGTCCAAAACATTTTAAAGGGGAACAATACCTGCACTTCTCCCTGTCTAGGGAGAGGGGGGAAATACTAATATATATGTCATTACAGAGCCGTTCGATGGGAGTAGCTTATCAGTGGTGCAATTGTTGTACAGTCGTAATTATAAAGTTAGTCAAATTCCTCCAATAGTCAGACGTTTAAAGATATTTGATGTTTAAAGAAGTCCAAATATAGACCACCTGCAATCATTCACTCGGTATATTGTATGAAATCACCTAGGTATAGTGTATAAATTCACTTAGGTATATTGTATGATAGAATAACAGCACACAGTTCGTCTGAATATTTAAAGATAAGCACAAAAGTTGATGAAACATTGTGCAAACCTTTTTTTTAAAGAATATCCCTTCGTCTTCCATTATTCAATTTTCCGAATTATTTTGAGCCCTTGTAACATACATATCAGTGTCTTACAAAATAACAGCAATTAAAACTAGGAATTTTATTGTATTACTAGCTGCGGTACTCGCATCTAGCGACCACTAAATATAGCAATCAGATTTTATCAAGTTTTGCGCCGCTGCAAAAGTCACCAAGTAACAAAAGTGTGTAGAAATAAAAAGTGGGCGCCTTGATACAGATTTGCAAGGAGCACAACATTTGCATAGGTGGGGCTGTATTAAACCGCTAGTTCTCCAATACCTCATGACGTCACCTACGAAAATATTCTGCACACCCATTCAGAGGTTTAGGTAAGTATATTTAAACATAACTTTCAACCCCACCCCTTCCCACAAAAGCTTATATGACACAGTCTTGATCTCATTAATTGTTCAAAGTTGGACTAAATCTGTCAAGTTAAATACAAAAGTGGATGTAGCATTGTACCAACTTGTTGTTATGGAATATCCGTTCGTCTTCCCATAATTGATATTCTGAATAATAAAGTACACTTAATGGTAACAAGCATACCAGTGTACACCCACCCACGGTATTTCTAAAGAATGAAAAACAACAAATATATATATAGATTTTTGGAGAACGCAGCAAACACTCCAAAGTTAATTTGATTTTTATGAATGGCAAGTATTATCGGTGGTGAAACAAAGTTTGGCTCACATACCAAAATGGGGCATATACATTTATTTATTGATTATTATTATTAATGAATAACACGTGGAGATAAATTGGTTTTCTAAATATGTTCCTTAAAGAGCTGCGTTGCGAATAAACTTTGAAATCGATTCCGGTGCAACATACTACTGCCGTTACAGTAACGTAAAATACACTCATGTCCCAAAGTTAAGCAATAAGGTGAAAAAATCAGATAAAAATAAAAGCATTTATTCGAATGTAATTAAACTTTCACAGATCATGACGTATAGCAGAAGACACTAGCGTGGGGAAAATGCAAAGAAACTTATCAATAAATAATTAAATAAGAGCGATAAACATAAACAAAGGATTTTGGGCCTAAAAACAGTTCATTGGTGGAGGTCTGGCAATATGGAATGTGATGACCTCTCCTGGAAACCCATGCTCGATAGCGTCGATTCATTCCAAGAATGAGATTATCTATGGCGGATGAGAATACGGTTCTTAAGCCGTACAGGTTCCCAGGAGGGTTATAGAGAGAACTTAAACTTATCCCCAGCATGACTCATATATGCTCGATGGGATTCAAGTCAGGTGACCTTGATGGCTGTTCCATACGAAGCAGTGTTCCCGGTTCTAAGTACTAACTCAATTAGTTCAATGTAATTTAAAATAGTTTATATCTAGAATTGATCAAACATTAATCGTCAATCTAAATTTATATCATTGGGGAACAGAAAGAAGTATGTGGGATATATTATGACGTAAAATTTGCTCAGAAAATCCAGAATCTTCTTTTCTTACTTTGGAAAGCGTCTAGAATATTTAAAATATCAATTAGACACTTAAATCTTCATCTTTCACATATTTACTGCAACCTGTACCGAAACGATCTTTACAGAGATATTAACATTCTATACGGTTTGATGCGGCACAAAGAGAAACGATTTTTGCCATCCAATCTTGCTCAGATTAGATATAAAAATCATTTTAAGATATGATAAGAAATGCCGGCTATCTAATCCTTTTTTCAATCTTGGATTTCCTTTCACATCTGCTTTTTTATTCTCGTCCGTTAAATCAAGATGCAAAATAAAACGTGCAGAACCGATTTCGTCTTCATCTATGGCAGTCTTTGAATAGAAATCGCAATAGGGATATTCCAATTGAATAGGGAATATTTCAATTGAAATTTTCATAAGAAAAATAAGCTGAATGTGAAAAAATTTGAAATGCTTAAATGTATAGCTATAAAATCTTGAATACATTTTAAATACACGCAAATGAAAGATAAAGAATAAAATCTCACATGATCAAAGAATATACCTGTGTGTATTGGTGTGCTATCTATAGAGGGAAATCTAAACGTTGGACAGCAAGGGCATTTAGTACAGAGATATTTCAGTATCTGAGACGATGCAGCTGCGTGAGAATTTCTTTTTTTTTATATTCGAATTAGTATTTAGTTATTTTATGTTTTAGCACGATTTTGAGCGATCTTCACAGAAATTGATTTCTTACAGACAGAAAATATTATCATACTGTTCCAACTTAACACATAACATCATTGGGAAGTTGATTTTTTCCACCGATGTCAGAATCAAATCCGTTTAAAATTCCTTCTTATGTTACTTTTTTTATATTTTGAAATACATCTGAATTGAAATTTTTTTGGGTTATCTGATACTTATTTTGTCATAAAAGTAAGAATAGCACAATTCTATATTTAGGCAAAAAGTTGTATATATATCTTTGCATTCTAGCACAGATATTTTAACTACTGCATTATTTTAATTTTTGTGATTTTTTAAGCAAATACGTAAAAATTGAAAATTTCGATTCCGTTCGGGGAAGGGCTCTTTTCTTCAGTTGCAGGAGGACTTTTCTGTGCTTGCCTGCTTTGAAACTCCGGGTGAGTTTAGGTCATCCCTCATCTCATGCAGAAATGATTGTTTCTTTTATTTATTTAATTTTTGTTTTTCACGCATCAGGTAGATAGGTATTCGTGTGGTTTTGATTTGAAATCAGTACATAATTTGATTTGCACAGTTTTGAACAAACGGTTCTGTAAATATGTTATTTATGTAGCTGGCTCATAATTAAGACCCGGGAAACGCAGGGTAATTCGTTCTAGCTATTATATATTCAGTGAAATTGTATTGTGATTGAAAAATTTTTCATTTTGGCAGCATTGAAAATCTTATCCAGATCTTATATATGCTGGGCTAGCTTTATAGTCATGAGCTAAGGAATTCCCCTGTTTAAAAGTAAAATGTCTCCCTAGTGTGTTTCAGTTTTCCCCTGCTAACCCATTGGGAAAGAAAAGTCTAATACACTGGGTCTTTCAACTTTTGGAATTTTTTTCTTCTGTTCTTTTCCAGGCATTGTTGCTGAGAAAAAATATGTTTGTGCTTCTAAAAAAATTCAATAGGGGAATGTTTTTGTTGTTGAGACCCAGATCGCCCGACCTACCAGAAAGGTGTACGGTAATTGTTTGGGCGGCCGGGAAGTGCCACCCAATTTAGACCGGAACTCAGTGGGGGAGGCATCCACAGGGACCTTATCCTCCTTTTCCTACCACCAACCTCTCGTAAGGACTTACGGACCCACGTGTTTAACGTGATCGTACTCCGCATGAACACGGCGGCAGTTGTGGCAGCGTGCAAATCCAGCGCGCAAACCATCGGGCTGCCGCGCCCGAAAAGTGCCAAGAGCACGTGGTGTTCCCAGGTGGTCATCCACCCAAGTACTAACCACGCCCGATGCTGCTTGACTTCGGTGATCCATCGAGAACCGGCAATATGAGAATGTGAAACATTTCTATTATTTATCAAAACACAATTCGTAAATTTTACTAAAATAATATACGTACTTCTAAATATTTTATCGACATAAGATAAAGTAAAAAATCTTAATTTATTCTGCATCTAAGCTTGGCAAAAATCATCAGAAAAAATCCTCTGAACTAAACAAATCGGAGATTTAGAACTATTTTCCGAACGTTAATATAGAAAAATTGAAACAAACGACTGGACAAAAAAAAATGTCCTCCTGAAACAATCCATACTTCCGTAAAGTGGCTCCTCTAAATTTCCATGGCAACTTTTTAGAAAAGCGACGTTTGTTACATATAATCGGCAGTTAGTGATCAGAGAAATAAGCTGCGCAGTCAGTAATGGGGTCTGATGTTATGCGAAAAGAAGTCAACATGACTTCACATGCCACAATGACGAGAGAAAAAAGTCGTATGCATGTTGGTGCCATCTGGTTCAGTTTCAATTTTAAAAGTGATTCGAATCTGTTTTCTTTATCGAAGCTGTATATTATTCGAATCTATTTACTTTTTCCTGCTTAAAGGTCCCCGTTAAAAGTTGATTTAAGACATTGCCCATTCAAATTTTGCCTGTTCAACTTTCAATTTACGCATTAGATTTCTTAACTGCTCTGTTTTCTCTACTTTTACAAATTTAGTTTATTTACACAGTTAACTTAATATACAGCTTTCATCCTATTCGTTCGCAGTTGACTAGAATTTTTAGCTGGGTTCAGCACTCGGAGACGATCTTGTCGTAGCGCCGTCTAAGCCCCTCCAAGAGGTATATTCAACCCTCTTGATAAAAATGTTACATTTTTGAAGTGATATGAAATTTCATAAAAGATGTCATTCAAATTTTGCATGCAAAATTTCTTGGATACATTTTATAAATTACTTCGCTTCAAAGTTTTTTATATTTAGTTGAATTTGTTATTATACTGATGATCAATTTATTTACATATTTATTTACATATATAATATTTTAAAATTATGACAACAGCATTTATTATACATTTGTATTATTGTGGGGTTTACTGTTATACATGATAAAGTCAAAATCAACTGATATGTAGTAAATATTAAGCATTAACTTGTATTAAATTTCAGAATGTTTCTACAAATTATCGGCAGCTTTATTACTAGTCAGTGCTTACATTAAACTCTATTGCAATTATTACATATTGATGTATAGTAGCTATATGGATAGTAATAATCAGCTCTTGCAAATATAAATAGTCAATTATGTGTTAATAATTAAAATATATTATAATAACTATTATCGTTTATAAATTCTAATAATTGTGTTTTTGATGAGCCCCTTCTTAAAGACTTTTGAGCCACCCCACCCCCACCCCACCTTTGAATTTCACTCCAGTCATGTTTCAATTTCGTATATGGCTAGGGCCCTGTAGTGGTGTCTCAAAAGTAGTGTTGCAGGTATTGTGCTTGGCACATACCAGGTAGTTGATACTTAGCACTGTTCAGAATCAAGATGACAAATTAAGCTTAATTCTCGATTAATGATGGAAATAGACACATATAATTCGGTAGAAACACTAGGGTGTTAGCTGCCATTAGGATTGGTTTGGAAAAGGAAGTATGTAAGGTAATCAAAGTACTTATTTTCACGTAAAAATTGGCTTACTAGTTGCAATAAGGTAAAATTGTCCTTATCAAAATTATTACTATATGACTTACCTATGATGCCGACACTAAGGGTGGAGTATGTAAGCTCCAGGTTCTCAAACCGGAGAGACCAACACACAAAATATCAATAAAGACATCTAAATTTAATCAATTACTTTAATATTTACTTTCATATCTATACATGTAGAGAGATCTTGATTATTAAATTTATTCCTAAATCATTCTGGACACATATATCTTCAACAACATTTAATTAACACATACATTTGCAACACATAATTTAAAAGACACATATATTTATAACACATTAATTACTATTAGCTACCGAAAATCTACGTAGTTCATTTAGTTAACTACACGAGCTCGTTATTGCGATAGGTTCGTACGATCTTATTGTTACTTGTACGATAGATACTTGATTTGTGTGCCTTCCATAATCATTATAACAGATGAAACATATCCACACCTTATGTTTGTCTGTACCTCGATAGTTGATGGATCCAACACTTTGCTGGAAGCCTGCGTATAATATTTTAATGCGCCACTATTTCACTGTGCTCATTTTTCGTTCACACATCACAATTTTTGCCGATCGGCGTATCTTTGCGCGATCGCAGGAGATATTTTTTGAATACCACTAAAAAACATCAGGTGCGTCTAGGACGCTGTCGAAATTGAATCTCGTGGAAACTTCTAGAACATTCTCGAAAACACTTTTTCTTTTCACCTTGTAGTGTCATACCTCGTCTTTTGATTGGTTGTTGTGATGGAGGGGATGCGCGCTGCTTTTTTATTTTTGGATTGCCATTGGTTCCCTCTGCAGCATTTAAATAGCTCATTAGCTAGGTTGGAATCCGTAATTGAAATTACAATATGTCGTGCACGCCGTATGACACTAGTTACATCTCAGAGCGTTTTGCAAGCCATAAGTTCGAGCGTCGATCTAAAGCTCTTATCAATTGCTTTCTGAAGCTAAATTTGTGTTTTAGATTCTAAACATTTCATCACAAAGCGCGCATATGCTTGAGGATCACATTGTAGTTAAGCGACTGAGTTATGCAGGGCCGCACATTAAGAGCGCATGTTCTATCATGCAAAATGCGATTCGGTTTCAGCAATGATACCTACTGTCCACACATTTAAGATACATAGCCAGACGTTGTGCAATAGACGCAAAAAACAGTTCTTCTCCCAGTGTTTAGTGCATATTTGAGCGACATACAAGACGCAGTACACGACGTACATTGTATTTTGCATTTTCAATGTAAGACCTGACGAATTCGAAATCATACTATTTAATGAAGAATGTCGTTTGAAAGTAAAGAACAACTTTATTTTCTTTCTGCACAGTATGTCAACCATGACAACAAGTACACTAGTGGATTATAAACATATACAAGTTCAGGACTGCTCATTAAACTCGCAACCTCTTTTAAGTCATCCAGAATCATTTAAAGCTGTTCCTGAGTCGATGGTCGTGTTCGACTATGGATTGGATGGCATAACTTTGCTTGTATGAATCTTGAGTTTGGATACCTTACGTAAGTGCAATTGCATAAAATTTTGAAACAGTTTTAAACTCCAATAACGACTTGAAAACTGTATGAACTGATTTTCATTCATCTTCACTAATTGTTTTGGTATCATTATATATATTAATAACCTTATATTATACATCTAATGGTGGTACCTAACATTCTTTATACATATTACATTATTTTGGCTTTATTTGTGTCTCATTTGTCATCTGACGCTGTTTAAATTTTAATCAGTCTTAGATAAACACATTAATCATTTAAATGCATTATCTTTCAGAAACGCCATCGATTGTCATGGTTACTACTCTAAAATCTCGCTTACACGTTAAGTATATTAATGCCTAATGTAGAAGTCGCATATAAACAAACATAATCTTGCTCATACTGGAGTGAGTGCTGATAACATGGAATCTATATTACAGTATACGGTTCTTATTGTGTACACGGTTTAATTGCTTTAAATGTTTTATAGACTTGCTCGCTATTAACATCATCACATTACAATTTGTATAATGTTACCAGGAACAACTTCCTCCAGCTGCTGTATTAAATTGCTAGTTATTAACATCATTAAATTACGGGAACTATAATGTTAACATGAAGAACTTCCTCCAGTTCTAATGCATTATAATGCGAGAATATCAGACATTGTATGACATGGATTTTACTTTCCTTATATACATAATGTATAAGGAAAGTATTGTGACGGGGTCGAAAATTCGAATTCGAGTTTTCGACGGGAGAGCGTGTTTCAAGCATCCCTGATACGAATCAAAGATTTCTGAAGTGATATCTGTGTGTGCGGGAGGGATGTCAGTGAGCCTTTGGAGACGATATCTCACGAACGAATGGAGCGATACAAATGAAATTTGGTACAAAAATCACAGTCCGTAAATACTTGAAGCCTATTGTTTTTATACGCAATCGAATGTTCAGAACCCCCCTAAATTTTCGAGTAAAATATTGAAATAATTATAAAAAAATCAAAATATTTAATAAAGTTACGCAAATAGACATTTCTTATGTAATTTTTCCTTATAAAACGATTGATATAAACTTTACAACGCTAGCATGATCCGTTCATGAGAAATTGTACATTTTTCAAATAAATTTATCAAAAAATCCGCTAAATTAAGAAAATATACTAACTCTTGAGAAACATGTTCACTTTTCATATGTGATATCCTGCGATACATTTGGTGACATCATTCTCGTGAATCTATCTCTTTCCATTCAAGAGAAAAGATACTTTGAGTAATACTTTTGTATTTGAACGCCAATAGTCAGTTGTCTGGTATAAGAATATCTTATTTCTCAGTCCATAACGCTTGGCGAGATTTTGGCGACAAATTTGGCGGAATGTCGCCAACCTGGAGATTTTTTAAATGTTGCCAAATTGACGAAAATCACGCCAAATAGATAATGACGCTACATCAATGGAAATGATGACTAATTAAAAAAATTCAATATCTTGGAAAGAATATAAGTGTCTACTATAAGGATAAAATTTTTTTTAACTGTAAAAGTAGTAAATTTATTGCATTATATGAGGAAAGTTATGTGTAGGCCACATCAGATTTTCATTTTAATTAAAACACAGACAACGCATATGGAAAGTTCTGGTTTACACTTTTTATATCATATGGATTACGAATATATTTTAACGAGACAACTGTATGGGTGTGTGCCTGTCTATGCAATGAATGTATTCATTCCAACTAACAACAATTCGACGAAATGTAGTAACAGTAAGTAGTTAAGGCACTAACCAATTTTCCCTAGTGCTGATTTGATTTACGTATAAAAGAAGATCAGAAAAGGGATATTTTAATCACTAAATGATCTGAGCATAGTCAGTACGGAATTACTCTTAAGCGGTTGTAACACCATCGCTGGTGAAACTCTTACAACAAACATCTCACAAACAGAAAGTGCGTGTTCATTTAAATAAGGAAAGCAGTGTTGTTTAGAAATTTTTGACCAGGGGCGAAGTGTAATATTAGAGGAATGGAATTTTCAAACATAATGTTTAAGTACTATATACAGTATTCATTTCCATATACAGGGTGTCCCAAAAACATTGACCTATGTTTTTAGTTTTTATTCCTTAAATATTGACCTTAACATATATAATAAATTACAAAGTTGAGTAAAAAAGGTACATAATTTTATAAAATCGATAAAAATTTTCAGGGGAATAAATTTGAAGAAATGCAAAATTTAAATTTTTATGCGACCCCCGTACAAAAGCATTTCTAATGAGTAAAATATGCCCCATACACTAATAAGGTGATGTATAAAATTTCAGCATTTTATCATAAAAAGTCCCAGAAATATGTTTAAAAAGTTGGTGAGAGATTAATCACAAATTAAAATGTAAATGTTTACAGCGAGTGCAAACGACGCAACGCAGAAATGAAACATAGACTTGTTATCAGGGGAAAGCAGCTCTGTATTGGCATGGATGGAAAACAGTTTGAACAAGCTTTGTAATCTTTGTGTAAAGTTATTATTTCTACACAATGTAGATACTTTTGTACCAATAAATAGCAAAATTACTATGTATTTATGTAATCATTGTTTTGTTTCGTAATTTGTCTATGACCCCTGAAACGCGATCTTCTGACATGATTTTTCCCATCTGAGAACCCATGGCGATGTATCGAAAAGTGGTTTAATCAGCATTTTTGTTATTTCATATCTCTGGTACTTTTTATGATAAAATGCTGAAATTTTGTACATCACCTTATTAGTGTATGGGGTACATTTTACTCATTGAATATGTTTTTGTGCGGGGGCCGTATAAAAATTTAAATTTTGTATTTCTTAAAATGTAGTCCCCTTGAAAATTTTAATCGATTTCTTAAAATCATAAAATTCTGCACCTTCTTTCACATAACTTTGTAATTTATTATATATGTCTAACATCAATATTTAAGGAATAAAAGCCGAGGTCAATGTTTTTGGGACACACACACGCACACACACACACACACACACACACACACACACACACACACACATATATATATATATATATATATATATTTATTTATTTATACAGTCAAACTTCGTTAAATCGTCCCTTGTTTAAACCGTCATCCCGCTTAAACAGCCACTTAAAACGTGAGCCCGCTTAAAACGTGAGTTTTCCGGTGTCATGACCAACTGAAAAGGAGAACTAAGGTAAGAAAAAAATCTCATAAACCGTCATCTTAAAAGTGCTATACCCTTTCACATCGTCAGTTTTAGACACAAGAACTTCCATGTCGTAAATTCAAGACGCAGACAAGTTACTTCTTTTTCAGTTTAGAGGTCAGAATCAATTCAGCGGCAGAAAAAGTAACTTACAATAAATTTTCAGGTCCCCTTCCCCCTTCATACACCCAGTCAAACAATATGGATCTGGTTTGAGTCATAGCTTCAGTCGTTGCCGGTTTTCTGGCGTTTTTTCAAGTTAAATGAGGAAACTTGAGTAGTCGAGCCGTTGAGCATAACGTTAACAAAGCGTAAAATTTTAACATTTTCTGAAAAAAAAATTGTCGAGGAGTTTGAACAGTCAAAACTGTCAAAAGATGCTTTCGCAAAAGCTTGTAGAATTCCTCGAACATCGCTAAACGACATTTTATCGTCAAAAGACACTGTAGAACTTTATGACAATAGAAAAAGAAAAGGACAATGAGTGTATGCTTATGAAGAAATCGAGAAAACCCTCATGGCCTGCATGAAATACGCCAGGACACAAAATGTACCGATATCCAGTTCAATTTTGAAGGAAAAAGCTCTTCAAATTACCTCCGAACTCGGAGAAGAAGAATTTACAGGTAGTACGAACAGATAAATTAAAAAAATATACTAAATATACAGAATTTGCAGGAAGAATTTACAGGTGAATGGTTTGATCGGCTGAAGATAAGGCATAATTTATTGTTTAAAAAAGTTACGTGCGAAAAAGCCAATGTTAATCCAAATTTCCTCTGGATTTTAAAAACACAATGAAAACAATGGATTTTAAAAATTATGAAAACAATATGGACCAAGTAACATTTTTAACGCGGATGAATGCAGATTCTTTTACAGAATTTTGCCCGATAAAACTATTGCTTTCAAGCAGGAAAAATGCATTGGGGGATAAAGAGTAAATAAATACTTACTATTTTACTGGGATCCAACACCGATGGCAGTGAGAAGTTGAAACCTATTGTCATAGGAAAATCTAAATATCCCCAGTGTTTTAAGCTAGTAAAATTTTTACCAGTAAGCTATGACGGCAATTCCAAAGCTTACTGGTAAAAAGCTTTGGAATTGCCGTCATAGCTTACTGGTAAACTTTGGTGCCGTCATAGCTTACTGGATGACTGCAGAGATATGGGATAATTTGCTGAAATGTAGAAAAATAGCTTTAGTTGTAGACAACTGCAGAGCTCACACCAAAGTAAGGAATTTAGAAGTCATAGATGTAGTCTACCTATCATCAAATGTGACTACCGTATTGCAACCTATGGACCAAGGGATTATTCAAAATTTTAAGTTAATCTACCGAAAACTTCTCATGAAGAATTTTATAACAGCCTTGACGACATATTGTCCTTTGCAGTTACTGTGCTTGATGCAATTTTTACAAAGGGAAAAGCTGGAGCATGATATCCATCAAAACTATTGCCAATTGCTTCAGACACGCAGGTTTCAAAATAAATTCTTCAGAAGTCAATCTCAAAGAGAGTGAAAGTGAAGATAATGTTCCTTTATAGGATTTAGCAGACAAACAACAAAAACGTGGTTTAGAATTTTATTCTGATGAATCTGTATCAGTGGACAATGAAGTCATAATCTCACCAAAATTTCAGTGCTGAATAGTGTTTTTGAAACAAAAAATTCAAACTGATCCGAGTCCACCGATGAAAGTGATAATAAACCGGATCAGCTGCCCGACGTATAAGGATGATGTAACTGCAATAAACACTGTTAAAAGATCTTTAATATCTTGAAACAAAAATAGAAGATAAAGGTTTCGCAATGGAAGGAAAAATTTAAAAAGAATGTGGAAAGTAACAAACCGGCATTAAAACAAGCATCCATTAATGATTTTTTTAAAATGAAACTGTTAGTAATTTTTTGAATTCAGTTCTTGATTTCTATTATGCAATTAATTTTGAAAACTTACCATACTTCGTAAGTAACTTTGTAGTGTACATTTTGAAGTAGTATTTGTATGAACAAGTTTTAAATAACAACCAGAAACATTATGTATATATGTATCCTATTTCGTTTTTAAAACTTCTGGTCTTGATTAAAATGGAAAATCACGTTAACCTGCATTTACCGTTACCCCGCTTACAACGTCACTATAGATTGGCCCGGAGAGGTGACGGCTTATCGAGGTTTGACTGCCTATAAATATATATATATATATATAAGTTATATATATATATCTATAAGTTATATATATAAGTATGTTCATTTTATTCCTTTTATATTCACTAGATTCCATTTATTCAATTTCCAAACTTCTTGCCTAGCTCATCGTGCTACACTTGGCTTCTGATTTGCAATTTTTTTTACCTTTACCTTCAATTTACAAGCAATCTTCTTTGGTATTTCTCGGGTATATATATATTACAAGTAATCATAAAAATCTTCAATTATATATATATATATATATATATATATATATATATGATTTATACATTTATACGATTTATGGAAAAATCGTGAAAAATAATAATACTTTTACCCTTATCAAATGAATTTATCATTTGTAAGCATATTTCAACAAAAATAAAGGTATTATTTAACAGCAGTTATCATAAGACATTTTCGAAATTTCACTTTCACACTGTCAGTGAAATATATCACAAAATAATATACCAGATAACACGAATTTATGCTTATTTTAATTGGTAATATAGCAGATTCCATTTAATCGGTAATATAGTAGATTAAATGAATTTAAGGTTTTATGTATTTATGAATTTATGTCAAAGTAATATAGAAGATTACACTAATTTATGTTTATTTTAATCGGTAATACAGCAGATTACATTCAATCGGTATATTACATTTAATCGGTATAGCAGATTACTCGAATTTATGTTTATTTTAATCGGTAACGACAATGAGCCTACTAATGTTTAGGGAGACCTAGTAATAAGACATTTAATTCTTGTAAAAGCATAAAATCGAAATTTATTCTGATCGGAAATTTATGGGTTGGATCCATGAAATTTTTACTCTCTCTCTCTAGGTTGAATTTGGCGATAAATTTTGAGAAGTATTGGCAACTTTAAAAGAAGTTGTCGAATTGACGCAAATGTCGCCAAAGTGGTAAAAATGATGCTGTGTTTCCAAACATGACTCCCCAAATTTGATTAAATTATCTTTTACCAAGGATTACAATCATTTAATATATGGTCTATATTACATAAGGGGCCGACGCGGTGGCTGAGCGGTCACAGCAACCGTTTCCTAGTGCTAGCTCGGTTGCCGGATTACGAGTTCGAGTCCCACCTGCGAGTATGGATGTTGTGTTGTTTAGCGTAGTGTTTCGCTCCCACTGGCACGTCGGGGGAACATCCTGTGACGGCTAAATGGTTCAAGATATTGCAGGTTGGTTAGCGAATGATTATTGTATCAAATGCTACGGCTAGAAATAAAAAAAAATATTCCTTAAGGGACCCTAGCAGTATTTCTAATTGTAATGCTAGATTTGAGCGATATATATGTTAATATGGTACTTCAAAACAGTTTTATGCATTGAAATCCAGAAATCCATTGTGCCATGGATATTATACACCGTTAGCAGTTTGCTGTGAAACAAATGGAATCATCGCATTATGTAGAGAAAGCTATGTGCTGCCCACATCAGATTTTTTTAAATAAACATATTTTTCTGTTTTATAAGTTACGGGAACAAATACCACTGAAATTTCCATTTTATATCTAAACGCAGGGAAATATTGCTTTTGATGTTCAAAATAGAGCGAAGATCTAAAATCTAGTGCAATAGATTCCTTCTTTTTGAAAAAAAAACTGCATTATATTGGCCATTATACCCTGCAGCGGAAAGAGTATAGCTATCTACATTACCACCGTTTCATATTTTATTCGAGAATGAACAGATATACTCCTTTCCCTTCTATTGAAACTTCTGTTGGTTTCTATTAGACGAGGGAAAAGTGCTATTTTTGAACCTTCTTACAATAATACCGTAGTCTGCATTGAAAAGTACATTCTGTTTGGAATTTTATCTGTTAGAAATGTATTATATAAAATACTATCATAAAAATTACGAAAGTTGAATGTTTGATATTTGAACTGGAGATTTTGGTAAGGTATTGCATATTAAACAAGTAAAAATATCCCATAGTTAATACTGAAATAAAATTGAAGAGGTTCAAAATGTAATATAGTTAAACCACAATCCTGCACCCGCATATTTGTCACTGATTATAATGCTTGACAAATATGTAAAACCATATATCTCAATAGGCTAAATGAACCAGTGGCAAGTATGTAAATCAGTCAAACAATAAACCTGCTACGAGTAAGCTTAATGAACTAGTGACAAATATGTTAATCCCTCAAACCAATAGTTTTGAGGGCTGAACCTTTTTGAGTCCATGTCACGCAGACCTGCTACATTCTTTCTTTAGCTTCCTTTAAGGCTGTAATAGTCATAGTTAAACTATTGAAAGTATACTAAAAATTAACATATTTATGAAAGATCTAACGCGTTCAGCACATAGCTAGATATACTTGCTACATAATTTTTTTATTAGTTTTGATATTTTTAAAACATAATTTCCTATGGTGATTGATGCATTTGTGGGAAGAATATTGTAGAAACCAAATGACACAGATTACCTCAGCTTTTTTATTACTTAATATTATTGGAAAACAATGAGTTATTTGCGGATTATGATTCAAATGAGGAAATACAAATTCATGAAAATCGATTCATTATTTCGAGAGACATCGCACTCCTGGTAGAAAGTAACATTTCTGACATCCCTAGAACTTTAAATAATAGCTTCTGTATAAGGACGTTAATTAATTTTTGGTGAAATATGTAACATTCAAACCATTCGCCCATTAATAGTGAATATATTACCCTTATGGGTTTTCACATTTAGCTGAAAATTTGAAAATATGTTGAAAATATGAACTCTGTAAATGGTATCATATTATGTATCTTTAATGGTATCTGTAATAAGGTAAAATTGTCCTTATCAAAATTACTGCACTAGGACTTACCTATGATGCCTTCACTAAGGGTGGAGCAAGTAAACTCCTGGTTCTCAAGCCGGAGAGACACACACACCAAATATAAATAAATACACTTAACTAAATTGACCAATTTTGTTTAATATTTTATGTTACAGATATCCATTCTTTCTTGATTAATAATACTACTCGTAAATCTCTTATTATAAGATATATAACACTGACAATATTTCATTAATACATATTTATACACATAATATTTGACATATATTTTTAAACAGTTTCTTTTAAGCTATCGAACTCAAAATAGTTCTTTTAGTTCAAAATATAAGAACTCATTATCATAATAGATACTCCTACGAACTGATTGTTCATATTTAGAATAATCGTTAAATATGTGCCTTCCGTGCTAATTAGTGACAAGTGAAACCTAATTACCTCTTCTCTTTTGCATTCAACACTTATTCGTGCAATCACTATGCCTTACGACACGATTGTACATCACATATCTGCACCACGCTTTCTCTTTAGCGTTCACACTAGATGTATTTTTGCACAAAACCAAGAGACATGTTGTTAGTTCGCTCGAAAATTGAAGTCTTCTGAACTTTCTGGAACAAAACTTTGGGGCGCTTTTTTCTTTCCCCCATTGGTTTCCTATCACTTCTACCATTTGTCTTCGATGCAGAAGGGGATGACCACTGTTTATGTATGATTGTATTGCAATTGGTTCCCTCTGCTGCATTTAGATAGCTAATTATTTTTCTTGGCAATTGTAATTGGGGGTAGAACATGTAATACAAATATTTTATTACAGTATCGTTGTAAATGGTTTTAAAAAATCTGAAGTGAGCAACACATGACTTTCAATACAGAGTCATATTCATAATCCAGTAAGTTGAGTTTAACTGCTCAAATTGACATGGATACTTGATTTTATTTTCAGTTTACAATTTCAATACGTCTTCTTCTGCATTAGGCAACTTAATGCATTTTAAAACGTCGTCATCTCTTCAAAATTCCAAAAAAATTAACTCCCGAAAACGACCCATCCCAGAATAATGGAGCTGGTCTTATTCGTTTCGTCTCTAAAATTACGAGTAAATCATGTATTTAATGTATACTTTTGAACATAGTTTTTATGTTTTCTGATTTTGATGGTTTTGTGGGTCATTTTTCAAGATAAGTCTAGTTCTATCTTTTTGAATCAATCGTGGCAAAAATCTAATAAGCTCCAAGTTAATCCACTTCGACTTATCTGCCAAATTTTCGCCACTAAGTCTGAAATATAATTTAGAGTGATAGCGGCAAGTATTATTTAGGTATTATTTATAAAGTTAATTTAGTAAGGTCATTTCTTAATTATTTGGAGTTGTATAAGAGGTAATATATTTTAACGCGAAAATGGAGACCCAGGCAAAATTTTCGATTTAGCCGATTACAATTTTGGGGTGAAAATCATATGCGCTTCATAATTGTACAATACTCTCCGGAACAGAATTCTCCGGAATGCATGCAAGAATATAGTTATGCATCACAAAAGTCCAATTGAATACTGATAGGTGAAAAAATATTACATTTTACATTAATCTGGTGAGACAGGAAGTACGACAATTGCTTTGAATATTTCGACCTTTGCTCATCGAATTTTATGAACGCAACGATTGAATACCGATCTCACGTATTTATATACTATAAATATCATTATTTAATAAAATGTGCACTTATTCATTTTATATTGAAGAACATACTTCCTCTGCTTGAAATGAAACTGAGATCATTCCCAAATCTTATAACTTGTAACTATTTCTGACAAAAAAAATATTGTATTTCATTTTAGCCAGTATACCTTGGTTCAAAGAAGGTATACACTATCACTCGCATTCTATATTTCGTAGAAGTCCGAATAAATGTTTTCCATTCACTCGCTCTTAAATTACTAGGAAAAAAAATTTCAGGGTTCATATTTTCAAATAGAATTTAGAGCATTGGAAAATACATATTCTTACAAAGAGTCAGTTCTGGGACATGTGTATTTAAAATAACATTGTCAGTGGACAAAATTAATTCTTGTTGGAAAGGTGGCGCAGCAAAAAGGACTTTAAAGCATACTTTATGAGACATAATTAATTACTTTTAGAACATGGCCGTAAATTGTCGTGCGTCGTAGAACATTTCATTGTGCCGCTCCTACCCATCTATTTTATCTTTAGCGTGAGTCCTGGAATAGAATATTAATTAATATAAGACTATAATTAACTGCACCATTTTAACTTAATATTAAATCATTAATTAATAATATTCTCTTAATTATTAAATTAGTTACAATAATCATTCATATTCTTGCGGCAAGAAGAGCATATACATAGTTTTAAATCAACAAAAAGGAAGTAAAAAAATAAGTTCTAGAACCGTTGACCAGCATAATTGCGATGTGGCTTATTTAACTGAAGCAATTAAAGAAGGTGATACTCCGAGGTTTTTGATTGACATTGCTAGGAGTTTTTAGCACATAACTATAACTGAGTGTTATGAATGATACCCGCCAAAAATAAGTATAAGTAGTGTAGAGGATTTGTTCTCGCTTCTAGTAGTGAGATCATTAAGTGTTTGGTTATAGAGTGTATTGGTGATTAGTGATGTGGTAACTGTAGTGCTTACGTATTGTATATTTGCTTGATGTTCATTAATTTATGTTTTTCTGTGTAACCAAATAAAGGAATTTTTTCTTGTTTGAGTTAAAAAATTGGGTATTGGTGTGTAATCTTGTGATAAGGATTACTTCATTGGATTTTCGTTCCAGTCTTTCATATGAAATATGGTTTATCAAATTTCAATAGTGGTGTACCAGATCCCAGGAGTGTTCCCGCGGTGTAAATTATGCTAAACCGGGGAGTGGAGGTCACAACTGCCTTCCCGGCCAAATTGTGGTACGTCACTTTTTTTTTTCGATCTCTTTGCGGTTTTTCTTCATAGGTATCATTTGGATATTCATATTTGTAACTGAAAAGTTGAGGCAGCAAAGAACCGTACAAATTCAGATACATAGTCAATTTTAATTGGCATTTTTTAAATATATATATATATATATATATATATATAATTATATCTAGCGGTCTGAACATTGGTTCTGCCTCCTTGGTTGCATTTCGTCATGTTCATTCCGGTGTTTCTCGATATTTTTCTTTCTGTTGCGGTTAATCGCACTTACATGTGGTGAAAGTTGAAGGGTTCCTGCCTCATGGTGATACTAGATTTCCTAATTATTCTTATTTTAAATTTTTCCTCTTTTGGTGCTTGTAGTCAGAGTTTGGGCATTTATAGTAATATACTATTGCCCAAACTGAAACAGGCATTAGTTTGGGTTAATTAGAATTAAATACTCAGACCTGAAGATGAATTTAATTCTGGTTAATCTTCGAATTTATGTCGGTACTGTTCTTTACTATTATCGGCACTATAGTAGTGGTTTTGCATCTATGGCGAAGTTAATATTTTACGATTCCTTGAATTGATTATATTTTTTATAACATTTTTCTAATATATATATATATATATATATAGGGTGAGGCAGAAAGAACGTTCTGATTTGGCAGAAGCGTTGCTTCGCTCATAGTAGATGTACAGCAGTGGGCATGTTACCTTTTGATTTGTTTGAGCATGCCAGTTTTAGTTACCGTCAAGGCTTGGAGCGGAGAGCATCGCGCTTTTGTTGTTGAAGAGTTTGTTACGAACAGTGTATCTGTGATAACGACGAAACGGGCCTTCCGAATACGCTTTCAGCTCGGACGTCATGATCCTGTTCTGGCTGCACAAACAATTCGTCGTTGGGTTTCAAATTTTAGACAAACAAGTTCGTCTATTTCTTTGAAGACGGCGGTGTTACAGTAACGTTTGAGCGCTATTGTGAATTGCTTAAGAATTTTCTCAGTCCAAAAGTTAACGGTTTACTCAACGATCATGATCCGGAAGATGTATGGTTTCAGCAAGATGGAGTTACGCCGCATACTTCTAGAAGGTCATTTGGAATTCTCAGAAACATGTTTCCGGGCCACCTTGTCTCTTTACGGGGTAATATCGGTTGGCCACCGCGTTCGCCGTATTTGGCCCCATGTGGTTTTTTGACCTACGTTTGGTTCTACGACCGACCAACAAATTTGCAAGCACTCAAGGCAGCAATTACGCAAGAAATCACGGCGATTCCGCAGATCACTGCAAAATTTCCGAAACAGACTACAAAACTGCATCGACATTGACGGTCTTCATTTGACTGATGTACTCTTCAAAACTTAATGGATAACAATGGCATACTGTGTACTTCTCTCTGTGTATAAAAGATTTCTTT
>OX578153.1:41980706-42168206 GCA_951213105.1 Amaurobius ferox | reverse complement strand
TCCTTATAAGGGTAAAGTTGCTCATGCGCAGAGGTATATCAAGATAACATCTTCGCAGTTTTGATTATTAAACTTCACTTATCAATATTTAGATTACAACTTTTCTTTAAAAAATGAATTGGAATAATGCTGTATAAAATTGATAGGATAATTTCTTTTATAGCTTCCTCTGCAAATTTTATACATTAGTAAATGCAGTCTTTCCTAAATATATATATATATATATATATATATATATATATATATATATATATATATATATATATATATATATATATATATATATATATATATATATATATATATATATATATATATATATATATATATATATATATATATATATATATATATATATATATATATATATATATATATATATATATATATATTTTATATATATATTTTATATATATTTATATATATATATATATATATATATATATATATATATATATTTTATATATATATATATATATAACATATATATATAAAATGTTATCAAAAATTTGAAATTACATGACACATAGCATGTTGTACCTAATTCTTCCTGGTTATACTCATCTTAGCAGTTTTGTCTTAATATATTTTTCATCTTTTGATTATATATATATATCTTTTGCGTTTTTATAAAGTATATAAATAAATTTAAAATGGTCCAAAGTTATTATTTATATATCTAAAATCAGAGAAACTATTCGTGCCCAAGATAAAGTTGATACTTTTCCATAATCTGATGCAATACTTTTATTCCTTGTGTGAAAATTGTATTCTAGTAGCCATATCCCCTGGAGTTGATGGAATACAGCTTTCTGTATTATTAACATTTCATATTTTATTGAAGTATGCACAAATACACTTCTCTACTTTTATATTGATATTTCTATGTGATTATGAAGTATATCTCCTGATCCTTGTATAAAAATACAATTTACGGCACATTGAAAAGTCATTCCCTTCAGAGCATGTGCTGGTAGATATGTGATATTTCAACTATTTCTATGCAAATGTTTGAAATTTTTTTAATTTGGTTTTGTGTTACGTGTACTGTGGTGCTAAAAAAATTCATCACAAACATTTATTAATGACTTCGAAGGAGAAAAATGACAATGACTTTTGTACATTTAAAGTAATATTTAAAGTGTTTACTATTGATGAACATATTGACAAGGAGGGTATGCAATAATGGGGTATGCAACTTTATTTACTTAGGGTTGTCTATAAAAAAATGAGAAATGTGTGACATTCTTGCTTAATTAAATATTTAGTAATAAATATTTTTTCGCAATTTAATGTAATGAATTTAGTTATTTTACAGCGAAATAATCATATAAAATATCCACAGCATAAAGCTCTTGCCATTGAATTGTATTTTGTCAAACTTATTTAGAACTAAATTGTTTTCTAAATTTAACTTTAAGTTTAGATTTAAGTTTACTAAAGTTAGCTTTAAGTACTTTAAGTTCGCTTTAAGTCTACTTTAAGTTTAGATTTAAATTGAGCTTTAAGTTAACTTTAAGTTAGCTTTAAGTTTAGCTTTAAGTGAACTTTAAGCTTAGCTAAACACATATAGTTACTTCCAAATTATATTATTTTTTTTCGGTTGTTGAAACAAAATAAAGGTGAAACAGGCATATCTTCTTACCATTTCATAATATATTTAAAAAATTTCATATTATGTTTCGTATATTTGTTTACAAACATGGTCAGGATATGTTATTCGCCAGATCTGCCTGTTGAGATAATTATGTATTGCGAGACCAGAAATTATTATACTTCAATTTAGGATAATGTTTTGATTAACAATGCCATTTAGGTTACTACTAGAATTTGCACATATATAATTAATCACAAACATCGTCGGGTAAATCCGCTATTATCTGTATAAAAAAAATATAATTTGTAATTTCATCATTCTCTTTATTATCTCAGAACTGGAGAACTCACCTCTTTTTTGTTGCTAGAATTATTATAAAATTTCAAAACTAATTTCTCAAAATATAAAAAGTTTACTGCAAATTGTGATGTTTAAGTTTATGTTATATATTCCGAACGATGAACTGGTATACTGCTAGTCAGTATAAAGAGGCCAAAGTATCTACACTTAAATCTACGGAATCACAGGTCGTAGCTCAAATTCGAGTACGTTCCAGCAAACAGAACAAAATATGGGCAGCACATGACTTTAACTAGAGATAATTAGCGACGTTCTCTTTATTTCTTCAATAATTCATTAAACTGAATTTAATTTAACAAAATAATAACCACAATTATTTTAAATTACCCCGAGTTTGCACTACACCTGTCCCCCGATTTACAAGGAAGATAGGTTCTGCACAAAACCGTGTAAATTGAAATCTTGGATTTTGCTAAGTAAAATCGTGTAAAACTAAAATAACCCCAAAATGTGCATGATTCAGTCATTTATTTAAGTAAAACAAAAGTAAGACATCTTAGTAAACTTAAAATTATACTTAGTTTATAAAACAACAAACATATGAATGTAGTAATATAACATATTTAATTTATTTTATATTAGGAACAAAGAACAAAGAAACAAAAAGACCCTTAAAAATGAATTATAAGTTTAATCACTGTCATCACTTTCATGTACTATCAGTCTTTTTTTTCTGATAGGTATGATGTCACATTCATCACTTGAGCTTTCTTGATGCGATTCTGGCTCAATGGTTGACGAATTAGGCAAGATCTCGAGTTGACAAGACCTTGTCATGAAATCGGTAATTAACAATTGCGTAGGTTTTTTTGCTAAATCTTTATAGACCTCTTCATATTGATTTCAGCATTTACGAAGGTCCCGCTGGAATCGGAGAGCTCGAGCAACATTTGTGTCATATTGTAAGAAATGGTTGCCCAATTTTCTTCCCAAACCAAGTCCTACGCTTATGATTCTTGCTGTGAACGCAACTGGTTCAGATTGCTCTTCATCAGAATCATTGTCTTCATCATGTTTGCTTGTTTCGCGAATCATGTTAATTAAATCATCATTCAATTCTTCATCAGCCCTTATATTTCTTCAATATCTGCCTGAGCTAAATCTTCAAAACCTTCTTCTCCTATAGTATGCCAACTCAGTGATCTGAGAATATTCATGCTCTATTGGTGATTTATCATTTCCACTTTCAAAAACATCCGGCCATATTGCTTTCCAGCAGGTTTTGATCTTTGATTGTTTGATCTGAGTGTATGACAGTCCAACATGCTTAACACAATCTAAAATATTAAATTTCTTCCAAGCATCCATCAGAGTAAGAGATTCATCATTCTCCATTTGTTCTAAGATATACCTGAACGTTTGCTCGATGTACAGTGCTTTAAAAATCGAAATTATCCCTTGATATTACGGCTTTAATAAGGAAGTTGTATTCTTTGGTAAAAAAACAACTTTTACATTTTCGTGTTGTAAATCTGGAGGATGACCTGGTGCATTATCAATTAATAGAAGAGCCTTAAAAGGCAATCCCTTTTTTGTTAAATAGTTTTTGACATCTGGAACAAAGAAATTATGGAACCATTCATTGAAAGTTATGGCAGTGACCCATGCTTTTCTATTAGCCATCCAATAGATGGGAAGGTTTTTTGATATTTATTCCTTTGAATGATCGTGATGATTTTGATTTGTTACTCACAAATGATTTCATCGTATAATCGCCAGAAGCATTGCAACAGAAAAGAACTGTTATACGGCTTTTCGCTACTTTATGACCACTAGCTGATTTGTGAGCTTTGGCTATAAAGGTTCTTTCCGGCATTTTTTTCCAGAATAATCCGGACTCGTCAGCATTGAAAACCTGATCAGAAGTGTAGGAGTTAGCGGCAATGATTTCAGCAAGTTTTGCCGGATATTGTTGTGCCGCATCCGAATCAGCAGATGCACTTTCATCTTTCATTCTCAGATTATGTACAAAATGTTTTTGTTTAAATCTCTCGAACCACCTATGGTTTGCGGAAAAAGATACTTTCTTTTCATCGGGCGAAGTCGACGGCGTCTTATTCTTCAGTGATTGATAAATCTTCAAAGCTTTATTTGTAACAGCTTTGGTATTGATCAGGATTCGCTTTTGAGTTTGGTCTTCTATCCATATCACTAAGGCTTTTTCCATATTTTCCATTGTAACATCTGTAACATATGAAGTCGTACTCATACTGCTTCAGGTTCCAGCTGCTACACTTTTTCTAATGGAGTCTTCATTATTTCTTATTGTCCTTATTGTGGCTTCATTCATGGAGTAAAATTTAGCAACATCCGTTACTCTTTCTCTATTACGTAGACGGTCTAATATTTGAATTTTAGTTTCAAAAGAAATAACTTTTCTTTTCATTTAATTTTTCCTCAAATCCTTTGATATTCTAGAACCTTAACAAATTTACGCAAACTATAAAGATGTAAGATAAACTATAAATGTTGAAAACTTACCAGTTCAAAAGATAAACGCACAATAATATAAGCTTTGCTGCAAAAATGTTTCTGCACTATGTACTTGCATGAACCAGATAGCTTTACTGCTGTGAAATACATACGGGGATTCCCCTATTACGGGGATTTCCCTATACGGGTATTCCTCTAAATGTATATATTTTACAACACCGGGAATCCCCTGTTGTTTACATCACTGTTACCAAAGGAATAAAATTCAAAAATGTCATCAAATCTTTGTATAGGCGTATATGGAGCGGAATATACATTTTTATCAATTTTTTGAAATCTGTTAATTTATAAACTGTGTAAAAGCGAAATCGTGTAAAATAAGTGCCGTGTAAATCGCGGGATAAGTGTATTTAATTCAATTTTCGCTATTATTTAGTAACTGGACTTATTTTAAAAGGTGGCACAGCGAAAGTGTGAAGAAACTAAAATATCCCGAAAATGGCTAGTTCTAGAGTAATGTGATTGTATTATTTTTGTCGTGAAAAATTACGTATAAAATAAGCATTTAATTGATATATTTGAGCATACGTAGGTTTTTAGTTTCGTGTTTAGCGATTTTTGCTGACCATGTCGAAAGAAAGCAGGTTCTTTTAGCTTATACCAAAATGTATTCAGCACAAGGGACACCAATAATGGATATACCTACCAAATGTTATGAAATTCGGTCAATTAGTTTTCAGTTAGTGTGGATACAGAATTTGCACAGACCAAGAGACAAAAATACAGACACACACAGAGACACACAGACATACACAGGCACACAAACACGTACACAGACGTTAAGCTAAAAATAGTATTTTCGTGTTCTAGAGGTCCCGAAACGTGTAAATCCTTCAAAAACTCAAGTTGAGATTTTCGGCATGATTTCAATACTTTCCTTATACATTACCATGTATTGCAGGGGAAGTAAAACTGCATTGACGAATAACATCTGATTCCAAAATAGTCCATCGAGGTGATTTATTTGTCTCATTGAAATTTTTCACCCTGTTGACACTAATGAAAGAAAATCGCGTAGAAACATCAACTTTGATAATTAATTGAAGGGGTTTAAAGATTTTGAACTTCATTTTTTCCAAAAATATACGTAATAATGCAGCTGATAATACGTAATTTTATTTCGCAAAATAATAGTAACAGAGCCGATGAGGTGGTCGAGCGGTCGGGGAATGCGTTTCCGTCCGTTCGCTCGATTGCCGGGTTGTGGGTTCGAATTCCGACAGCGAGCATGGATGTTGTATAGTTGAGGCAAAGCCAGGCTTCTGCCCTTGGGGACCCTCAATAAAAGTGAAGCTGCATATTCTCCCCTTCGCCATGGGGCCAGGGGTCTAGTGGACGTAGTGCAAGGCGTTCCTTCACCACGGGGGATAAGTAACAACAACAATAGTAACAGATCTGATGTGGGCAGCACTTGACTCTCCCTGCAAAATCAAATTCATTCTTTATTTATTCCTTTAATAGTTCATTAAATTCAGTTTAAATGCATAAAATAACCTGCATAACTATTTGAAATGAGACTGAATTTACACTTTTCATTCAATTTCTAAAGAGAAAACAAAAACTAAAATATCTCAAGAAAGGAATATTCCCAGAGTAATGGGATTTATCTTATTTTTTATTGTCAAAAATTGAGCATTAAACACACAATTGTGGTAGCGGTTTCAGAACCAACTTGTGGGAATTCTAGAAGAATTATATTCTAGATGGTAATCAGTGAGCAAACAACATGAAGGCATACAAGATAAAATGCACATTTATCAATTTAAATAAATCTATTTATTTAATCATTAACATTTTTTTATCAACATTCATTTACTTTAAAATTAACATTCAAAAATAATCCAGAGCTTCCGTTATCATTAAACAATCATCATTTCAAATTATGCTCAGCTCAATGATATTTCAATCACTATTTATTATGAATTCAAATAAAATGCTATTACTTATATCATGAATCTCAACAAAATTCAATTTACTTATTACCTTGAATTCAACAATGCTAGAATTATTCTAATTTAAACATATTTAGTGTGCCTGTATTGCATTTAGAATAACTAGATTCTTTCAGTCGGAACCCTTGTTCCATAACATTAAGAGTTTACTTGTACCGAGGGACTAAACCAAAAATGAACCGAAAAGTTCCAAGTTCGAAAAAGCACTACTTGAAGGAAACCGAATTAATTTCCAAAATGAGGATCCAGGACATCCCATATTTCAACAGGGCTTTAATCCAGACAAATTCCAAGTTGATCGTCCATCCAGGTTCAAACCAAAAGTAACAATCTCGATCCACGGAAAAATCATCCTGGAATAAAAAAAAGTAAATTTAGAAATTTGATATAGAACGTCGAATCTTCTCCAGGAACTTCTTCATCCAGGCTCCAGGAATGGATCGTGGTTTCATCAGAAACAAATTATCTCCATCCAGGGAAAATTAGCCATTTTGGCCAAAGCCTTTGTCTTAAAGTTTTTAAGACAAAATTTCGATGCGACCACTCCAAACGGCACTTCCAAGTCGAATCCCCTGAGCCTCAAGAGTCCACCGAAAACTTCTCCTCAACGCTGCTTCCTGATTGGCAGGCAAGCCGCGCCCAGCAACAGGCTTCTCCTCACGACCACACGTCACACATCCAGGCGAGACAGAAATCCTGCTCCGAACCAACGGTTCTCGACAAATACAGCTTTTCAACGCAAAACCAATTCAGACAAGGCCTACCAAAATACAGCACAGGCACGGAAGGAAAGAAAAGAGTTTTTCTCACAGAAAAACACGAAAGGCTCATGGCGCGCAGAATTGCGACATGACACAATTAATTGATACATTTGATTATACATTATTTTTTATTTTATATTTTGGCGGACCATTTCGCGAAAAGTGGCAGGTTCTTTTTTTTCCGGAATCGTACCAAATATAATCAGCACCAGGGTAACCCACAAACGACCTACCTATCTACCACATCTTGTGAAATTAAGTGAATTATTTTTTTAGCTAGATTGAATACTTACGACTTTTTCGGGCCATTTCCCAAGAAAAGATAGGTACCCGAGAAGGTAGGTACCTGAGTCTTACCAAAGTCTAATCAGCACCAGGGTAACTCACAAATACATTATCTGTGAAATTTTGTAATATTTGGTTAATTGACACCTTAAACTAGATTTACTATCATAATTATCGATCACATTTAAAACTGCACTACAATCAATCTGATTGTTGGGTAATTTCCTAAGGAACTCCATACACAATATTTCCCGCCTTGATTTTAATGAATTAATACCAAACAAGTTCCTGAAATATACAGAAGAAATGCTACCGCAGTACATGCTACAGACTTATTATACGGAACATACTCCATGAAGTAGCCCGGTTTCAAAATTACTTGTAAGACATAATGCCCGAGTGTTTTACTAGTGCATATATATAAACCTTCATAGTAACATTTTTCAACACTATTCTGAATATTCTGCATAATTGCTCAAAAATTTGTTTCTCAAAATTTACAACAAAGTCCGTGTACCAAAACGAAGTACATTTCTATAAAAAATATTTTCATATACAAGTTGTTTATACAAGTTGTAGTTTGCACGTTGCTTTATATTTCATCGCGAGTCTCACTCGCGATCGATATTTTAATAATACGTACTTGAGCTTTTAATATTGAAAACTGCTGCAATTTGAAGAACATATATGAGAATAAGAAGCATAAGAGTACGTTCTTGAACATATTGCTTTTAGAATTCATTGATTACATCGTAAAAGCATGAAATTACAATCGAGTTTTTAAAACATTCCGAAGAGGCAGAGAAACAATTAAAATCGGCATAGAATGTATTTAATATGCTCTGTATGGGTTTTGAAGTATATTTCATTCTGTGGAATAAATTGCTCGTTAATATCATATTCATAGAATCCTCATGCAAGGGAATTTGGAAAAAGAGTGAATCAATATGTTACTCGTTGCTATCTTAATCATAGAATTCCCATACAAGGGGATTTGCAAAAATGGGGAATCAAGAAGTTGCTTGTTACAATCATAATACAAGGGAAGTTGAAAAAATAGAGGATCAATATGTTACTCGTTACCATCATAGTTATAGAATCCTCATGCAAGAGGAGTAGAAAAAATAGTGAATCAATATGTTACTCGTTACAGATTGATGTCAACGTTTTCTCCATTCGTATATTTCGAATGGGTAAAGGTTGATATGTGCGACAATGGAACCAGATGGACAGGACAAAATTTAGATAAAAATTTTTAATCAGGCCACGAATGACGATGTTATCGAAGATGAAACTTTAGGATGTAATGTTTCAAATCACTTCACCAGGCGAGCATGCACTTGACGCTATCGATGAACGCATAAAGAATTTTTAGCGCAGATGTTTATCACAGACGCCACAGATTTAAAATGTAAACATTTTACTCTTTTCTACCAGTATTACAGTATTATTTTAGGATACAGCTTAAAGGGTATATATAATTAGAAGAAACATAATGCACTACACAAACGCTAACAACAGGCAGTATACTAGCATTGTCTGTTTTGACATTGCTAAAGCTTTTGATAAAACATTAATTCCTGGAGTAATTGCCAAGCTGGTGCGACTTGGAATCTCAACCCAAATTTTGGCCGTCATCAATTCGTATCACACTAATCGTTTCTTTCAAGTACGAATTGATCAAACTCTCTCTTCTGTCAGACCAATCAGAGCCGGGGTACCATAAGGAGGAAATCTGAGCCCCCTGCTGTTCAACATCTTCATCAACGATATTCCAAGCATTCCACAAGTCAAGCTCGCGAGCTTTGCAGATGACACTGCACTGATAGCGCGAAGCTGCACACCACAAAACTCCATTAACACGCTGCAAAGCTACATCAAACACAGCCTTGAGCACTGGCTCGTCACTTGGAGAATCAAAATTAACGCGACCAGGAGTGCAGTTTGTATCTTCAAACCCAACTACCGAGAACTGAATCAAAATTTTTCCCTCAAAATTTTCAACGAGGATATTCCTTTCCAGCGCTCTGTAAGTTATCTGGGAGTCATACTCGACGAACACCTAACTTACAGAGAGCACATAGAAAACAAGGTCACCAAGGTCAACAAAACTTAAAAACTTATCAAGCCCTTCTCGGTAGTAAATCCCACCTCTCCACCTTCAACAAGCTGCTGATTTACAAACAAGTCATTGCACCGGCATTTTTGTACGCAAGCCCTGTCTGGGGTGCAGCGGCAAAGTGCCACACGCAGAGAATGCAAGTTTTCCAAAACAAAGTCCTACGTTGCATTGTTAAAGCTCCTAGGTAAGTCCAAAACGAAGTAATTCACCACGACCTCAGAGTCTCTGGCGTTGCAGAGCAAGTTCGAAAACTCAGTCGAAATTTTTACAAGAAAAACTCTAGCGGACTTTGCATGAGGAGCACCGACCAAACTTACGCTTTCTTATTACTGGAAACGCAGGGCAAGGCATCTCCTACTTGACTCATATCGAACCAAGTGGAAGAAAGCAAGGTATGTTGTTCCCCAGGTCGGGGTCTCCTGGAGTCTCTCACCCCAAAATTCTTATTTTCTTATCTCAAGTGCCAAACTTCAACTTTCCGTCCAACTTGGTCTCCTCGGCATCGGTAGATGGCGCCACCGCTGCCCGCTTAGGTGAGCAGAGGTGATCCCAGCTGCGGATTCTGAGCCGGCCAATAGGGTTCAAGAGGCTTGCATTTGCCCGCACATCGACTACAGCCCAGTTTCTTACAGTCATTCACAAGTTGCTGACCCCTTTTTTTGTTATGTACATTAGAAATCCTTGCTTTATTTACTTCTATTCACTTTAACTGACTTCATTTAATTGTCTATAGTCAACTTTACCTTTTTTCTCTTAAATTGTTAACTTTTACCTTAAATCTTGTAATCAATCTTACTTTATACACAGCTTTAAAACCTGTATTTAAATTTAACTTTAAACGAATTAACTTGTAATACCTTCCTTGTACTTAAAACTCTAATGTGACTCACTCTTGCGTCTTTCCCGCCCTTCCCACAGCCGAGCAGGCATAAGCAAAGTCCAAAATACATCTACAAGCAGACCCTGTGCTCCAGCCCACCTGTATGGAGCACCAGCAAACCGTGTATTGCTACTAAACACAAACCTTTGGTCTGACAAAAACACTTTCGATGTGGGGATGAGTCTGCTTGGAGGCAGGCACCCCGTAACCAAACGTCTTGGGTCTTGGGACATTTCACACAGATACATTAACTCTTATCACTTCAGTAATCCAACTGAACGACAGCGAGCTTACCCTATGTGGAAAGTTCTGGCAAAAACACATGACTCGATAAGTTCTTAGCAAAACTCGAGGTGTTAAGGAACTCGATAGAATTCCTGTAGTTTAGTGCAAAGCCGTCGGAGGTTTGAAAGTGAACCTAGCACGATTAGTTTTAATATAAAAATCAGCGACGTTTCAAATGTTCAAAAAGTATTTTCTTTAAAAATTCACCACGGAAATGTGTCTCTTACATTGTATGGATTCAGTTCAAAGTTTCTATAAAAGAAAATTTCTGGATTTTTCGGATGGTGTTAACATGGAAACTCTGCGACTATAGTTCAGATTACTATGAAACCGATATGTGTAAAAATCGCTGAAAATTGTACGAAAATATAAAATAACTCAAATACTAATTCGATTTAAAAAAAATTCGCCGAGGCCTATCGTCTCAGGTCCTAAAGTAACTGTATACAAAATTTCATGTCTGTACGATGTTTAGATTTTGCTCTACGGACAACACAGGCAGACAAATAAACACACAGACATCGTCCTTTATTATTTTAGATATATGAATGCCTAACTAAAATTATGATTTTGAATTTTTAGAAATAATTTGGACACAAACCGTAAGATTTATGCAATACAATTATAAAATTTACTTTTAAGGAAAACGCTTAATACATGTACTAAATTGCTTAGATAATAATAACTTTACTTCCAGCTTTTTATTGACATTAATTCTTATGTTCAAATAGTATTTATTTGAACATAAGAATGCATTTTTTTATGCATGTAACATTTGTTGTCTGAATTTTTTTAAATGCATATTTGAGAATTTTACTTTGATATAACTGTACTGTGATCATTGTAATTGAACTTATTCAGGTATATATCACTACCTCACAGCATTTTTTTTCACAGTGACGTAAGATTTACGTCACATTGTGACTTTGGGACGTCGCAGTACGTCTCAGCAATGTCATATTGAGGTCACAGCGAAGTCATTTTGGTCATTTTCATGGTCGTTTGTGACGTCGCATATTAATGTGTTTGTGACGTCACATTGTATTTGCCATTGTAATGTCGTCACATTGTTACGTGTTAATTAAATTGTGGAAACGTCATATAGTCACAATGGAGTTGCAAGGTTACTAAGACCAAACATCGCATAGAAGTCACAAATATGATGTCACATTTTGACCCAGGTGTCACATGGCTACAACGTCACTGTCACAAATGTGATGATCATTGCTGTAAGGGTGACAGTAATAAAAACATAAATTAATACATTAATTAATAAATAAATTTGCACTTATTCATGTGAAAATAATATTGCTTTGGATCTTATATGTGATTTTTAACAAAAGTAAAATCGTGAGGTTATATAGAAAAATTCATGTGTTGCTCATATATGTTTATCATGATTGTAACTATTTATGTAATAAGAAGTGTGTGTTAACTAAATATGTTTTAAAAGTTCATTGTGTGATTATCGATCGGTATGTTGTGCTCAATTTAAATAACATTTGATTGGAGTTTATTACCTTTATAAATATAATTGAAACTTGTGATTAAATTCTTATTCTTAATTAATAGTGATCGTAAATTGTATAGTTCATACATTACTATTGTGGCCTCAATAACCGACCATTACCTCTTTGCATGAGTTTTTGAAATAAAATCATTAATTAGAACACAACACATTGAATTCCATATTTTTAAATTTTAAAATACATATTATTTATTTACATGTATTAAGAAATAATTGCATTAATTTTAATAAACGCTTAAGGAGGAGAAAATGCCCGTGTATGTCCAGGTCTTTATATTATTCCAAAATTAATAATTGATCTAATATATATGCCGATTGGGGCACATACCTTTGTTTGTTGGTCTGTTGCTCATCATGTTTGGAATATTAATCTTTTCTTTTTCTGAGATTTTGAGGTTAGCTTTCACTTTTCTAATATCGTTTTTTAACACTTTACAACATAATTGAAAAATGTTTATGACTTTGCTCATTCTGTCTGTTTATCAGTCCGTCTGTCTGTCTGCCTGTCTGTCCGTTAGCATGATAACTGCCGTAAAAATGGCTTTATCAAAATGAAATTTTATTATGTTGTTCAGACTGTCTGTGGAACCTAGGGGAATATATAAATAAGTAATATCACCCAATTAGTTTTGGATTAAACACTGGTTGAAGAAATGAAATACATTGAAACCTACGGTACATAATTTTTCAAACATTTTTCAAGCGATTTTAAAATTCACAAATTGCTTCAAAAGTTTTAAAAATAATCAAATTATCCCATAAAATATATGAAAAAAATTTCTGCAAAATATATTCAGTAGTTTTTTTAATAAAAATTAAAATAATAATTACACCCTTTATATGAAGATATCACGCGACCATTATAATGAAGAGATCACGTGGCACAATTCAACATAAAATGTGGCATCCATCTTTGTCAAAATCGTGATTTTTAAAGTTTTTATTTCATATTTAGTATTGTATCCGTCCTAAAACCGCTTTAGTTTTGCTTAAATTATGTGCATCTACATACTGAAACAACGCAATTACAATATATATGAATTTAAATGATCATCAAAATGTGATTATTTCTACAACGAAGCCTAATTTTCACTTATGGAGAATGTAAATAGCAAAATATATAGAATGAGTTGTATAAGAATTGCTGCATTTCTTTAAAGTAAAATTATTTTGCTCATGGAGTCTGCAATATAGCTGATATGCATGAAACATTCATCGATATTACACAGAGAACCAGACGATTTTTTCGATGAAGTTTTAAGCATAGAGTTGAATTACTTGTACCTACATGGTTCTAAGTTTTTAAAAAAATACAAATTTTTGTAGTATGGTGATGAATGAAAGGAATGGAAATACGTTTATGAATGAAATGCTGCTTTTATAGAAGGAGACATTCGATTTATCATTCGATGACGCCATTTGAATAAAGTTCATTTGTTTTCGATGAAGTGTTCCAGTTGTTTTCAAATATAATAAATTATTGTATTATTGTGATAATTTTAAAAATATGACCGAGGAATGTATCGCATTTTAGAGGTGTTTAAACTAGACAATTTATATTTCAATGCCGTCATTTGAAGGAAGTTCATTTTTTTCAAAGATGTTTTAAGTTTTCTAATATAATAAATTAATATAGTATTGTGATAATTTTAAAAATATTACCGAGGAATGTATAGCATTTTATAGACGTTTATATAAAATTGCTTTGAGGTTAGAAAGTGTTTCATAATCAATGCTTTATGCATGATTGAACTTTCTTGTTTATTACTAAAGTAAGTGGGTTCCTACTTGGGTAAATTTGGTGGATTATTGAAGCACAACAATTAATTTATATTATATGCGATAAGTTCTGTACTTCTTCATAATTTACACGACATTTTGGTGCATGACAACCTTCCCATAAAGAAATATTTATGCCACAGTATATGGTAAAATTCACGTGCTGCTCATATCTCCTATTTTCCCTCATACTGTTGTTTCTATCTAAATATTATTAAAAGAGAAAAATAGATTTATATTACTTACATATATGTATAATTGTTATATATTTTATTCCTATAGGAAATTTTGTTACATAAAAATGATTACACAGGATTTTAAAAATGTGGATGCTGTTATTAATCTCTTTAATGCTTTGGTTAGGTCTAGGCTAGAATATTTCTCCATTACATGTAGACTTTTCCATGCCGTTTACATTAATGATATTAAAATGTTTTAAAATAAATTTTTGAGCTAATGATATTATAATAAAATGGGTACTTCCTGTTTTACTTTATCTGCTAATTTTCTTCGAAATATGTTTAATGTTAAAAGCTTACAGAACAGAATAGATTTCATTCTAATTTCTTTCTTCAAAAATGTGTCCAATAACAAAATTGATTGCATCCCTGTCTTGAATGAAATCGGGGTCATGTTCTTTAATATTAAACTAGAAATATGAATTTATTTGTTGAAAGGAATTTTAGTACAGATATTGGTTGTCATTGTGCTATAAATAACTTTTATGAACTTTAAAACAGCTTTCTTGATAATTTTGATGTTTTTTAATTTGTTTGCAAGTATTTTTAGAAACCATTTGTTGTAATAATTTCATATTTTAATGTACTTCGTATTATTCTTACTCAAATATGTGTGCTATTTAATTTATTTATTATTTTTTTTTGCAAGCTGTTATTGGGAACTTATAGCATGTATTATTTTAAATAATTAAATAAATTAAATAAAAAATGGTTGTCTAACGTATTTATGTCTTTCTAGACTCTCCAGATATACCCGATGACTTAGACTGAATGTTAACACATATAGCTTTAGCCACTGGACAGAATCTAAAGAAGCAATATTTCTTTTATCCCCCTGAAAGCGTAAAAAAGCGGGATTTCTAGAACGTATTTCCAGATGTCCCGTAAAATGATCTGGAACAGGGTGTCTTCCCGTAAAATGATTTGGAACAGGAAGGTGTCGTTCCGTAAAATGATCTGGAACAGGAGGATGTCGTCCCGGACATGATTGACTTATTTTGTTTTACCTGGCTCTACGCATATGATGTCAATGGTTGAGTAACATCGAGGTGAGATAAAATCAATATCTTCTCAAGTCGAAGGATAGGAAATGATGCTCATTTTTTTTGGGGTTCTTAAGAGACACCTAACTTGTTAACTGCGACTTGTTCTACCCCAACGACGTCACTATATCCTCTAGGACGTTACTGGGTCCTGCGCGCACAGCAAATTTTAAATATCTGCGCAGGTTGTTTACGTCTGGATATTGCCACTTCAAAATTAACTAACAATTAATTGTATGAATGTGAAAACTTGCTTTGTATTGTTTGGTAAATCTTCTCAAAATCTTTCTGGACCACGACATCACGAATGACGAAATTCTATCCCACTGACGTCAAGCTGACAACTTTTGATTCGTTGCTGAGATAACAGCCCAACCTTATATTAAATTACCTTGATATAGACGGCTAAATCTTTGCACATTTGTAGTATAGATCATCGGACAGAACCTAATGAAACTGATTTTTTTATTTCCTTTGCCATATATCGAGACAATAGGGTGTTTTAAATATCTTTCCAAACCTTCAAAAATCCCATTGTAAATAGAAGTAAGAATACTAGAAGACTTACAACACCGTCTACTTGACCGAACCTAACGAAATCGAACTGTCTGTGGGACAATATACGGGGTTGGGTCAGAAAGTATTTCTAGATTCACTAGAAACTCCTCTGGATTAGTGGTGGAGTCAGATATTTGATTTTGTCCCTGGGACGTTAAATTTAGGGGAATAAAAGTCTTTACACACTTTTCAGAAGCCTTGCAATGGCCTAAAGAGCTGACACTTTTTATATTCATAGCATCAACATTACATTTAAAGACTTTTAATCAGTTTTGGCGTGTCGTGCGGTCTAGGTCAGATAGGTATCAACATCGAGGTGCTGGACAACCCAGTTGTTAAAACACGCGTTCGATTCCCGGCTCTGATCCAACTGTCCCCGTGTTCACACAGAGTACGAGTACGTTAAATATTGGGTACCGAAAGTCCTTCCGTACTAGAAGAAAGGAGGATAGTACACTCCCTGCAGATGTCGAGCTCATGGGATCCGGTCTGAACTAGGTGGCACTGTTCCGGCCGTCCAAACAGAAAGCTTATGCTTTCAAGTAGATCGGTCGGTCTGAGACAAAAGAAAATATCAACATCGATACCATATCTAACAAAGCCAATTTTTATTGAAACGATTATTTTCTATGATAATATTCATTATTACACAAAATTAAACTTATTAAAAATATTGCAATTTTTTTAAAGTTTCCCTGACTTCGACAGGTTTTAATACTATAGTAATTAATATACTATTATTTAAGTCTCTCGAAGTAAACATAAGACTGTATAATAATATTACGAATTATTAAAGAAAAATATAAACCTACAAATGTAAAACAAATTACTAAGCAATGTAATTAGAACTTACTCCTTGCAAACAAACTCAATAAAACCTTCAGAATCGAAATTCTATCCAACTCCGTAAAATAAATAACCTCTTAAAAAGAAATGAGTTTCCCGTGATTAAATCACTTGAAAGGCTCTTACGATGATATTTAATGCAGCAAACATAAAAGTTGTAATAGGGTTCAAGAAAATTATATTCTGTGCTTACAGAATTAGATTGGGATTGAATTCGCGTCACTGCATCTCAATTCTCTTCGTGATTGTATTACAAGGAGGATAAGGAAATTAATATTATCATAAGAGAGTAAATATTTATTTATTTCATTAATGTTGTTTATGTGATTCTGCTAAAAAACGAGAAACACGTGGATTTGTTTTCGAAACATACACTGCAAAATATTTCCTTATAGCTAAAGAATAAAGTTAAAAAAATCAGTCTATTTCATTTTGAAAACATGACGATTTCAGGGATAAGTAAATTCTTCTTATCCCTTCCTACAAGAGACTTCCTACTTTTACACAAGATACTTCCTACTTTTACACAAGCTACTTCCTGGGCGCGGTAGCCCATTGGTTAGCGCGCTGGAGTTGCGCTCGGTAGGCCCGGGTTCGATTCCAGCCACTGCCAAAAACAGCCGCCGTGTTCACGCGGAGTACGATCACGTTAAACATGTGGGTCCGTAAGTCCTTCCGAGAGGTTGGTGGTAGGGGAAGGATGGTACGGTCCCTGTGGATGCCTCCCCCACTGGGTTCCGGTCTAAATTGGGTGGCACTTCTCGGCCGTCCAAACAGTTGCCTTACACCTTTCTGGTAGGTCGGACGGTCTGGGCCTCAACAACAACAAGATACTTCCTGAATTTGGAGGTACAGGTACTAATGGAAAACCTCCCTCTAGCTGTAAAGCCCACCTGTGGCCAAACAGGTCACTTTGGCCTTTAGATTTCTCGGAGACCGGTTTATTATTCAGCAATAGGTAGAGACTCAATGTTATATATGCATTTCTGTAATGTTTCGGTATATACTTTAAATTGTAGGTCCAAAGTTCCAAATTTTGGATAAGTAATTTTAGGTCAAAGTTGATTATGTATATACGACAGGAATAGTTAATTGTGAGCCAGAATTGGCCAAACCAATTGATTCGAACATCTGTAAATACTGACGGAAGAAAGTCGTCATGTCATATTTTTTGTGTATTAATTGGCGGCACTTCTGTGATTCAATATATTAAAAGAGCGCGTGATAATTTGTTTTCACAGTAAGGAACTTAAAAAATCATATAATTAATTTTTTAGACATAAAATGTGCTTCATCAGAAGCATATAATATAGCACAAGCTATTAGAGTTATACACAGCCAAAATACGAACTAAATTTTCATATAACAATAATACAAATAGGAAAAAATATACCCTATAAATAATTGGATATGCATAATTAATAATATAAAGTACAAGAAAATCTGAAATGATATGTATCTCTATAGCGATTTCATCTAAAATTACAAAGACTTCAAAAACTTACTTCTGCTTACCGTCTAAGACTTCATAGATGTCAAACCACCATCCACGTACAGAATCACTAAAATATTACCATCTCCGCTTTTACTTTATACATCTGCATATTTATTATTGAACTTGTCATTCACTTCGTATTATTATCTATGCATCTTAAATTCTTGTTGAATAAGTTTCTTGCCATTCAGTTTATTATAATTGCTCTTCATCAATACGTAAATTGAAGCCAAGTTGCTATTGATATGAAGATTAAACAATCAACCGTTTATCCACATATAGGCCATGCTTCTTGTAGAAATTCTCATATGAGTAAAATTCTAGTGTTTTCAGCATTAGAATATCTATTGTTAATATTTTTCTTGCCTCGAAAATTACTAATTTGTTTTGTAAAAGGAAATCACAATTTTTTTCAAACATACATTTATTAGTAAAGAAATGTCAGGAAAATATTTTACACTCTATGGAACTTTAATATATGTGAAAGTCAAATGGATATTCTTATAACTGATATTTCTGTGTTAATATCCATTTAGATACAAATGTAAATATACGTGACGGAATAAAGTCATACTGATGTTATCACAACATATCCAAAAGATATACAAGCATCAGATATAAAGGAACCATTACAAGAACTGTGTTGACAGACGAATACAGGACAATTTATCATATCTAGGCATGGAATATTTTATTAGTGTCACTACCACATTCCTTCTACGTTTGCGGTATATTTATATTTTTTGTGCAACATATATCTTAGTTATATATATATATAACCACAAGGTCGCTATATATATATATATATATTAGAAAAATATCTGAAAAATACTATACATAAAATACATTATCATAACACTGCGAAATACTGCAAAATGTTAAGGCGCAATGCCGCACTTTCATGTTAAGCAGATATATTATAGTAAATACAAAAACAGATTTAAAAAGTAGGGGCAGAAAGGAAGGGGTAAAAAGGGTGAAAAGAAGGGAGAGTGTTAACAGGAACGACAGTAAAAAGGCTGGGGGGATTGTGACCCCCCGTTCCCGTTTAAAGCGCTTTAATTCCCAAGAAACATTCCCGATGCCTCTGTCTTCCTGAAGCACCCCTCCGCCCGATGAAATCAATAAAACATCCTGAAGTAAAAAGACCAGGAAGCACAAAAGGGCTCAAGATATGAAAATAAACCAAAGCTGTCCCTTGAGCAAAATGCTCGAAGACCACGAGAAACGTCGTGTAAAGATGCTGCACCGATATACAATCATCATGCAATACCGTTTCATTCCTTCTTTAAGACCAAGCGTACATAGTGCCTTAGATATCGAAGTGGATAATGGCACCTTGTTGCTTCTTGGAGTAATTTATGAATATAGTGTTGCAGTTCTTCTTTTTCTGTATAGAGACGTCTATCTCTATTTAAATGATTAATAATTACATTTCTGAATATACCATTACTTAAATTGGATTCCCAGTCTATTATAAAATTAACATCGAAATCAAAGTTGTCTTGTTTGTCATAAAGCTTAAAACATATTTTGTCATTTTCATTATAATAAATACTTATATCCAGGAAGTCAATAATTCCCATATTTGTATATGGAGTTTCTATAAGTTCCAGGCAGTTAGGGTAAAACCCAAAATCAATATGGTTATGTTGATCAGTTTGTCCAATCATCACATCGTCAACATAGCGGTAGAAGGGTAATTCATTAACCAAATAAGTACCGTGTTCGTACTTGCTCAAGTAAATATCGGCAAGAATGGAGGAGCAACCCCCACCCATGAGGATACCCTGTATTTTGCGATAAAAATCCACTCCAATGTGCAGAATATTTTCAAACAAGACAATATTTATCAGCTTTTTATATTTGTTAACTGAGATGGTGGAGTGTAGATTGCAATGTTCATGAAGCTCCATTGGAATGTCAAATAAATATTTTAAGTTTATGTGATTAAAAGGGTCTTTAAAATCGAACCATCTAAAAAACATTTTCTCCTGTATTCTACTTAATTTGTCAATTAATTCATAAGAATTTGATTATATATATATATATATATATATATATATATATATATATATATATATATATATATATATATATATATATATATATATATATATATATATATATATATATATATATATATATATATATATATATATATATATATATATATATGTATATATATATATATATATGTATATATATATATATATGTATATATATATATATGTATATATATATATATATATATATATATATATATGTATATATATATATATATATGTATATATATATATATATAAGATAGAAAGTGGAAACTATTAAAGATATTGAAGTGTTATAGAACTTATGCGCAAAGCAGCTACAAATACTATACACGATATAAATATAACAAGAAAGATCAATCATGCTTAAAGCATTGATTATGAAACACTTTCCAACTTCAATGCAATTTTATTTAAAAAAGTCGAAAATGCAATACATTCCTCGGTAATATTTTAAAACTTATCACGATACTACATTCATTTATTATATTTGGAAACTTAAATCTTCATTGAAAAAAATGAACTTCATTCAAAAGACGGCATTGAAATATAAATTGCGTGGTTTAAATATCTCTAAAATGCAATACATTCCACGGTAATATTTTTAAATCTATCATAATACTACGATAATTTATTATATTTGAAAACTTCATCGAAAACAACTGAAATTAATTCAAATGACGTCATATTTAAAAAATAACACGCCTGGATCTCTCTATAAAAGCAGGATTCCATTCATAACTTTCTCCATTTCATTCATCACAATACTATAATAATTTATTTTATTTAAAAATTAAGACCATGGAGTTACAATTCATAAACTTTATGCTTAAAACTTGATCGAAAAATATCGTCCTTCTGTTTATAAAATCAATTAATATTTCATTCATATCAGCCATGCAGACTTCATGGACTGAATTATTTTGTGTTAAAGAAATACAGTAATTCTAATACAACTCATTCTACATATTTTGCTGTTTACATTTTACATTGGTGAAAAATAGGCTTAATTGTAGAAATAATCAAATTTGAATGAGAATTTAAACTCAAATATATTGTCATTGTGTTGTTTTAGTATGTAGATGCACAGAATTTAAGCAGAAATAAAGTAGTTTTAGGATGGATACAACACTCAATATGAATTAAAAAGAACTTTAAAAAATCACGAATTTGAAACAAGATGGATGCCATATCTGATTTTGAAGTGGGTCATGTGATCGTTTCATATCATGGTCACGTGATCGTTTCAATTAAGATGTGTAATTATTATTTTAATTTTTATTTAAAAAACTACTGAATATATTTAGCTGAATTTTTTTTTTATATATTTTATGGAACAATTTGACTATTACCTAAAATTTTCGAAGCAATTTGTGAATTTTAAATCCGCTTAAAAAATGTTAGAAAAATTAGGTCCCATAGGGCTCAATGTATTTCATTTTTTCAACCCGGGTTCAATCCAAAACTAATTGTGTGATATTATTCATTTATATTCCCATAGGTCCTACAGACCGTCTGAACAACATACTAAAATTTCATTTTGATTAAGTCATTTTTACGGCAGTTATCGTGCTAACGGACAGACAGACAGACAGACAGACAGACAGACAGACAGAATGAACAAAGTCATAAACACTTTTCAACTTTGTTGTAAAGTGTTAAAAAGTATAAATAGCATGTAAAACATTGGAAAAAAGAAGAAGAAAGGCTTAGCGAGAAGCTTACTTAATGGCTGTAAGGGGGGTTGTGACCTTACACCCCAGTTGTCAACATGCATGTCATAATTGCCGCGGCATTGCAATATATTCAAACCTTAAAAGAAAAATATGAAAATGTTATGCTATATCGGAAAGTTAACATACCCCATCAAGAAATTAATAATAGGATCGAAGCATTATATCAAAAAACAGGTATTAAATACACTAGCAGAATTAAATTCCTATACTTAATTAATATTCCTAAATTGCATAAGTGTCCTACTAGTTTCAGACCTGTTACAGTCGGTTATAATACTTATCTTACCAAAGCTAATTCAATTCTACTCAAACTTTTAAAACCTTTATTGCAACAAATTAATAATAAAGGTAGTTACATCATCAAGAACAGTCAAGAAGTTATAAAGTCTTTAAAATATAAAAAAATTCAATTATGCTTTAAAACCTATGATTTTCAGGAACTCTTCAACAATATTGATCTTGAAGACCTATCTCACATTCTAAACCTTTTATATGAAGAATATGACTTGAAGAAAATTGTAGAATTCATTAAATACAAGTCTTTAATAAATATTGTCATAAAAGAAAACTACCTTTTTAATGGAATTTATTTCTATCAGCAAATTAAAGGCATCCCCATGGGAAGAGGGTGCTCATCTATACTTGCAGATTTGTACCTCAACTATTATGAAAGCCAATCACATCTTAATAATGAAATCATATACCTACGTTATGTGGATGATTTGATAGTTGGATATGAAGATGAGAATTATAGCATGAATTTTGATTTCTACCCACCAAACTTAATCTTGAAAGAAAATCCAACTATGCTTAACAATGTAGTGGAATTTTCAGATTTAAGCATCGATTTCAGTAAAATACCTGTAAATTTTACTATCTATGATAAAAGAAAAAGTTTTAAAATACCTAACACCGGTCTGATAAATTGGAATTTCAATCTTCTTCAATATCTTTAGGAATGTATTTTTGGGGGGATTGGCTAGAATACAGAGAATTATCAAAAATGAAGACATCCGTATTGATTTTGATAAGGCTTTTCTACGACAAGCATATCTACAACAATACCCCATTCCTTTTATGCAACATTATATTAATAACTTCTATGGTAATAATATTGAATGTTGTTCAATGTTAAAATCAATTTCATCTCAATTTGGTCGATGATGGTTCCATACTATGAATAACAGGACCGCAGAACGATAACACGCACAGATACAAAAAGGTCATAGTAGTCTGAAGGACTAGTATGCCATCCAGTATCGGACTGCACCTTATCATTGTACTTTTCTTTTTCAACGGTCTTCTGATGATTATTATTGGCACTTCGGAGGTTGGCTTCAGCCAGAGCTGGCGTCCAGGAGTGCAATGCCGCGGCAATTATGACATGCATGTTGGCAACAGGGGTGTAAGTTCAATACCCCTTACCGCCATTAAGTAAGCTTCTCGCTAAGCCTTCCTTCTTTTTTCCAATTTTTTACATGCTATTTATACTTATATATATATATATATATATATATATATATATATATATATATATATATATATATATATATATATATGCATATATATGCATATATATATGCATATATATATATATATATGCATATATATGCATATATATATATATATATATATATATATATATATATATATATATATATATATATATATATATATATATATATATATATATATATATATGCATATATATATATATATATATATATATATATATATATATATATATATATATATATATATATATAACCACAAGGTGGCTATAGTAGCAGTATGCTAGCTAATTTATGCCTTTATTATTATGAAAATAAATTTACATCAACTGATTATAAAATTTACAGATATATGTTAAAGATCTGATTTGTTTAGTGTTTATTGACAACTTTGCCACAGATATGCATTTCTATCCGGGCAATTTGGAATTAATTCCTAATAAGCTTTTATTAGAAATTGTTTTATATTTTTAATTTAAATCTAAGTATTGAAACAACCAATAGGATAGTTACTAATATATATGATAAAAAATATTTTCATTTTAATATTAATAAAATATTGCCATTTAATTCCTGTAACTCTATTGAATTATTTAGAAATATTATAGCTCAAATTTTCAGAATTTTCAAATTATCAGACAAAAAAATTTAGGCATCGCACATTGATAACCTAATATATACCAGTATATTATATAAATATCCAGTATATTTAGAAAATATTATAGTTAAAAAGTTTAAATTAGCTGAATATACTTAAATCTCCACCCTAGTATCTTATATTAACTAATTATCAATATTATTTTGTATTAGCATAACGATGTACTTTCAACCTGCTAGAGATGTACTTTCAGCCTTATATTGCTGTCATTCTTTTTCTCTCCCCTATATTACGTATATTATACAGATGAATTTAAAACATTTTATACTTATTTTCTGGGAATGGCAACATGTCTCGTTATGTATTGCTTTAAGGGAGACATGTGCAGAATTTTCTCAGGAAGATATTTGATTCATATTTTACTTTCGAATCTTTAAGCTTCTTTGCCAAGAAGATAGAATTTATAGATATTACTTCTTTCCGTTTCTGGAAACAAGCTTTGTTGGTTTATTTTGAATAGATACTAGGTCCTGATGAAGAATCTATTCAAAATGAATTCCTTTTTAAGCCTAGTGCTTTTCCACGTGTTTAGATTTAATACTTTGTCATTTTCTGATTTTTAATATTCGAAATCTCAGGACTGATATTGTTGATTATACATGGTGTCCAAAAAATATTGACTTAGGCTTTTATTCCTTAAATACTGATCTTCGACATATATAACAAGAAAGATTAATCATGCGTAAAGCACTGATTATGAAACACTTTCCAACTTTAATGCAATTTTATTTAAACAACTGTAAAATGCTATACATTCCTCAGTACTATTTTGAAAATTATCACAATACTACATTAATTTATTATATTGGAAAACTTCATCGAAAACAAAAGGAAATGTATTAAAATGACGGCATTGAAATATAAATTGCCTGGTTAAAACATCTTTAAAATGCGAAACATTCCTCGGTAATATTTTTAAAATTATCATAATACTGCAATAATTTACTATATTTGAAAACTTCATCGAAAACAAATGAAATTTATTCAAATGACGTTGTCAAAATATAACACGCATGGCTCTCTCTATAAAAGCAGGCTTTTATTTATAACCTGTTTTCAATTCATTTCTTTCATCACAAAACGATAATAATTTATTTTATTTAAAAATTTAAGACCATAGAGGTACAAGTAATTAAACTCTACGTTTAAAACTCCATTGAAAAAATCATCTAAAATCAATGAATATATCATTCATATCAACTATATTGCAGATTATATGAGCTAAATAATTTTGCGTTAAAGAAATTCAGCAATTCTTATACAACTCATTCTACATCATTTGATATTTACATTCTCCATAAGTGACAAGAAAGATTAATTATGCATATAGCATTGATTATTAAACACATTCCAATTTCAATCCAATTTTATATAAAACATCTCTAAAATGCGATACATTCCTCGGTGATATTTTTAAAATTATCACAATACTACATTAATTTATTATATCTAAAAACTTAAAATTTCATCGAAAAAATGAACTTCATTCAAATGACGGCATTGATATATAAATTGCCTGGTTTAAACATCTCAAAAATGCGATACATTCCTCGGTAATATTTTGTGAATTATCATAATATTAAAAAAAATTATTATATTTGAAAACTTTATCGCAAACAAATGAATTTTATTCAAATGACGCCGTTGAAATTTAAATCGCCCCTATATAAAAGCAGCATTTCATTCATAAACATTTTTCAATACTTTCATTCATCACAATACTATAATAATTCATTTTATTCAAAAACTTAAAACCATGGAGGTACAAGTAATTTAACTCTATGCTTAAAACTTTATCGAAAAAATCGTATGGTTGGTTCTATGTGTAAAATCAATGAATGTTTCATTCATATCAGCTATAATGCAGACTCCATGAGCTTAACAACTTTGCTTTAAAGAAATACAGCAATTCTTGTACAACTCAATCTACATCTTTTGGTGTTTACATTTTCCATAAGTGAAAATTAGGCTTCGTTGCAGAAATAATCAAAATTTGATAAGCATTTAAACTCAAATATATTGTAATTGCTTTTTTCTGTGTGTAGATGCACAGAATTTAAGCAAAAATAAAGCGGTTTTAGGACGGATGCAACAATAAACATGAATTAAAAAGAACTTTAAAAATCACGATTTTGAGACAAAACGGATGCCATATTTTATTTTGAAGTGAGTCACGTGATCTCTTCATATAGTGGTGGCGTGAACTCTTCATATAAAAGGTGTAATTATTATCTCAATTTTTATTTAAAAAACTACTTATTATATTTTGCTGAAATTTTTTTTATATATTTTATGGGATAATTTGAATACATCCTTAAACTGTCGAAGCAACTCGCGAATTTTAAATCCGCTTAAAAAATGTTTGAAAAATTAGGTTCCATAGCTTTTAATGTATTTCCTTTTTTCAACCCGGGTTCAATCCAAAACTAATTGACTGACATCATTCATTTATATTCCCGTAGGTCCCACAGATCATCTGAACAACATACAGAAATTTCATTTTGATAAAGTCATTTTTACGGCAGTTATTGTGCTAACGGACAACGGACAGACAGACAGAATGAATGAACCAAGTCATGAACACTTTTCAACTATCCTGTAAAGTGTTAATAAATTACAAAGTTGGGCAAAAAAGGTACATAATTTTATGAAATCGATATAAATTTTCATGGGAATTAAATTTTAAGAAATATAAAATTTAAATTTTTATACGGCGCCCGTACAAACACGGCGCCCTTACGGCGTTCGTACGTACCGTGAGTAAAATGTGCCCCATACACTAATAAGGTGATGTATAAAATTTCAGCATTTTATCCTAAAAAGTCCCAGAGACATGAAAAGACAAATATACTGACTTAAACCACTTTTCTATGCATCGACGAGGGTTCTCAGAGGGAAAAATCAAGGCAGCAGATAGCGTTTCAAGTGTCGTACACAAATTGCGAAAGGAAATAACGATTGCATAAATAAAAAATAATTTTCTATGTGTTGGTACAAAAGTACCTACACTGTGTAGAAATAATAACTTTACACAATGATTACAAAGTTTGTTAAAAAATTTTCCATCCATGCCAAGGGTTCATTGAAGATAAGAGGCAGATATTATTTGCCTACGATGCATTTCTGCGTTGCGTCATTTGCACTATTGCTGTTAACATTTACATTTTAATTTCTGATTAATCCCTCACCAAATTTGCTAAACATATATCTGGGACTTTATATGATAAAATGCTGAAATGTTGTACATCATCTTATTCGTGTATGGGGCACATTTTACTCATTGGAAATGTTTCTGTACGGGGGCCGTATAAAAATTAAAAGTTTGTATTTCTTCAAATTTTATCCCCTGAAAATTTTTATCAATTTCATAAATTTCTGTATTTTTTTTTTTTTGCGCAACTTTGTAATTTAATATATATGACTAAAATCAATGTTTAAGGAATAAAAGTCGAGATCAATGTTTTTGGAACGCGATAAGGCAGAACGTATGCCGATTCAGAACATTTAGAAGTAATCTCTCATGCCACGCGCCAAACGTCGTTTTATCGCCAGTTCTGGTTAATTCTGACTACACCTGCAATTGGAGAGGAAAGTCGAATTGTTTAATAAAAATACTGTTCATAATTTGATTGCATATCAAACTGCGTATGAGAATATCGTTAGATACATTTGTATCAGATTACTTAGAAGGTTATTATTTGTAACAGATTATCTAGAAGATAGTTTAGATGATTATTTGTATCAGATTATTAAAGAAGATGTTAGGAAACTTATCAAAGTATACAGTAGTATTTCAAATACTGGCTTGATTATTTATAAATCAAATAACAATCCGACTAATGTGGTTTTCAATTAATACTATTATAATACATGTATTTAAGAACTTTGTGCACTGCATAAGGATTGTTTGAAATTAGTTAAAGAAATGTTCTACACACATACATATAATTTATTATTTGAATAAAACGATTCTAAGATTTCGTAGAAAATATATGTGAATCCGTATAATATTCAATTCTTATATAGCACAAGAATCCGTAACGTAATTTGAAGATTATTTGAAAGGAGGAAATATTTGTCATTTTAAAAATGCAAAATTTGTAATATTTTAAGGAAATTTGCTTGACATTTTTCAGTTTGTGGGAGCAATGTTGTTTTTTCGACACACGTTTGGATAATGCGATAATGCAGAGTTTTTCAAGATGTGTTTGTTCTGCGGAACCCTTGGGGTTCTACGACGTGATAGTTTCATGTAAATTTTCTTAAAAATTTAACAAGAAAGATCAATCATGATTAAGCATTGATTATGAAACACTTTCCAACTGAAATGCAATTTCATTTAAAAATTTTTAAAATGTGATACATTCTGAGGTGATATCTTTTACATTATCACAGTACTACAGTAATTTATTATACTTAAATATTTAAAACTGTATCGAAATATAAATCATCTGATTCTCTATGCAAAATCAATAAATATTTCATTCATATAACTTGTATTCCAGACGCCAGAGCTAAATAATTTTGTGTGAAAAAAATTCAGCAATTCTTATGTAACTCACCTTACAATCGCTTCAGATATTTGCATTCTGCAGCAGTTAAAATTAGGCTTCGTTGAAGAAATATTAAAAGTTAAGGATCATTTAAAATCACTACTGTAATTGCATAGGCACGGAATTTAGATACACAGATAATACACAGATACGCAGATAATAGAGTGTGTGTGTGCGTGTATGTATTCAAAGTATTGGAATTGTGCCGAAGATCGGAACTCGAATTTTCGAAGGATCTACACTTTTTGGGACTTTTAGAAAGCGAAAAAAACTATTTTTAGGAAGACGTCTGTGTGTGCAAGAGTGTACCTATGTGTGTTTCTGTGTATCTATGGGGATATTACATCCACTCTAATTGAAAAATTAATGGACCGAATTTCATAAAATTTGGTAGGTATGTTTTTTCTGGGAATAAATAAAATAAATTGAGGAATTATAAATGTTATTGGAAAATAAATAAAAATATTTCCTAATTTAAATATGGTAAACAAATATCAAAATTGAATGCACTTTGCATTTAAAAATTCTCTGGCCAATTACATTTCCAGCAAATTACGTACGTGTATCCATTCATTCAAATTCGTAATATATTTTACAATTATTTTTACGTCTAAGTTTGGCAAAATTGAAATTTTGAATACAAAAAGTTATGTAAATATGAAAAAGCCTTTATGCAATGGAAAGTGATGTGTACACTTCAATTTCAAAAGAACTACTAAGTATTTCTATACTTTTTAGCACACTTATTTCATACAGTCAAATGAAATATTGAAAAAACCAGAAGTTACATATTCAGACCAGGAAATCCTTAGTGAACCCTACTAACCCCTCCGAAATTCAATGTTTAATCTATATCAGTCTTCATCTAAGCTGTACCTAAAGCAAAGTCTGAAAAACAGATGTTAAAATGAAAATATACATTTTTGAATAGGAAGTGACATCTCTCTTCCGAACAAGAAGTGGAAATCCTTCATGAATCCTACCTCCTCCGTAATTTTATGCTGCATCCATATTAGCCACTATATTTTTTTAAACATCTAAATCCTACGAAATAGATGTTTAAGAAAAAATTCGTTAAAAACAATGGCATATTATAAAATTTTCTCACCAAAATCTGCATTTCAAAATTATTTAGGGTAAAATTATATTATTCTTTTTTGCACACACATGAGATAAATTGTCTGTGACTTACAGATTTAAGTGGGTTGTGAACAATATACGAGCATTTACACTCAGTATTATCCCCGGCCACACACTTAGCTACAGTAAACCTTCGGGTCTGTCGTGTGGTCTGGGTTTTCAACATTTCAACTCAGTATTATCCGTCACAGAAATGGATCTAATATAACAATTATAGATCTGAAGGACTAAATATACTTTAATTGTTGTATACCGATTTAAAGGTATATTTATGCCGTAGAATGTAAAATCCCACTAATTTGATATTTATGGATTTCTTTTTGTGAAATATAAAGATATATATATATATATATATATATATATATATATATATATATATATATATATATATATATATATATATATATATATATATATATACATATATATAATATACATATATAATAAATATATATTACATATATATAATATATAATATATATATATATATATATATATATATAAAATATATAAAATATTTAAGATGCAAAAGAATTAAGAGAAGGAAGACAGTGTAAGGTGTTTACTTAATGGCGGTAAGGGGTAGTGACCTTACACCCCAGTAAACAAAGTGCACGTCCTTGATGCCGCGGCATTGCACTGCTGGACGCCAACACCGACCGTTGCCGACCTTTGAGTGACAATCAAAATTATCACAAGACCATTATAAATGAAGTAGTAAAATAAACTGAAGTATCAATAGATGGAATGAAATCACTGAGTTGTCAACAGTTTAAATACCTTACCAAGAACCAAATACATTGCTCAAAGCAATGTTGCCATTATTTTTAAAATTTCCAATGCAAAACCTAGAAAATTGTTTCAAAACGAATTTAAAAAGTATTCAAAAAGGAACACGATAGTGATCCATAATTATCATTTTTTCCGAAAATATTAATTACATAACTTCCCATATAAGGTATTGGGTACTTTTGTTTAAAAGCTTCCTATATAAAAGCTTGATCGGTTTTCAGTCTGATGACGTCACTGTTAACAATACGTTTCGTTCTGGTTAATCCTCCAATGAAAGAATTTCTGAATATATTCCTGTGCAAATTAGAATTCCAGTGTATTAGTCCTGTAATAGGTATTTTATAGGTTTTTCTTTTGTCATAAATGCTAATTAAAAGATTGTGATCGCTGAAATATATACACAGATCCAAAAAGCATACCACATTTTTATTATCGCTTGTATTTTCTTCCGAGGTTAAATTAGCTGGATAGAAATTGAAATCCATTTGAAAGTGTTCGTCTTCGTATCCAATGATCAAATCGTCGACGTAACGGAGATATAATATTTCGTTATTAATGTGTAACTGATTTTCGTAATGATTAAGATAAATATCTGCTAATATAGATGAGCATCTCCCTCCCATAGGGATGCCTTTGATTTGCTGATAGAATGACAAACCGTTAAAAAGATAATTCTCATTTACAACAATCTTGATTAAAGATCTGTATTGGTTGATTTCGATAATGTTATTCATTGCATATTCTTCATAGAGTTTGTTCAAAATTTTATATAGATCCTTTAGATCAATGTTATTAAATAATTCTTGAAAATCATCAGACTTGAAATATAATATATATATATTTTAACAAGTTAGGAAGTCTTCATAATCGCAAACTATAAATTGTTATTTTTTCCTTGAAGGAGATGCAAGTTCCAAATAAAAGTTTAAACTATGTTAGTTTTTTTTAGCATTTTGCTAAAAGAAATCTTGTTTTGCTAATGCATGTTCTAACATTAGGCAACAGGTTTCCGGTTTTCCCTAATTGTAATTTTGTACCAAATTTCGTTCGAATCGCTTTATTCGTTCGGGAGATATCGGCTCCCCAGATTCACTGACACACACACGCGCTCACACATGAACACTCACGCACTCACATATGCACACACACACTCGCATGCACACACACACACTCGCACGCACACACATCAAACATATATATGCATGACATTAAAATCGTCTGATTCGTGGTCAAGTTTGCTTGAAACGTGCTGTCCCGACAAAAACTGGAATTCAAATTTTCGCCTATATATATATGAAAGTAAAAATCAATCCATTGTCTTAGAGCTATAACTTTAGCGCATTATTCAGGTATAACTTGAAAGTAAATGCGAAGTCTTTAATTCATTAAATTAATCAAATTCGAAGTATTTGACGCTCTCTATCATTCATTCAGATTTTTTTGCACCCAGTTACCACACTATATTTTGATAGTACTATATTTTGACACACACACACACACTCAGGGGCGCGGTAGCCCATTGGTTAGCGCGCTGGAGTTGCACTCGGTAGGCCCGGGTTCGATTCCAGCCACTGCCAAAAACTACCGCCGTGTTCATGCGGAGTACGATCACGTTAAACATGTGGGTCCGAAAGTCCTTCCGAGAGGTTGGTGGTAGGGGAAGGAGGGTACGGTCCCTGTGGATGCCTCCCCCACTGGGTTCCGGTCTAAATTGGGTGGCACTTCCCGACCGTCCAAACAGTTACCTTACACCTTTCTGGTAGGTCGGATGGTCTGGGTCTCAACACACACACACTCTTTCTCTCTCTCTGTGTCTCCCTCCCTCCCTTTCACCCGTATTCTAATCACGTTAATTACATGATGATCTACCTAATTCTAGTTTTCTCAGAATGCAGCTACATATAGAATTTCGTGGTTGTACGTACTCTCTCTAATTTAAAACCTCTAATTTCGAATAATGTTTTAATCCCATTTACTACAAAATATTCTACCTATTTCTAATTTTCTATAGAATGCATCTACATATAAATTGCCGTAGTGATACGTGCATTCACACCCCACAGATACACACACACAGTGATGGAAATATTTCCTAAAATGTTCGAAATGCGTTCATGATATCTTTAAGTGTATTTTTTCGTCTAAATATCGTGATTATCCGTGAACTTCCTCCATGCAATAGCATTAAAAAATAATAAAATGATTCTTTAATTGAGTCAATATTGAATTAATTTAACTGTAATCTAAGAGATAATTCATTTAAAACGTGTGTCTATATTGCTAAATTGTAAGTCATATAATGAAAAACTAAACCAAATTGCGAGAGTCCTTTCTCTTGATGTGGCTGCTATAGTAACCTTGAGATAGAGCGCGCTCCTTCGCCTATCACGCTGCCGATAAAACAACGTTTGGCGTCTGATTTGAAAGAAGGCTCTCTGGCTTATATAGTATACTTTTTGGCCTTCCCCTTTTGGGACACCCTATATATAACTTGATGACTGGATATATGCATTTTATTCCCAACTTGTTTGATTAATCTCTATTTTTTACAACTCTGTGCGTAGTTATCTTGTATTTTAAGTTATTGTTTTATGAGTTACAACTTATCACTAATCTTATCATTGGAATTTCACATAATATTTTTATTACACACACACACACACTTACATATATATATATATATATATATATATATATATATATATATATACAGAGAGAGAGAGAGGGAGAGACTAAAATGTCCTACTGGTGTAAGCTGTGTACCAAATTTCAGATCATTAGGACTTATGTTAATAACAATGGCCAATAAGTTCCAATAGCCAATATGTTAAAAATGGCATCAAAGAAGTTCAAATGGACATCCAGATAAACAGCCATCGGTTATGACCACTTCAATAAAATTTTTGAATAAATTAAATCCATTCCTCCCCTTCCTCCCCCCCAAAAATAAATAAAGGGAAAGTTAACTACTTTTTGCTATGTACAGCCATCGCTTCACTGGGAGTCAATATAGCCACTGTTGCACCAGCCTGTATATTTAGAAGCCTTAATATTTTCCGATCAAAGTCTTCTGAACACTCTTTTTTGAACAACTTTGAATAATTTGGAGTCTCATTAACTCCACCCATACTATTCTGCTTGAAGATAGGTTAGCTACTCCTCCATCCGCTTGATGAGCGCACATGCTCATTATAAAACACGTCATTCTCATAAAATCATAATAATTTACTCGTGCATGTGCTATTTACAAAGTTAGATATGACGTTGAAGTAAAAACACCATTGTATTTTGATTCAATTTTAAGCTCCTGATTTTTTAATACAATGTGTGGCATATAACACAACACACATTCCAGAACAAATTTTGATATTTGGAAATGCTCTATTTCTGGCATCACAAGAACCATAATCTTATAATCTTAATGAATTTAAAACTATTTAGGAGATAAACCAAGTTTAAATATTGTTATGGTTTTCAAAAACTTTAAATTCGTTAAACTGTAGCGAAATAAATGCAATGTAACGGACTTTATTGAAGAATTCTATCACTTCTCATTTAATATATTTCAATCTATTTTTCATGCAAGTTTTAACACAAATAAAAATCCACGTTTAGTAATCCGAAGCTACCATTATTTTTTTTCTATTTCCATTGAAGATTGAGGCATGAAGTGATTTATGACTAACAGTTTTTCGCTCTAACGCAACTGGAAAACCGATATTCTAAACATGTGACAGCATTTGCCTGTCTAAACTGATTGATGGGGTTTTAACCTATGGAGTGTTGCTCTCTATTTACAGTCTTCGAAATAGTCTAAGTAGCATTGGAAAAAGAAATTCCATGTCTCGGTGAAAATTTTCCTTTGAATTCTTGATATTTCGTATTTACGAAATTCTTCAGCATTTCTTGCTAGTGTGGTATTTCTTATATTATTGAAACTAAAAGACTTAAAATTTCGTATTAAGGAACATGAAAACAATGTTAAAAAGCAAGATTTTAATAAATCTTCAATGGCTGAACATTGCTATCGATTTCAGTTTCTTCAAAGATCATTCAAACATGTTCGTCGATTTATGACCTTGACTTCGTTGAAGACTTCCATATCCATAAAAAATTTAGTAATTTAGTTAATGATTTGTCCAGTACTCTATTTGCGTAAGCGATCATGCAAAACGCCCTGTAATAACCCCTATGCGTTCTACTGCTTTGGGGTTCTTATGTGTAATTTTAAACTTTATTTCGTTCTTTTGGGTTGCAATTATTCTTGTTCTGACTTACACGCCAATCCTCTGTGTTACTTATCGTTATGGATTGATTTCATTCCGCTTTCTGATTGGCTCACTCTTAATCGAAGTCTTGGGTATATAGTCCCATTGTTTCTCTCTTTCCCGTTCACGTGGTCATTGAGGCCCTTAATGTAATCGCGGAATTTAAAAGTAACAGTGAGAATCAAACCCGTCATGGCTAGATCCCCAAAAGAATCCTTTAAAATAATATTTTGGAATGCGAACGGCATATCTCCAGGAATACATGAACTTAGGAACTATGTAAACAAAAATGACGTAGACGCCTTATTAATTTAGGAAACTAGAGTTAGAGGAAATAAAAAACTAAACATAGCCAACTACAATGGCTATCATAATCTTAGATCAAATACTAATCCTAGAACGCCCCATGGAGGAACAGCAATACATATTAAAATAAATATTTCCCACGACGAACTAAACAACGTAAATCTTCAAGGTATAGAAAATACTAGTATAAAAATTAAAATTAATAATACTAGCCCGTTTATCCTAACCTCAACATATGTCAAAAATATGAGTGGAGTAAATGTAGCTGCGAAACTGGAACTGCTTTTCTCGCGATATCCAAACACGATACTCACAGGCGACTTCTTCATCGAACCTGGGGCTGTAGGAGAGCCAATTCACGCGGTACACAGATACACAAACTGCTGAACACGACAAACACAAACATTATTGCACCGTCGACACCAACCTGCTCCTCATAGACTTTGTCCTAACGAGAAACATAGATTACGCCCACAATATTAGTACCCTGGATGAATTCGACTCCGATCATCTACCGGTGCTGGTGACATTCGACCTGAACACACCTCTCCCAACCTCTTTGGGACAAGAGTGTCAACTGGGAAGCATTTAAAAGAGCACTCTTCGAGCCGCACTTAACAGTGCCTGACATAATGAGCACGGCGGATATTGACTCTGCCACGCACACACCCACAACAGAAATCAAGAGAGCAATTGCCTCTGCCACAACACATGGCGAGTCTCCAAAAATGCCCACACTTTCCCACCATGTCAAACAATTAGTCAGGTAAATAAATAGAATGCGTAAGACATGACAGGTTAACAGAGACCCCGCCCCTAAAAGAGAGATTAACAGACTCACGTGCAAAGTCAGGGGAAAAGTTGTCGCAGAAAAGCAGCAACATTATAAAGAACTAATCGAATCCCTTAGCCCAGAAGACGTATCGCTCTGGCAATTCGCAAAAAGACTCAAGAAACCTCAAATTAAGCTCCCGTCTCTAAAGATGGCGCTAAAATCGCGTACTCAGACGAGGAAAAAGCGGAGGCGTTCGCAAGCTATTATGAAAAACAATTCCAAACAAAACACTATCTTATGTGTCAGGGCACCCTAAGAATGGTTAGACAAACTTTAAATAACTACAGGAATTTCCCGGTAACGGCTGAGATTAATCCAGCCACCCTGCAGGAGATAGTAGAAATTATCAAAAACCGTAAAAGCCCAGGGCACGACAAAATCAGATATATTGGGGTTAAAAACCTACCCCTAAACGTAATATGTTATTTGACTATCTTAATAAATAAAATATTAAAGCTAAACTACTTCCCAAAAGAATGGAAGGAAGCGATAATTATAACAATCCATAAGACAGATGAGGATGCCACAATTCCAGCCAACTACAGACCAATTAGCTTGCTACCGACACTTAGAAAAATTACTGAGAAAATAATTCTTAAGAGACTGAAAACGCACCTTAGTGAGAATGACATTATCATTCCGGAACAGTTTGGATTTCGGCCAAAGCACTCCAACACTCATCAATTGCTAGAGTGGTAGAGTACATATCTTCTGGTCTCATTAACAAGACAACCACAACTGCCATTTTTCTAGACAAACAAAAAGGCTTTGATAAAGTGTGGCACTGTGGATTAGCTTACAAATTGATCACTTTAATAGTCCCTGACGCTCTTGTCAAACTTTTAATCTCATACTTAAATAACCGACACTTTCAAGTCAGAGTAGGAGGTAACCTATCTACACCCAAGCTCATTAAAAGAAGTGTACCGTAAGGTTCTATCCCAGGCCCGACACTCTTTAACATATACCTGAACGACATCCCTAGGACTCCAAACACAGAGCTGGCACTCTATGCAGACGACAGTGCGATACTTGCAAAACACCCCTATGCCTCAGTAATTCACAGACAGCTACAACAACACTTAGACATACTCCAAACTTGGCTGGAAAAATGACGAATATAATTAGACCCCAATAATTGTCATTGGATTTATTTCTCGAGGAAACATAAACCTCCGCTGCCACTGTACATACGCAACCATGCCCTACGGGCGGAAAAATCTAGTAAATACCTAGGTGTAACGATAGATTCCCATCTATCCTGGAAACAGCACGTAACGAACTTAATCAAAAAAGCGTATATAACCACAGGAGCCTTATACCCAATGATAGAAAACGGAAATCTCAGTTATCAAAACAAACTACTGATTTATAAATCGGTCATCCGCCCGGGAATGCTGTATGCAGCACCCGTACGGGGATATGCCTGTAAAACTACAATGGACTTCCTAGAGACAAAACAAAATAAAATCCTACGGATTATCAGGAAAGCTCCCAGGTACTTAAGAAACTCGGTAATTAGGAATGACTTCAAAATAAAACCTGTTAGTGCCCGAATTATAAAGTTAGCGCTTATATTTTACTAAAATTTGCCAGCCGTTCCAAATAAACTATTATTCAATCAGCATGACTATGATCATCGCAAGGCCAAATCCCGTAAGAAGCCCCGCGCTGTTCTAAACATCGATAACCGGAATTAAAAAAATCCCACCCCAAACGTCTGATATTCATAAAACTCGCGACTAATATTTTATAAAAAATGTTCTAACTCTAAACTGCCAAAATACTAGGTAACCCTTAAATCTGCATCAACCCCGCCAAACTGCTTAAACTCTAAATGTGCAACAAACTGCCACACTAGGAGCTAGGACAAATAATAAAAAGTAGTAAATAAAAACCTCGAACCTCCAATTAGGGTCACAGAATTAATGTCACAGTTTGACGATAAGAACCACATATTGAAACTGGAGATTAAAGGCGCTCGCGCCTGATGCTCTGTCCTGTACGACACTCGTAATCTTTCTCGTCCCCCTTATATGTTTCGCATAAAGTGTGTTGTACTTATTAATTCCGTATTTACGTACGAAAATGTGCAGACTTCATTTCCAACTACGATTTAATTATATGTACTTTGTATTAGAATACACTCTGTTACGAATATATATATATATATATATATATATATATATATATATATATATATATATATATATATATACCATAAAAAATTGAACTACCACCCCAAAACTCGACATGTAAATGTCGATTTTAAGAGTTATGCAAATGCTCAAATTGTCAACCCCATTGGTGTTATAGGGCTCATGCAACGCACGTGAGGATGACGCATCTTGCAGTATTAAAAACAACATGTGTGCTTACTAACGGGTAATTGGAACTGGATTTTTTTCTTTCATGTTGTAATATGTGCGCAAAGATGATTATTTTGAAACCCACTCGATGGCTCTGTGGTAACGGTTTTAAAGAAATCACAGATTGAATTCGTGCAAATATTATTCATAAACGATAATCATAGGTATAAGAGATATTTAAGCCAGTGATTCAAAATAATTTTTACACAGCGACGTTATCTCTTCAAAACACAAGGAACAACCAGGTTGGTGTGGAAACAAGATCCATTCCTGGGGAAAGAGATAGCGACTGCCAACAGTTGCCTTGACACTTAAAATATAGTCAATATGATAATCAAATTCAATATAGAATAATAACTGATCTAACATAATAATGGTCTTTCATAATTATAAAATGATAACTTTTCTTTTACTCATGATAGAACGATTTATGTGACATATAAACATTTGTCGATTTCTCAACTATTATCTGAAACATATACATTGATTATTTAAATTTCATTAAATATGGAGTATTGCATTTAGGACTCCCAATTATAACAAGAAATAGCAATCATGCATAAAACATTGATAATGAAACACTTTCCAACTTCAATGCAATTTTATTTATACATCTCTAAAATGCGATACATTCCTCGGTAATATTTTTAAAATTATCACAATACAACATTAATGTAATATATTTGAAAACATAAAACTTCATCGAAAAAAATGAACTTCAATCAAATTACGGCTATGATATATAAATTGCCTGGTTTACACAAAACATCCCTAAAATGCGATACATTCCTCGGTAATATTTTTAAAATTATCAGATAACTACAATAATTTATTATATTTGAAAACTTCATCTAAAACAAATAAACTTTTTCAAATGACTTCATCGAAATATAAATCGGTTGGCTCTTTCAATAAAAGCAGCATTTCATTCATAAACCTTTTTTCCATTCTTTTCATTCATCACAATACAATAATAATTAATTTTATTTAAAACTTCAAACCTTGGAGGTACAAGTAATTTAACTCTATGCTCAAAACTTCATCAAAAAATCGTTTGCTTCTCTGTAAAATCAATGATTGTTTCATTCATATCAGCTATATTGCAGACTCCTTGGGCTAAATAATTTTTCGTTAAAGAAATGCAACATTTCTTATACAACTTATTCTGCATCTTTTGGTATTTACATCTTCCATAAATGAAAAGTAGGCTTCGTTGTAGAAATAATCAAATTTGGATGATCATTTAAATTCAACTACATGCGTTGTTTCAGTATGTAGATGCACAGAATTTTAGCAAAAATAAAGTGGTTTTAGGGCGGATGCAACACTAAATATGAATTGAAAAGAACTTTAAAAATCACGATTTTGACACAAGATGGATGCCATATTTTATTTTGAAGTGGGTCTGTGATATCTTCATATAATGATCACGTGATTTCTTCATATAAAGGATTATTTTAATTTTTATTTAAAAAAATTCTAAATATATTTTGCTGATTTTTTTATATATTTCATGGGATAATATGAATATTTACTTAAATTTCGAAGCAATTTGCGAAGTTTAAATCCGCTTAAAAAATGTTTGAAGAATTAGGTCCCATAGGGTTAAATGTATTTCATTTTTTAAACCCGGATTCAATCCGAAACTAATTGAATGATATCATTCATTTATATTCCCATAGTTACCACAGATCGTTTGAACAACATACTAAAATTTCATTTTGATAAAGTCATTTTTACGGCAGTTATCGTGCTAACGGACAGACAGTCAGACAGAATTAACGAAGTCATAAACACTTTCCAGCTATGATGTAAAGTTTTAAAACGGATACATTTAAATATTAATTTGGATCTTATTTTATCCTCTTTACCTTAAATACACAGGTTATAATGATCAGTCCACATAACTTTATTGCTTCAGGTTTATTCCATCTCAAGCACAGAGGACATCGGACAAATTGGACATAGTTTCTGAAATCCAGAATATACACCTTATAAGGAATAGAGTTCTTATCAATTAATACTCTGATTTACGAAACTGAAGAAAAATCACCGGAAGAACGCTTAGTCGCCCAAGCACAGGGTGAGGAAATTCATGTTTTTGCGATATTTCTAACGGCACGAAGAAATTCCGCACAGAAAAGAAACTGGTGCCCAACAATAGTTACACCAGAATTTCACTTCTATCCCAAAGGAAAATAAGAGTACCATTCAGAAAAGCAGACCCGCTACAAGTAAAACTAGTTTAACATCAAAATATCCTTTACCTGGACAACCAGAAGGCGCTGATCGATCTCAAATCCAGAACTCATTTTGGACAATTCACTTTATAAGCTGAAGTAAAAACTTTATTTTTTGAGCACTCAAAATCATTTCCTATTTTCTCACAGAACTCAAAATTAATAAGAAATCCAAAATATCTTTTCAGGTGAAACACAATCTTTTCCCAGAGTCAATTTAGGCCCTCGCTCGTAATTTCTTGTCATATACTTTCTACAACATTTCACCCACAATTGATTGCATCCATGTTCTACATTCTGCTAATGATATTAAAAACCACTTAATATTCACAATCTTATGTCTTACATACCTCACAATCTGTCACTATCGCACATAGCACCACAAAATCCGCAATGCGTTTCGTCTCGTACCTGCGTAATTCACAAGAGGTAGTAAAAAGACTATATATTTCCCGCGATACTGGCTGTGCTACAATATGGCTCCCCACACTGTCACAGCACGTGCGATGAGCATGTGGATCTCCGCAACAAATTCGAGATCGGAACGTTTACCAGTAATCCTTCACATATGCATGCGGAAGTCATTAGCACTGAGAGATATGAGGGATTTGGCGCTAATGGCAGCATGCCTCTAATCGGATACTGTTCAGACTGACCGAGCTCTGCACCAATACTGACGACTTTGCCAATGTCGAGCGGTCAGTGGTAGGCGCTTTAAGCAGACTAAGCTGTCGCTTCGGCACCAAGACTGTAAATATGTTGCTTCAACAGTTTTAGGAAGAAGTCTGGGGACATGAATGTTACGAAACCGACCGGACGGGAAACCTCACATAATAAATTCTGATAGATGGTCTAAATTACCACTTAGAGCACCAATGACAGTACATCTGATGCACGAAAATGCACCCGACAATAAGGAGTTCATAGGATTACTTACCACTCCTTCGACCAGTCTTTCGTTACCATATAACAGTGCAGAGGTGGGAGGAATAGATTCATGCCTAACCTCTCTTCAGTCACTCAAATTACGCATAAAGATATTTGCATTTTTTTTTGAATGGCACTAAATTCAGTAACAATAGTTCGACTTAAAAAAAATTGAAAAAAAAAACTTATCAACATATGGTCAACTGATTAGAAATCAAAGCTCAACAAAATTGGAAAGGTCGTTTTAAAGTGATACTCTTTCAAATATTTTGACATTGAAATGAATCAAGAATGGAGCTTCGCTCCAAAAATAGGATAAGGAAGTAAAATATATTTAGTTTTTCTAAAAGTTATATAGTCTTCTATTATATACGTCAAACTCAATCCAAATAAAATCTCAGTCAAGTAACCTAAGCTCTCTTTATATATTTCTCTTATTTCCATTGAAAACTGGCGTCTGAAGTGATTTATTACTAACGTTTTTCACTCCGATGTAACTGAAAAACCGATATTCTAAGCAGTGACAGAATTTAGCTGTCTAAACTGATTGATGGGGATTTAACCTAAAAAAAAAGTTGTTCCTTATTTGACGATGTTGGTGTTGTTCCTGTATATTGAAATTCGATGTTTTATGCCTTGAAGAAATCTTACTTTGAATCCATAACCGTTGATTTTTACGTTCAAAACTTTACTTCCTTCGTATTCAGTTAAAAAGCGATTTCTTAAATTGAATGTGTGATGTTATAGTGATGTAAGACGTATGAATTTATCCATACAAAAAAAGTAAAAAAATATACTTTTTAAATACTTTATCAAATTAATTTATCTTTTTAATTACTTACTAGTTTTAATTGAAAGAATGTATAAAAATGTTTAATATATATATATATATATATATATACAGTTATATATACCTATATATAAATATGCATATATGTATACAGCTATATATACATACATACATACATATATATATATATATATATATATATATATATATATATATATATATATGTATACAAGGTGTCCCAAAAACATTAACCTCGGCTTTTATTCTTTAAATATTGATCTTAGAGATATATAATAAAATACAAAGTTGCGTAAAAAAAGATACAGGATTTCATGAAATCTATAAAAATTTTCAGGGAATTAAATTTGAAGAAATACAAAATTTAAAATTTTATACGGCTCCCGTACAAAAACATTTCTAATGAGTAAAATGTGCCCCACACACTAATAAGGTGATGTACACAAGTTCAGCATTTTATCATGAAAAGTTCCAGAGTGTGTGTATATATATATGTTATATATATATATATATATATATATATATATATATATATATATATATATATATATATATGTATATATATATGTATATATATGTATATATATATATATATATATGTGCGTGTATGTCATAAAGCGAAAATATACAAGTGTACTAAGTGTACCAAAAAAGTAACTAGATATAAAATCCTAACCTTTCCTCACCTTTTCCTCACCTTTCTGATAATTTTCTCGTAGCTTTTGCTTAGCTATATATATATATAATATATATATATATATATATATATATATATATATATATATATATATATATATATATATATATACATACATACATATATATATGATATATATATATTGTATATATATATATTATATATATATATATATATATATATATATATTTTGTATATATATATATTATATATATACATATATATATATATATATATATATATATATATATATATATATATATATATATATATATATATATATATATATAAATTCCTGTTTTAAAATTTGCAACACCGTGTAGGAATCATCAGAATGGAATGAAATTTATTCTACAAACGACTTGTATTGATGCAAATAAACGGTTAAATTTACAAAGAAAAACAATGTCATATGTCGAAAATCATCATTGAATGAAGACACCACGCCCTGCAATATGTGCTTCTATACGACGCGACGTGGCATCTAATCAAACAGACTTTGAACTTGTACCTGAAGAAGGACATTCCAGATTGCTTCTATCCGAAATCAAAATTCAGATATATTAGCTGTGGGAGACACCGACCGACGAAATTCCAGACATGTTTAATAGACGGTATATCCGGTGAATAGGCCGGCCAAGCAATAAGCTGTATATGTTGTGCTGAAAAGAATCCTTGAGCATTCCTTGCAACATATGAACCGGCATTGTGCTGTTTGAATACAACTACAAGAATGCGTCGAAGGAAGGGTGCAACTTTGGACGTCAGAATTTCTCTCATGTACTGATTGCAGTTGAGATTATCCACAAAATTCTTAGCAGATGATATCATCCAAAATACCCAATTGGATAACGTATTCTGGAAGGCGGAATTCTCCGCTGTAGCGTCTAACGTTGATGCGACCATACTGTACCTCCAAATTAAAGCGGGATTGATCGGAAAAGACGATTTATTGCCAATCGCCAGGTTAGTGCCTATATTGATGAGCCCATTGTAGCCGTAGACATCGGAAGTTTTGAGTCAAGGGAATCCTGTATTAATAAATTATTTCAGGGAGTCCACGGTACAGCTGATGCCGACGAATTGTTGGAGCAGATAATGACACATCTGTAGCAGTGCTCCGACGTTCTGCCAACTGTTGATATGAAACTGTATGGTCCATCATTACCATGCGGATGAGTTGTCTATCATTTCGTGCTGGCATAACACTTCGTCGCTACTGCCGCAATTTGCGACTGGTCCGATTCTCTTCAGTCCACTTCTTCTACACTTGCGTCACTGTTATGAGATTGCGCTCCATACAAATTGCTGTTGCACGATAAGAAAACCTTCCGTCATGAAGGTCGATCACTTGTCCCTTTTCAAACTCCGTAACTTTGCTGATATGGCGTCCGCTGTGGACTTAGAAGCACAGTGACTTTTCATAAGTTTACTGCTGGCAGCCAACCATAGATTATTTTCAACATCCCGCTACTGCTCTCTATTTATACGACGAAAATAGCAGTTTGGGGGCTCTGCTCAACTGACGCATGCTCTGTGACTCTGAAATTCTAATAATTTGCATAGCACACTCTAATCTCCATTTGCTGTAGTTTCAGCTCAATCACGTGATTCTGCAATTTTTACAAACATGGGTTTATATATATATGGTATATATGGGTATATATACATATATATTCTGTTTCAACAATCGGCTAAACACAAAATATTAGTTAAATACGACGCATGAATTTTAAAATTTTTGCCTAAATAATACGGATGATATAAAAAATCGAAAATACCAATAAAAAATATTGTCTGCATAATGCTATCTTTATCGGAAGTTAGTTTTTTCTTAATATCGCAATAATCCCTCGTTCTTGAAACTCGAAGTATGGACAAAAATTTTGTATGGGACTATTATTCATCTATTTGTAAAATCTCAGGAAATTTGGTACAGCCGCCCTCCCGTGATGATGAGGTGAACATAAACGCACATACAGACAATTTCAATTTCATATATATAAATGCATAGGCTATGTATGCTTTAGTTTAACTTATTTTTATTTAGTTGCATTCACAAATAGAAGAATAACACAATTCTATCTTTTAGAATGGATATGTATATGTGACAGCCGATTCGGTTCCTGTATACATCTATCGAACTTGCTAAGAACATACCCGAATTATAGGTACGAACTCGAAGCTATCTTTTCATCTAAGCATCGGGATAATGTAATCTAGATCTCGAGTTTGAACATGGCTGAGATAAAACTAAAACAATCAATTCGGACATATGTATATGTTCACATTCTAAAAAAAAAAAATCTGATGTGGGCAACACATGACTTTCCTTATATAATACAATGAATTTACTTATTTTACAGTTAAAAAATGTTATTCTTAAAGCAGATACTTATATTCTTTCCAAGACATTGAATTTTCTTGGACGCCTCAGGCGGACTGCCAACCTTGCACAAGGCATTGGTGTAGGCAACATACAAGTCCGCTGCGTATTTGCAAATAGTTGGAAAATCAGCTCGAGAAAGCACGCGCAGGTGCTTGGCAGTGCATATTGGCTACGGCGTACACAGACACCTGGCCGATTAAAATATTATTGTCTTTGAGTTCTGAGATTGTTTCATTAGTTTGTACAGTTCAAAAGTCCGTCTAATAATAATTTTCATCTATGTACATTATCACTTAAATACACTATGTACACAAATCACTATATACACAGTCACAATCTAGTTCTGTCTATGTACACATTCACTTTATCTAGTTTTTTCCTATGTACACTATCATTCTAACTATGTTTATCTATGTACACAATCACTGTGAATTGGAGTGTGTGTTGTGTGGTGCTGTACTTATGATATAAACTTCATTAATTTCCAGGTAATTGATGATTTTTTTTATTCTTGCCTGTGTTGATGAGTTTTTCAGAACTCTGTCAGTCCAGAGCGCCATACTGTCTGTTGCTGGTGCTCTAAGATGGTATCTGTACGTCAGTGGACAGTATGATATGTAGTGAATTGGGTCGCCGACATCCCCACAGACACATAAGTCCGTGGCGCTCTTACCTATTTGATATAGGAAGGACGGAAAAGGACCATGTCCTGTGAAGAACATTGTTGTTTCTCTCTTTTTAGGTTGTCTGTTTGACCTGACTTGCGGCGTAAATGGGTGTGTCTTACGGCCCTTTTTTGATGCCGTCCAGCGTTGTTGCCACTTTTTTATATGGTATTGCTTTAAGTCCCTCTTAAGGCTTGATACCGGGAGCTTGACACCTGTGTGAATTATATCTTCAGGATGTTCCGTTGCGTTCTTTGCTGCCTCGTCCGCACACTCATTACCCTCTATTCCTGTGTGTGCTGGAACCCAAGTTAGCTGCACTGTACAACCCACGTTTCTAATCAGATTCTGGACATCTCTAACCTGTCCCGATGTCGTTTGGTGCTTCTTCAACGCTTCAAGACTTGACAGGCTATCTGTGGCAATTACCGCCGGTGGCGACCCGTGTTTTATCAACCATGTTAGAGCCTCTGAAATCGCATACAATTCTGCCTGAAAGACTGAGTTCTTATTTTGAAGTCTCTGTGACTGCGTATGTGTTAGTATTTTGTCTGTGTAGACACAGAAGGCCGCTGCCGTACCCACACTTGTCTTTGAGCCATCTGTATATATTGTTATTTTGCTCTTTTTTGGATATTCTGTTATGTATTTACTAACACTGTCCGTGGATGGATGTGTGGTCCAGCTTGGTATCATTTGGACATAATCCTCCGGAACAAGGTTCAAACCTCTTTCCTCATGGGCCACTCTGAGTCTACTGACTTTGGTTGTTAATCCTTCCTTTGCTATAGTAAGGTGGATGGGCATGACACCCGCCAGCACCTGGAGGGCCTCTGTCGGAGTTGAGCGATAGGCCCTTGTCATCAGGAGCAAGAAAGGCCTTTGTGCGGAAGACAGTTTCCTTTCATGAAATCCCTTCAGATTGGTGCCCCAAACACCCGCTGCATAACAGAGGACCCTTTCAACCACTGTCAGGTACCACAATTTGAGCAGTTTCGGTCGAATACCGCATGTCCTGGGAGCGTACCTCACTAGGTGCCTGTGCATCTGTAAAACTTTGACTTTTAAAGTCTCGATGTGAGGCATCCATGACTGGGCCTGATCTAATGTCACCCCAAGATAATTCAACGTGCTTTTCGTTTGAATTCCTTTACCATTGACCTTTATTGTCGGCGATCTTTCCATGGGCTTTTTCTTTTTCTTTCCAAATACTATCTGCACAGATTTCTCGGGGGACACTGTAAGTCCTACCTTATCACACCAGCCTATAAAGTGATCTACTGCAGCCTGGCCACTCCACTCTAGTTCTCTTCTAGTACTACCTGACATTATAATGATAAAATCATCAGCGTAAGCAATTAGTTTTGCAACACCGCTATTCATCGTCTGAAGTACCTCATCGGCAACCAAGGTCCAGAGCAGCGGGCCTAGACAAGACCCTTGCGGACAGCCCTTGAAGACCTCAATTTCTTTACTTCCTGTACCCCAGTTGACCAAAACTTTTCTCTTATTGAGGTACGTGGACAATGTTCTAGCAATGTTGCCAGGACATCTTGTCTCTTCCATTCTTCTTCTTATCGTGGCCCACGGAAGAGAGTCAAATGCTCCCTTTATATCGAGTGAGACAAGCACTGTGTGTTTATCTTTCTCTTTGCTTTCCTGAATCGCTTCCAGTACCTCCTGAATAGCTGACTCAGTGGAGTGCCTCTCCCTAAAACCATGTTGGTGTTTGCTGATCCATCCGCCTTTCTCTAGGTGCGCTATCAGTCTTTTTCCTATCAACTTCTCGAGCAATTTACCCAGTGTTGGTAGTAGACAGATGGGCCTGTAAGCCCTCGGATCTTTAGCATCTTTCCCTTGTTTTTGAAAAAAGACAACTTCGCCTATCCGAAGACATTCTGGGAAATATTCAAGTGAGAGACACCTGTTAAGCCAGTCCTTCAGTAGTCCTGGTGCTTGCTTGTGTACCTGTCTAATGATGAAGAAGTCAAGGTTGTCCGGTCCCGGTGCTTTGTTAGGGTTTAAGCTAAAAAGTGCTAATTTGATTTCAGTGCTTGTGAATTGCTTATCTGAAGGAGCTGTGTAGAGATGTGTGCTATGTGTGTCCTCTGTCTGTCGTTGTGTACCACCAAAAAGTGTTTCTGCTAGTCTCACATGCGATTCCTCTTTGTTCCAATGACTTCTGTCTGTCCATTGTATTTGAACTTCATGTGGCTTGAAAAATTTGCCATTTACTATTTTGAAGCACCTACCGTATTTTTCGGTTGTGTTACTGCAGAATCTCTGCCATGCTTCTCTTTTTTCTTTTATTATCTTCTTTTTATATTGGGCTCTTTCCTTCTTAAGTTTTATATTCATTTCTCGGTGTTCTTGAGTATTTTTGTCCATTCTTTGGCAACGTCTTTGCTAGGCTCTTATTCTGTTTCTATGTGTTGCAAGGTTTTTTGTCCACCATGTTAATTTTGTTTCTATCTTCGCTTCTCTTAGTTTATATGATTTATCACTGATAGCTTGCAATTGTTTAATTAAGTTAGTTGTAAATTCTTCTAGTTTTACTGTTGTTGTTGCATCCTGTAGGTGTTCTTTTAACTTGTCTTTAATGTTTCTAAAATGGTGGTGAAACTTTTTGTGTGTTGATAACTTGGTTTTATATCTTCTTGGCATTTTATGTTGCAGAGACGTGCTGAATTTCAGGCGTATGTAATTGTGGTCACTGGCATTCGGTGTGTTTTCTACTGTCCAATCCTGATGTTGCTGTAAAGCTGGTGCGTTTAGCAATGTAAGGTCGGGCCACCCTTTCGCTCTATGTGTCTCGAACGTTGGTGGTCCGTCGCTTGTATTTGCAAGCAAGTAATTATGTTGACTGCAGAAGTCAATAACCAGCTCACCCCTTTCATCCTCTACTCTGTAGCCCCAAGCTGATGACTTAGCATTGAAATCACCACCAATAATATGCGGGATGTCTTGGATGCTGCTCACTACTGTATCTAGTTCTTCCAATGCTGTTGGCATATCTCCGGAAGGTGGCACGTAAAGCGTCGTGATCACCATGTCTCCTAAGCCTGTTGTTAGTGTGATACTTGATGTTGATACCGTGCTTAGCTTCTTTGTGTAAATGAGGCTTGTGTCTGCAATCACTAGCCATGCTCTCTCGTTTTCTGATGGAAAAACTCCCCATGACATTGGGAACCCATACAGTTTACTTTCTACCACATAAGCGTCTTGCAGTAAGGCAACTTCTATTTTCTCTTGCTGAATATACTGAGCAGCCTGAGCTGTAGCTGCTCTGCTGTTATTTAGATTGATTTGCAGCAGTTGGAGACATGGTAATCCTTGACAAACTCGTTTCGTTGTTTCTAACTGCGCCTGCGAATCTTCTTGTATGCAAGTCTGTTGTTGTTCTTGGTGTTCTGTCTGTGATGTGTTTAGCATTATTGTGAATTATTTAATTCTGTTGTAGACACTGTGGTTTTCTGTCCTTGTTGCAACTCCTGTCTTCTGCTGTTTGTCTTTTATTCTTCAATTAGTCGTCATTTTCATTGATTTAGAGTCCCTTTTATCAATTTGACGAGATTTTCGTTAATTTGGCAACATTTAAAAATGTCGCCAAGTTGCCGACATTCCGCCAAATTTGTCACCAAAATCACGCCAAGCATTTTGGACGGATAAATAAGTTATTCTTACAGCAGATAAAGGACTATTGGCGTTCAAATACAAAAGTATTACTCAACGTATCTTTTCTCGTAAATGACACGAGTTAGATCCTCGAGAATGAAGTCACCCAATTTATCGCATGATATTACATATGAAAAGTAAACATGTTTCTCAACAGTTAATATTTTTTTTATTTATGGGATTGTTTTGATAAGTTTATTTAAAAAATGTGCAGTATCTCGAGAACGGTTCATACCAGCGTTCTAAAGTTTATGTCAATCGTTTTCTAATGGAAAATTACACAAGAAATTTCTATTTGCGTAACTTTATTAAATGTTTTGATTTTTGATGATTATTTCAAAATTTCACTCAACAATTTAGGGGTTCTGAATATTCGATTGTGCTTTAAAACTATAAGCTTCCAGAGTATTCATCGATTGTGATTTTTGTACCAAATTTCACTCGAATCACTCCATTCGTTCGTGAGATATCGTCTCCACAGACTCAGTGACACGCACATACACACACGCACACATACTTTCACACACACACACACACACACACACACCACCTCAAAAATGTTCGATTCGTGATCAGGGATAATTGAAACATGCTCTCCCGTCGAATTGGAATATTCGACTCCGTCACAATGCTTTCCTTATACATTATGTATTTAAGGAAAATAATAATGTTTCCATTTTTGTATTTTCGATGAATTTTAAATTAAATGTATAAACGTTCAGTTTCTGTATGTGGAACAATTACTTCATAGTCCGGTTTGTGTCTGCTATGTTCATGTCATTATTTTGAGGACTTATGGACTCGGTAAAGACATTTTCGAAACTGGTAATTCCGGTGTTATTTGTCAACGATTATCTACTAAATAATATCTAATTATACACTCTAAGACAAAAAAAAATAACGCACCAAGCAAAATAATCCGATAGTAATGACACTTTACACGGAAGCACTTTTGGACCGAATATGCAAATGTTCAAAAATTCGAAGCCAATGAATGAATAGTTGGAACTACTAGTCAGACTGAAACTATGGGGGTGTATATAAGGAGCGAACCGAATACTCAGGAACAAAAAGTGCAGTGGATTTCGATAGAGTTTACGTACCTTGATTGTAGCATTGACTCGCTGGTGAATTCGCGACCACTACGAGAGCATATGAAGGAATTTGAAAGAGGGCGTGAGGTCGGATTGCATGAGGCTGGATGGGCACACCGAGGAATTGCTCGGCATTTGGGTAGGAGCGATGCAGCAATTAGACGATGTTGTCAGGAATGGGTCCAGAATGGCAGATTTCAGCGGCAAGCCGGCAGCGGACAGCCTGGAGCGACGACAGAAGGGGAATATAGAGCGATTGTCAGAGCAGCTGTGAGAGTACGAGATTCGTAGTTATTAACCATCCAACGTGTTACCACCCGGGCCATTAATAGAAGACTACGTGAGCGGAATCTATATTTGTGGCGCACATTACGCCTCCTACCACTGACCAGTATACACCGTCAACATCGACTGCAATGGTGCCGGGTCCTATCAACGTGGAATTGTTCAGATTGGGAACGAATGGTCTTCACTGGCGAGTCCCGTTTCGAATTGAGTTCCGACGACCAGAGCCGACGTGTCTGGAGACAACCCGGACATCGTCAGGATCCTGCTCTTACTGTCACACACCACACGGCCCGACAACAGGGAGTTATGATCTAGGGTGCCATTTCGTTTGATAGCCGGACTCCTTTGATAGTCCTCCGTTGCACCATCAAAGCACAGCGGTACGTTTGCGACATTCTACGATCCTTTGTATTACCATTCCTTTCCCGACACCCCTGACTAACTTTTCAGCAACATGAGACCAGTCCGCACAAGACACACCTCTCTATTGAATGTCTGTGTGCTTACGACACACTTCCTTGGCCAGCTAGATCCCCAGATTTTTTGTCTATTGAGCACATTTAGGCTGAGATGGGGTTTGGCCTGCGACCATTCTAGAATGTAGACGAATTAACTCGTCAATCGGAGGCCATTTGGAACGACATCCTCAGAACACCATCCAGCAACATTATGCATCAATGCCACGGTGAATAACAGCTGATATCAAGACCAGAGGTTGACCAACACCATATTGACGTGATGAATTTGGGTAGATCTTTCAGTGCAATAAATCATTTAATTGTCCGGAAATTCTGATCATTTATTTTACTGTGCATCCACATTTCACGTTCCAAATTTTGTTTCATTTGGATAACTCTTTCTTGGTTCGTCGATTTTTTGTCTTAGAGTGTATAAACTTGGATTTGTTAGTGTGATTTTATGTGAATTTGAAATCTGGGTTAATCATAGCACTGTCTGGTTTTTGCGATGAGAGGCAACATAATATTACAATTTTCGAATCCCACTTCATCAAATTTTAGATATTTCACAAATTTGATCCTATCTTTCTAATTATGCTAGTCCTTAATTTTAAAGACTATATTTTAGCTTGAGTTAACAACGTATGTGTATATGGATTTCATGCGCCAAACCAATTTATTTACGGCGATATACCCCGAGCAAAAAGTTAGTTCTTTAAGAGATACGCGTCAAAGTCGTTAAAATCTAAAAATAAAATACTAAATATTCCAAAATATATTGGTTTAATGCCTATTTTATGCTTAATTTTTGAGAACGAAAAGAAAACGGCCAACTTTATTACTTGAGGCTGAACCGTTCTAGTGAATTTGACAAAATTTGGCATTTTTACCACGCCGCCATTTGGTGGTGTGGTAAAAATACTGTGGATCGCCAAATGAAAAAAACAAGAAAGATCAATCATGTATAAAACATTAATTATGAAACACTTTTCAACTACAATTCAATTTTATTTAAACATCTCTAAAATGCGATACATTCAGCGGTAATATTTTTACAATTATCACAATACTACAATAATTTATTATATTTCAAAACTTAAAACTTTAGAAAAAATGAACTTTATTCAAATGACATCATTGAAATATAAATCGCCTGGCTCTTTATGAAAAAGTAGTAAATATTTCATTCATACACTTCTGTTCCATTTCCTTCATTTATCATAATACTACTATTCTTTATTTTACTTAAAAAGTTAACCATAGAGGTAAATGTAATTGAAATCCATGTTTTAAACTTCATCGAAAATGTCTGTTATAAAATCGTCTGCTTCTGTATGTAACATCAATAACTTTTTCATTCATATCAAATGTATTGCAGACTCCAGAGCTAAACAATTTTGCGTTAAATAAATTCAGCAATTCTGATACTGCTCATCTTACAGCTTGATGTGTTTACATTCTCCATAAGGGGAAATTTGGCTCCGTTGTAGATATAATCAAAGTTTGATGATCATATAAACTCAAATATATTGCAATACATTGTTTTAGAATATAGATGTATAGAAATTAAGCAAAAATAAAGCGGTTTTCGGACGGATACAACACTAAATATAAATTAAAAAGAACTTTAAAAATTACTATTTTGACACAAGATGGATGCCTAATTTTGTTTTTAGATAAGAGTATATTTCTTATTTTGTGCAATAAAACTTAATGAATTATCAAAGAAAATTAATTTGAGTGTGCCTCAACTCGACTTTCTCATACTATAATCCATTTTAATATTTATTTTTTCCAAATTCTACAAGAAAATTAAAAAAAAATCGGTATAGTATATCCAAATGATTACAATTATAGCTAATTACCCTGCACTTTAAAAGGCTTCTAAAATCTTCGGATTGATACTATACTTAACAATGTATCCCCCAGCGGGGAAAGAGGGGAGAGTATGACTTGCCCCAGAAGGGGCTAATGACGTCAAAAACGAAACGTATTATATCGAGGCTATTTTTAACAATGACTGAAACTATTAAGTTTTGTGAACATTGAGCTATAAATAAACCCTTCCCTGCATGGTATATATATATATATATATGTGTGTGTGTGTGTGCGTGTGTGTGTGCGTGTGTGTGTAAAATTTGGAAGTTTTTGATCGAATTTTAAACACTTCTATCTAGTTCTAGATTTTCTAATATCAGAGATGGATATAAAGTTTCGGGAATATCCAATTATGGCCGTTATAATTCGGGTCGCTATCGTGTTCACAGAAACATACAGACAGGCGTACATCACTCCAAAAATAGTCAAAACGTGTTCAGGTGGTCTTAAATTATACATTGACATCAAAACCTTGAATTTGAAAATTTTTATGAAAATATTTTTTTCTATGCTATATTACATAGTGCACTACATAACAGTGAAAATGAGACATCAAGAAGGAATGGTCAGCAACGACCAATAAGTGATGTTGATTGCAACACTATACACTGACCGATAACGCCGTCTGATCAGCAGGTTGATGGGTCACCGCGGGTGGCGATACAGGCAGCAACACGTCTAGGTACAGAGTCAAAAAGCATGCGGATAGTGTCTTGAGAGATGGCTGGCCAATCCCTGTCAACCACTTGCCAGAGTTCGTATTCTGAATGAGGTTGTGGCAGGGCACGCAAGCGACGTCCAATCACGTCCTAGACGTGTTAGATTGGTGAGAGATCATGGGAGAGTGGTGACCGGGGAAGCACTTGGGTACATTGCAGGGCATGTTGGCTGATGTGTTTCGTGTGTGGTCGGGCGTTATTCTGATGGTAAATGGCATTGGACACCCTCTGAAAGAAGTGTAGCTTCACCGGTCGCAGCACGTCATCCACGTATCGTTGGGCTGTTATAGTGCCCTTAATAGGGACTAGAGGTGACCTGCTATCGTAGGCGATTGCGCCCCAAACCGTGATGTCGCGTGGTGTGGCGCTTTACAGATACGGCCGGATTGGACTTGTCACCACTTCGGCGCCAGACTCGTTCACGGCGACTGTAATTGCTATAACAGAATCTTAACTCGTCTGAGGACACGACCATGTGCCATTCCGCGGTCCACGTGACTCAATCCCGACACCATTGCAAACGGAGGCGTCTGTGCTGCTGGTTCAATGGCAGTCTTTTTAACTGGCGCCATGAGTGCAGATCGCCGGAGACCAATCGGCAGATAATTGTCCTGGATAATATGGGAGCATCATGAGTGTTCTGCACATGCTGCAAAAAGGCGAGGAAAGTGGCCTGCGAAGCCGCCAAAGCTTACCGGCGAATGCGACGGTCCACACGTTCTGACGTCGCTTTGGCCGTAGTGACACCCCTCAAACTTGCCACATTCCCTTGTTCCAACTATCTTCAACCCAGCCGCTGCACTGTGGACGCGTGTAGGTGGCTGTCCGCTGAGATTTGACGTATGGACCAACCTGCCCTTCTAAGTCCGATCACCATACCTCTCGTGAAATCGTCTGTCTTCTGGAACTCCCTCGCTTTGAGGCGGCCTGACATACTCAAATACTACGCGTTCCCTCTGAGACAAAAAATGCGAAATGATTTCCCTGGCAGACAGAGCGATGTTCCTATTGCCGATTCAGCAGGTTCCTTTCCTTATATATAACTAAACGTGCACCGGACAGCTGAGTATTTAGCATCATTTACATAACTCGGTGAGCTGCGTTTACCCTGCAATTTGCACATTTTCCTACCCACTCCTTCTAGGTGTCTCATCTTCACTGTCACGTAGTGTGAGAGAAATTAAAAATAAAGGAACTGAGGCTGTGGGTAAAGTCATATTCTGGTTACATTAGATTTTTTACATTATAGCGATAGGTAAGGCATACTTCCCTGAAGCGAGTATCAAAATTCTCTCAAATAAGAATACATTTTTTAATAGCCGAAACAATTTTTAGAAATTTGTTTTATTCGCGTAGAAGACTGGCGCAAGAAATGATTTATGCATTTTCTCACTCTAATATATGTTGGAAACCGATGTTTCATATAGGGAAAGAAGTTTAGTTGGCTAAATTGATTGATGGGGTTTTAACCTATAAGGTGTTTTATTCTATTTTCAAACTTTGGTTCAGTTCCAATAATATTGAAATACGAGGTTGTTATGACCTTGGGAAATCTTGCTTCGAATTTTCGACAGTTTCTGTTTCTGTTTCAGACATTGGTTGTTTTACTGAACAAAATGCAATGTCATAATTTAAGGAAACTGTAATGGGGAAGAATATGAAGATTAAAATACCAGGTTAATGAATGAAAAAGGAAAATTATTGGCATTTAATTAATTATTGTTTTTTGTTTAGAATAATAAGCAAATCAGATGCGTCTATGTATAAATCTTCAAACATGTGAATATTGCTACGAACGTGGTAAAATGCCATCACTGGAGTCTCGTTTGAGAACCAAAAGTTGAAAACACCTATAGGGGCAGCCATTCCTATGACGTGCATTTAGAGATGTCATGCGGGGAATTTCGGAGCTGGTTTGCCAGATTTGGCAATTTATCGCCAACTTGACAGATTTATGCGACTTCTCGAATGTAATCGAACTTTTTCGAAATAACGAATATTCTTCGAGATACGAGCACCTTCTGAAAGTTTCTACTATATAAAATGGACTATATAAAAGAAGATATGGCTCGGTTAGATACGAGCTACAATGATTTGCAAAGTACGTAAATGTCTTGAGAATAGTGTCAGCTGTTTTGTGAAATTAGTTGTGCATTTAATTGCTGTTTTACTGTACCTGACAGTTCTGTCGTGATCTTGTGATATAGCGTTTGAGCTATTTGCTGTATATTATTCCTGTTTAAGCTTGGAAAGAGCCTTTCTGCCCAAACAGGGAATCGCACCCTGAATCTCTGAATTTGCAAGCCGACAATCTACCGTTGAACAACTTGTAGGAAATTGCAAGCTCTTATCATTGAAGTGGACTTTGCATTCTCCACCCTTTAATGTCAGATTGGCGGACAACTGACAATCTGACTGACTATTTTCTGCTATTTTTACCTTATATTATCCTCCTGCTGCTATTATTTTACCCAAGTTTAGTATCCTGCTTGGTCGTAATCCTCTCTACTGGAAATCTTCTTAATTTTCCAGAATCCACTGAATGCATACTAGTCGTACTAGGGCACTCTCAGATCTCCTACATTGCACTAACCTACAGGGTCATTGCACTAACCTACAGGATTATTGCACTAACCTACAGGTTTGATTTGTGCGGTCGCTATTGTAAAGAACCTTGCTGCTCCAACCGGGAGTCGAATCCTGGATCTCCAAGCTGGCCAGCCGACACTCTACAGTTGAGCTATTGGGGAGAAATTGCAAGCTCTTACGGTATACGTGGACTCTGTACTTGTAACCAAGCGTGTTAGTTATCCTAAAAGTTGGACTCATCTTTTTATCCTGAGAGAACACTCAAGATATCAGATGATACCCATCGCAATAATATTATTAAACTCTGATTTAAATGCCTATAGCGCGAATGTCAAATCAAATATTGTGTACATTCATATACCATATTTTTCAAGTTTTTGTAATTCGCATACATTTAAAGTGTGAACGCATGTTTCGTAATACAAGCTTTCGTTTGCAACAATGTTTTTGTTTTTCAGATAAATGACATCCATGCTTGAGTTTCCTGTGACGAAAACGGAGCGTTATGACAAATTCAAACAAGTTGGTCACTTGTATCTCCTAATAGATAAAAATGTAAATACTTTTTCTTGTATTGCCGGAAATAGGGTACACATTATAAACATATAAAAATAATTTCAATATTTTATTTTTTTGAACTATTTTCTTTTTTCGAAAAATCTAAATAATATATATCTGTCATGGCGAGAGTTTTTTTCTATTTTCACTAGAAATATCTTTAAAACTATAAAAGATAGATATAACAAGTAAGCAACATAAATACATATTAGGAAATTTAGTTTCCATTTTTTTTCAATCTCTTATAGTTTTTCTATAATCGCCTTGCTAACTTGAGGAAGAATGAAATTTTTCCGATTTTAGAGATTGTAATATTTATAAAATGAAAGTATTAGCTATGGACATTATAAACATAAAGCAAGAATTAATAGCTCTTTGAAAGCCCCACAAGTGTATATAATTGGATTTAGGTTCAAGCATTTTTATTTTTAAAGCATTACAAAATATCTGTCCGTACGATTTTTTTTTCATTTTCCATACTTTCACACAAAAAATATCTTCGAAAATATATAGATATAAATAGTAAGCAATAAAAATATGTATGAGAAAATTCAATTTCAAAATCTATATATTTTTTCTATATATTTAATCTATATATTTTCCTAAATCACTTCTATTGTTCAATCAATTATCATTTATTATCCTCTGAAAATAAAGCTATGTAATTCTGAGATTTCAAATAACCAGAATCGTAAAAAAATTGTAATTTTTATTTACTTTCAGTTTTCTTTATAATGAATCAATATATTACATTTCATAGTGACACATGCGTTTTTTCTTGAGTTATCAAGCCCACGTCTTACAGACATACATATAATGAGCAACGGTTATACTACACACACATATATACTCACACACACACGCACACACAAATGAACACACACATACTCACATACACATATACACACATTCACGCAGGCATCATTTTAAAAACGTTCAATTCGAATTTAGAGGTGATTTAAAATTGTTCTTCCGTCGAAAACTCGAATTCTAATTTTCGAACCCATCAAAATACTTTTTCAAAACAAGATACTTTGTAATAGGAAAAGTAATAACACAAAATAAACAAAAATAGTTTTAAAAACTATATAAGCCTGCTTTCTTCAAGGAAGTATTAGAAATTTATATTCACAGAAGCAGCAGTTTTATTTATTATAAATATTTAATATCTGTAAATAAAATATAAGATATTTAGTCCGTGAAACAATTGACGCATTTTTAAAATCAACAATTCTACTATATTAAATGTCAAACGTACAGCATTTCCTATTTTTACGATCCGTCCAACCACTTGGAAATGAAATACATTTTTTTATTCCTTACGTATGAGATCAACGAGCATGGAGTTCTGTCCAGTTTGGGTCAGAACCTGCATTTTAAATTCCAGCAGTCAGCTGAATTTTTGCTATCTAAGACTTTTAAACTGAAAGTTCGCATTCAATTTCTGATTTTCAAATAGCCAGCTCCTTCGAAAAAACACAATTTATATTGATGGATAACATTTTAAATCCTTCTAAATACTTTCATAAGTTATATATAAGGAAATTTTGTTGTTTGCTTTCACCAAACAACGCGGCATAACTGAATATAATTTGATTATTCTACAGATGTAATATCGGAATTCGAATGGAATAAAATAAAAATAAAAAAATGTCAAATGAGGGCAGCGCATGACTTTCTCTACTTAAGGTAATGATTACATTTGATTCGCAACAAACTAATGATGTATAATATTCATGTCAGCATAATTTTCACGATTATCATTTAGCGCTTTTGTGTTGGGTAATATACAAAGTTATTTCAATTTCATACGAATCTAACATGCCAATTAGAAAAATTGCTAGCGTCCTCTAAGCCATATAGTTCGTACATAATGAGAATTTGAACACCAGAAAATCTTGAATCTTCATGCATTTTGGGGTCATTTCCATTAATTAAAGGTTAGTTTTACCGATTTAGAGACTAATTTGGACAATATATCGCCAAATTTATCGCCTAGATGAACCAATTAAAATATACTTACTACTGGCAATCTATAAAATTATTTCGATTTCGCCAAATCTAACTTCACAGTTAGATATATTGCTTGCATCCTCTAAGGCCTAATCCGTATATTATAAGATTTTATGCACCAGAAAATATTGAATGTTCACAATTTTGGCGTCACTTTTGTTAATTAAGCGTCCTTTTTACCAATTTAGCGACACTTTCATTAACTTGGCAATATTTTGCCAAATATATCAGCACGTTCAGCCTATTACTTACTGCTTATTATAATTTTATTAAACTTTTTGATCAAAGTATCTGAAATGTACGATAGCTCTAAAGAACGGTTTACGTAAACAAAACTGGTTCCACACGATTTGTAAAAGGGACATTTCTGAAAAGTAGATTTTCCATTAAAAACATCCATAAAGAAATCATCAGTAAACATACTTTCTCAGAGTTATTTCCCATACACATATAAAACATTCGTTGCTTAGAGATATTATACTAGATACTTGAAATAGTTATTGATATGCTAATAGACATTTTAAATAATTTTTGATAAGGAAATTGATGCTTATCATAATTATGGATTTATTATTGTATATTTGGAATTTTAATGGATACTTGAAATAATTATTGTAAATATAAATTGAAATTGAAGGTCTTACTTGAAATAATTATTGAAAATGAAAATTGAAATTGCAAGACTTACTTGAAATAATGAATGATATGGTAACGGATACTTGAAAAAATACTGATACGCTACTAGTACTTGAAATGATAATGAATTTTTGAATTGGCAATGAGTACTTTAGATATGCCAATTGATACATTATTAATGAAAATTGATACTTGAAATAGTTACTGATATAGTAAATACTTAAAATGGTATTGATTTATCATGATGAATACTCGACTTAAATGAAACATGATTATTTATGACAATATCTGTAATGTTCCAACACATCATTTTCGCAACATTTATTAAATGCCATTATTCTGCAAAAAACCTAACATACATAAGACCGTTATTATAACTAAGACTCGCTAAAATTCTAAACGTTTTTGTTTTTACCTATTACAATAACCGAAATTTATGAAAATCGCTTGGCTTTCACTTGTAGTGCTTCCTATGAAAAAGTAAAATGTGTAAAATCTCGACAACGATTCATGACTAAAAAATAATTGTATTTATTGATTTCAGTAGAAAGTATTTACTCATTTGGCAAGAGTGAGAATTATTATTGTATTTTTTCCATTTCAGATAAAATATATGCGATACCTAAATTGTGAAGCATGTTACCGTACTGTAAATAATGAGAGTTTTGCTTTTAAATAAAAAAACATATAAATGTTAAATACTTCTGTAACATATTTTAGCAAGCTTTTTTAATTTTTTTTTTCATATTTTGAAAAAAATATAAAAAAAGTATGTGCCTTCCTCTGGTGGGAGAACCCCGAAAGAACCTGTTCGACATTTATGGATTGAAATAATAGTACCAAATTTTATTTCATTCACTCAATTTGTTCGAGAGATATAATGCTCACACTCACTGATACACATAAAGAGATTATTGAAAAAGTATTGGTCTCCATATTCAATCAAAATCAAAGTGTCAGATTCTTGAACCCCCCCCTAACCGCCCCCCACAATAATTTATCTTTTTACCTTCTGTGCAATACATGTGTAATGCATAGAGAATGCACAGGAATCGTATCAAAAGTAGCAATTCAAGCGTTCGACGGATTTACACGTTTCGAGTTATCTAGAATTCCAAAAAGCTGCATTTAGAATGACGTTTCTGTGCGTGTGGTGTATTTCTGTCAGTTTGAATGTCTCTGCAATGTATTCACTCTAGTTAAGAATATATTTATCAAAGTTCACAGAATTTGGTAGATAAGTCACTATAGTGGGTTACCCCTGTGCTGAATAGATCTTGGAACGATTCGGAAATAAAACTTTCTTACCTTTTTTGAGAAATGACCCATAAAAATCAAATGTATCCGCTCTAGATATAAAGTTAATTGACTAAATTTTAAAATTTCATAAAATGTGGTAGACACGTCACTTGTGCATTACTCTAATGCTAAATATGCTTTGGTAGGAATTGGGAAAATAGAACCTGCCTTTTGGTTGACCCTCAAAAATCGTCAAAATCTAAAATAAAAACGACGTACGTTCAAATGAATTAAATGCTTGTTTTATACCCGTTCTCAAGGTATTTTAATTTCATCGCATGTCTGTCAGGGAGCCTTTGAAAATATGTTCAGTCTTTAAATGAAAAGGAAAATTGAATTAAAATTGCAAATTTAGTGTAATTTTGAATAATACAACACTACAACTTGATACGCCAGTCGCGCACATTAACGGCGGTTTTCATGGTGTCTTCTATTGACTGATAAAAAACGACGTACGTTCAAATGAATTAAATGCTTGTTTCATACGTAATTTTTGACACCGAAAAGAATAACACCAACCTCGCAATTCTAAGATTACCCGTTCTCAAGGTATTTTAATTTCATCGCATGTCTGTCAGGGAGCCTTTGAAAATATGTTCAGTCTTTAAATGAAAAGGAAAATAGAATTAAAACTGCAAATTTAGTGAAATTTTAAATAATATAACACTCCAACTTGATACGCCAGTCACGCATATTAACGGCGTATTTCGTGGTGTCTTCTATTAACTAAGATAGCAATACACATAAAATGTACATTAGACAAGACAGATCACATAGACAGATGCACACATTTTTGTATAAAAACAATTCTAGAAAAGTTATATCCAGAGCAGAAGAACAAATTCTGTTCCAGGGTCACTTTTTCCACAGAACAAACAAGGAACTTGTTAGAGTCAGCTATATGATATATATTCAAGTTGTCCTGGGTGACTATAGGACCTTGTCTTAGGAGTAAATGTGGCTACCATTCAAGGGATTTTTCTTAAATAATTAAGATCATTTGGATCCCTTTGGAAACGAAAAATATGACGATTAATTCCAGTTTCATTAAAAGAATCACACGAACCAGTCTTACACTGTAAAACATCCCGCAATCTATATTAATTTTTTTCAGCTGGTTTGGTGATAATTTCAGCAAACTATCGGAAAAGCCACAATTACATTAGTTCATGAAAATTCCAGCTTTATTACTGAAAAATTCAGCTACTTACAGCCTGCCGAAAGTGTTATTTTTTGTATATATATATATATATATATATATATATATATTACATTTTTGAAGCATATAAAACTCGAAGGCAGAATTCTTCCCAAGGAGTCATCAGATTCCCCTTCACATAAATAGCCGTAACTTCTATAAACCTATGCAGACTGCTCTGAGATCCCTAAAGATGGGCACCGACGAGGAGCTCGATAATATATAAAGCTATATTCTAAGATGTCAAAGTAATAAAATAGATCGTTGTAAATAAAATGTCTCTTCCCTGGATTATTATCGCTGCATGATTTCTACGACTATTACCTCATGTCCTAGGACGAGTCGAAAAGTCTGGGTTTTCGACACACACACACACACACGCACGCACGTGCACACACACACACACACACACAGATATATATATATATATATATATATACATATATACATATATATATATATATATATATATAAATAACACAGAAGCTTTCCCCAATAATGTGCCCTTGTCTTTTGTTCCTATTCTGTGTCAGGTACTTATTGCAACAATGTTACATTCTATACCACGCAATTAATATTAAAACAGTCTGCCCTTACTTTCTCTTTTCACCTACCATAACATATATGGTCACTAATCTTAACCTCTACGTAAACTTTCTCATATAAAACTGCATCGTAATCACATTTTTGAAGCATATAAAACTCGAAGGCAGCATTCTTCCCATGGAGTTATCAGATTCCCCTCCACATAAATAACCGTAACTTCTATAAACATATGCAAACTGCTCTGAGATCCCTAAAGATGGGCACCGACGAGGAGCTCGATAATATATAAAGCTATATTCTAAGATGTCAAAGAAATAAAATAGATCGTTGTAAATAAAATATCTCTTCCCTGGATAATTATCGCTGCATGATTTCTACGACTATTACCTCATGTCCTAGGACGAGTCGAAGAGTCCGAGTTTTCGATACACACTCACACGCACGCACGTGCACACACACGCACGTGCACACACACGAACACACACACACACACACAATCATATATATATATATATATATATATATATATATATATATTACCATAACTATCAGGAACCTTACTCCCCATTACGGATATCTGATTCCTCTCTATCTTCAGTAACATGCTTACAAATGTTTTACAGTGTTGAAATGTTATCCATATTATTTTGAGCAACTAAACTCAATTTTATGAATTGCGAGAGAAAATAAATATGTGGCTGCAGCGAATGTCATGTGCTGCCCACTTCAGATTTTTATATACTATTGTATAAAATGTTAACTTTACTGCGTTAAATTACCATTAAAATACTGTTCATTACTGAACAAAGGAACCTCATTCAAATTTAATTCTGAAGTTTAAAGCTCATGATGCACTGTCCAGTTAGAATCAGAACGTGGATTTTAAATGCCAGCGGTCAGCTGAAATTTTGCAATGTAAGACTTTTTAAATTGCAAGTTCTTATTTCGAAATTCTTCTAACTTCAGATATTATGAGGTAGTTCAGATATAACATATTTTGTGAAAAAGGCAGTGCTTGCTATTTTATACCTTACATGTATGTTTCAAAAATTGATTTATAAAAATCTGGAAAATAAACGTAGATATATTTCTGTTTCAAATTATCAAAAGTATGTAGTGTAAGACACTGTTTCGAGAATACGTCGTATTTTACTTTCTTATACACAGTATTTATTTAGAAAGTTTTGTTTTCACGAAATTTTTGATTTTGAAATTTTGATGCAAATACATGTTATAAGACATGCTGAAAAAATTTTTACTATTTCTGAAGTGATATCGTTCTGTATGCCTGCATGTTTGTGGTCGTTTTCTTGTTTACACAATAGCAGAGGCAAATTTTACACGAAATTTTGTTATAAAAAAATCTAGGACCAGATAGAATTTTTTCTTTAAACTCGAGCGAATGCATCGAAATTTATTCAAAATTTTATACTTTTTCAACATGGCAGCATAGTACAACATTTGACAAAATCTTTCAAAGAAGGGTTTATATACCGAAATAAGCAAATGATTTTATAGCATGCTGTTATTTGCTGTAGATTAGAAAATATAATTATAAAATAATATTGTACTTCAAATCGTCTGCAATATTTTTAATCTTAAAAAAATTGCAGAATTAATTATTTAAAAGCAAGCTTTTGAACCTGGAAATGGGTTGCCATAAAATTAGGTTTGCCAATTAATTTCGGCAAGCGAATTCTAGTTTTGAGTCATAGATTTGATAATGATGAAAACACGTTATATTGAAAACTGGTGAGAATGTAAAATGCTGTACAGAAATTGAGTAATTTAAAATAAAAATATCGGATTTATGAAAAATACTATAGTTTAAATATATCTATAATGTTAAATGAATTGAAATATATTCCTTATTTGAGGTTTACAATACTTCCTATACCTCTTTGTAGTCAATCTAGGTTTGCCACGAGTGTAGTAATGGAATTGACTTAAATGTTTTTCAGCAACTGTCAAGTTCTATTTAATCGATCTTATATGATCTATAAATTAAGAGTATCGTCCAACTCGACTTTCTCATAACAGATTAATATATATATATATATATGTATATATATATATATATATATATATATATATATATATATATATATATATATATTCATTCTAAATTTTACAAGAATTATTTCGTAAAATCGTTATCGTGGGTTTAAATGATTACAATTATAACGTGTTAACTTTCATTTTAAAGGGCTTGAAAAAGTATCTTGATTAATACCATACTTGAGACGATTGAAAACTTGATACCGCTAGAAGTAACCTATGAAGATACATTGATTGGTACCTTGATATCCAAGGAGTAACTTATGAACCAAGGAGTAACTTATACCTTGCAAGTTACCCCAAGGAGTAACCTATACCTTGCAAGTTACCCCAAGGAGTAACCTATACCTTGCAAGTTACCCCGAGGAGTAACCTATGAAGTTATCTTGATTGATACCTTGATATCTAAGGAGCAACCTATGAACCAAGGAGTAACCCATACCTTGCAAGTTACCCCAAGGAGTAACTTGCTACCAAAAGGGGCTAATGATGTCACTAACAAAAAAAATTAACTCGGATATTTTTCACAACAGTGATTGAAAATATCAAGTCTCGTAATCATTGATCCATAAATAAATCCGTTTTTGCATGATTATATCAAATTTTGCCCTATGCTGTCATGTTAAAAAAATGTAATATGTCAAATTTGGTTCTATGCCGTCATATTACAAAAATATAATATTTCGAAATTTTCGTTCGAATTTAAAAAAATTCTATCTAGCTCTAGATTTTTTATATCAAAGCTGGATGTTAAGATTCGTAAAAATTATCTTACTATTAGCCGCTATGATGTACACAGAAAATTGTTCACACACACACACACACACACACACATATATATATATATATATATATATATATATATATAGACAGACAGACAGACGGACATCCATCGAAAAATGGCCAAAACGTGGTCAGGCCCTAAAACATATAATTAACATTAAAACCTCCAATTCGAACATTTTTGTAAAACAATTCTTTATACTAATTTTACATAGTATAGGAAGTAAAAATTGATATATATGTAATTTCATATAAAAATTAAATTATATTTTAGAAAAAAATATTTTTTTTAAATTCATTTATTTCTAAATGTATTTAAATATTTATTGCAAAGAGGAAAACGGTACAGAAATAACTTTAAATTTTAACTATTTGAGGTTTTTCCTTTTGGCCCATGTCTACAAAATTTCATCTATTTTGCAACGGTTTAGAAATGGGACCAGGATGTTTTACTCTCCAGATTTGCCTACGAAGATAATTCTTAAAGCGAGATCAGATATTCTTGTCATATTTTATAAGGGGAAAAAATTTCATATTTATATGAAAATCTTGTGAAACGCAATATAATTGCGCTTAGAATTTGCACATATAACTTCCCCTACAATACATAATAATGTACAGGGAAAGTATTGGAATCATTTTGAAAATCGAAACTCGTTTTTCGACGGATTTGCACGTTTCTAAGACTCAAGAATATGACAAACATGTTATTAACGAGACGGGTGTGCGCGTGTCTCTATCTGTGTGTATTAATCTGCGTGATATATTTATGGTGAAAGTTTAAACATTGAAAAGTGAAACTAAACATTAAGCGCATAATTGAAACTTGGCCTCAATATCCCACCATTATTTCTTTATGCGAGTTCCTAAAATGTAATTATTAATTAACATCCTACAGAATTGACTTCCACAATTTTGAATTTTAAAATAAATATTATTTATTAAACATATTTTAATTACGACTTACTAAGACCAACTCTATAACTGTAGGACTAACCGTTCTCGTGATATTTTTGTGTTTCGCAATTTCGCAACTTTGCTTTTGAAAATGCGTATAATCACCAAGGCAAACTGGAATTTAAATTAAAACTGCAAACTTGGTATAATTTCCAATAATTGGTCGTGCTATTTCACTCAATTTAGGGAATTATGAAAGAAAAAAACAAAAAATGAATTTGAGTCTAGTAAAAGTTGTGTTCTGTCCACATCATTTTTTTTAATTACGAAACTGTCGAATATATGAAAGTGCAGTTCCTGTAAATTCCATGCTTTTATTTTTTTTCATTCATTATTTCATTTTTCCTTTATTTCATTCTTTCTTTCTTTTTCATGGAGTGACCTATTCAAATAAAATACAAAAAAAATATTATAATTGCAATCACATCTTGTGAAAATAACTTTTTAGCTTTCATACTTTAATAATAAATTTATCCATTCTTTACATTTTAATTTGACAAAATACTTCAATCATATTTTTTAAGTTTAGTTTTTTTCCGCCTAATCTAAAGATTATAAAAAATTTTAAGGATGTTGTTTTAAATAAAATATTATATAAATTAAATTAGTTTTTCAAGAAATTGAAGTTTAATATACCTTTAAATAGAGTTTACTGTTTATTTTCAGCCAATATTACTTTTTAAGAGCTAGAAAAAGCGCATTACGGAAAATGTAACTTTTTTTTTCTGTCGAATGAATTTTAAAAATTCAGATAATGTACTCTTACTTTTCATAGCAACAACGTTACAAATTTTTTTAAAGATGTTTTCTCAAAATGACTAACTTTTTAATGAAAAACGGATTATATTTTTTGCTTGTTCTCTAAAAGAACTCCAATGGTTACAACACAAAATTTTTTCAGTAATTTAGCATTATTTTCTTGGGGGAATGGCAATACAATAAAAAAAAATTGTGTTTCAATCTCATTCTAGTCAACTGAAAATTTTAAAACATTGTAGGTTGGAAAAGGTTAGGACGTTGGATAATCATCAAAGTGCAGTAACTGAACCCGTTACAGAAGAAATGAATGTAAACGATCCACAGGAAATATGCGCCGTACGCTGGATGGAGGAGCAGTTCCAATATCGATGGCAACGGCTCTTGTACTTATCTGAATTTTGTTCCATCTGACGCAATACCTCCTCTTCCAAGGCGGGAGTGTGTGTCCCTCGTGATTGACCAATATTATTCCTGTTGCTGCAGTATACCGTATTTGCACCAGTTCTGCTGCAAATGCACAAACATTTGGTGATGCGTTATATGTAGAGCAGGGCCTTATCAAGCCAAAGTGGGGCATAGTGTCTGGTGCTAATTTGGAGCTCCAATACTCATACAAAACATATAGCAAATTTTGGGGAATAGGATCACAACCCCGAATGTCTTTTGTACCTGTAGAAAACTTCCAAACATTTTACTTCAAAGTAATGTCTAAAGGTGACGGAAAAAGCACATAAGTTAAAAATTCCATTTTTTTTAATAACATATTTGATTTAAGAAATTTATGATCTTTGTTGTGGGAGAAGTACAGATGTGCCTGCTAAGCTTCTAAGATGTTGAAAAAATATAAACTTTAAACACTTTTTTAATTTTGTACGGATAGCAAATGGGTAAGAAATAAAACAGAAAAAAAATTATTACTTATTTAGCTCATACATGCATAACAAACTCCCTAAAAAATAAATTTGTGTTCTGAAAACAAAAGAATAAAATTTAAAAAAGTTGTCTGTCCTAAAAGCATCTTTCATCGATATTTTAAAATCTTTGTTTTTGACTTTCCGCCTGTGCATTTTCCGCCAGTTTTACATATACATATTCAGATTATAATATTAAAAAACTATTAACATATTTTATAAAATAAAATAAAAACAAATATTACAAGTTGTAAACTAATTAAAAATTATTTTTGGCTACTTTTTTTATAATATATGAAATTTGGAGGCCACTTAAAATTTAGGGGCCCAGGACCGCGACTCCGTAAGCCAGTGCGTTAATCAGGCCCTACGTAGTGATACCATTCACGATACAATAGTGTAGCGGTTTGTCTATTTTCTTTAGCAGCCAAATAGACTAGACATATATCCGCCAGCTCAGTATATGTTAAGCGATGCATGTTGTAAAACTCAAGCATTCATAAAACAATGCCGTATGAAGTCGGCACCTCAAATGAGGAAGCCCAAACTGCCCAACTGCAGCGCTTGTGGAGAGCGCCATCTATGGGTGGCGTTTGCGTTCATACATTCCTATGTGAATACAGTTTCTTTATTTTTGTTGTTATTTACCTTCCCTAAAAATTTGTACGAGTTTTGAATCACCCTGTATATATATATACATATATATATATATATATATATATATATATATATATACTAGCCGAATACCCGTTGAAAATCAACGTTCTCGCAATAAGCAACCCCTGAATATTGTAATTTTTTAATAATTCGCGTTTCACATTTATTCGGCAAATAGAATATTTTAGTGTGCAGAACCCCCTAAAGAAGAAAATATTGGAAAACTCAAATTGCACTCCTTTTCTTTTGCGAACTATCTACCAGTACACCTAACGACCTATCTACCAGCGAACTATCTACCAGTATATCTGCTGCAAATGCACAAACATTTGGTGATGCGTTATATGTAGAGCAGGGCCTGATCAAGCCAAAGTGGGGCACAGTGTCTGGTGTTAGTTTGGAGCTCCAATACTCATACAGAACATATAACAAATTTTGGGGATTAGGATCACAACCCCGAATGTCTTTTGTACCTGTAGAAAACGTCCAAACATTTTACTTCAAAGTAATATCTAGAGGTGACAGAAAAAGCACATAAGTTAAAAATTCCATTTTTTTAATAACATATTTGATTTAAGAAATTTATGATCTTTGTTGTAGGAGAAGTGCAAATGCCAGCTAGGCTTCTAAGATGTTGATAAAATATAAACTTTAAGCACTTTTTAAATTTTGCACGGATAGCAAACGGGTAAGAAATAAAACAGAAAAAAGTTATTACTTATTTAGCCCATACATGCATAACAAACTCCCTAAAAATTAAATTTGTGTTCTGAAAACAAAAGAATAAAATTTAGAAAAGTTGTCCTAAAGGCATCTTTCATCGATATTTTAAAATCTTTGTTTTTGACTTATGTGCATTTTCCGCCAGCTTTACATATACGTATTCAGATTATAATATTAAAAAACTATTAACATATTTTATAAAATAAAATAAAAACAAATATTACAATTTGTAAACTAAGTAACAATTATTTCTGGCTAATTTTTTTTATAATATATGAAATTTGGAGGCCACTTAATATTTAGGGGTCCAGGACCGCGACTCCGGAAGCCAGTGCGTTAATCAGGTCATTCGTAGGGGTACCATTCAAGATACAATAGTGTAGCGGTTTGTTCATTTTCTTTAGCAGCTAAATAGACTAGACATATATCCGCCAGCTCAGTATATGTTAAGCGATGCATGTTGTAAAACTCAGCATTCATAAAACAATGCCGTATGAAGTCGGCACCTCAAATGGGGAAGCCCAAACTGCCCAACTGCAGCGCTTGTGGAGAGCGCCATCTATGGGTGGCGTTTGCGTTCATACATTAATATGTAAATGCAGTTTCATTATTTTTGTTGTTCTTTACCTTCCCTAAAAATTTGTACGAGTTTTGAATCACCCTGTATATATATATACTAGCTGTATATATATACCCTGTATATATACTGTATATATACATACATATATATACTAGCCGAATACTCGTTGAAAATCAACGTTCTCGCAATAAGCAACCCCTGAATATTGTAAGTTTATTAATTCTTCGCGTTTCACATTTATTCGGCAAATCGAATATTTTACTGTGCAGAACCCCCTAAAGAAGAAAATATTAGAAAACTCAAATTGCACACCTTTTCTTTTGCGAACTATCTACCAGTACACCTAATTAAAGTATCTATCTTATCCCGAAGCATACTAATTTATCGTCTCCCCTTTCGAACGTTTTTATGTGGAGCACACAAAAAATGAATATTTTTAAAAACTCTGTTCGCCTTGGGTTTCTTATCAGATGATTGGCCCATATACCAAATATCAAGCCTCTATCACATTTAAAAGGAAGCGTGTCACATTTATTCGGAAAATCGAACATATTGGTGTGCCGCACCCCTAAAGTAGCAAATATTGGAAATCTGAAATTGCATACTTTCTTCCTTTCAAATTATGTCCCCGTACACAAAATTTGAGGTCTCTATCCTATCGCAAAACATGTTTTTCTATCACTTCACCTTTTGAAAGTTTTTCTGTGTAGCACCCCCTTTAATGAACATTTATTAAAAACCATATTCAGCTTTTGTTTTACTTCAAATGATGAGCTCATATACTAAACTTCAAGCCTCTATCACATTGTAAAGGCGGCGTTTTCAATGTTTTCGGCAAATCGAATATTTTAGTGAGTTGCACCACCCCCTACAATAGCAATTGTTGGAAAACTGAAATTGCACACTTTCTACCTCTCCAACTATTTACCCCTACACCAAATTTGAAGTCTCTATCTTATCGCGAAGCATGATTTTTCTATCATTTCACTTTTCGAAAGATTTTGTGCGCAGTACCCACCCCCTTAAATATGCATTTTTGAAGAACTCCATTTTGATTGGGTTTACTATCACATTATTCGCCCATATACCAAATATGAAGTCTCTATCTCATATGAAAAGGGGGGTTCTTATTTTTTCCGAAAATCGAACATTTTGGTGTGCAGCACCCCCTAAAGTAGAAAATATTGGAAAATTGAAATTGTACACTTTCTTCCTTCCAAACTATCTACCCATACACCAAATTTGAAATCGGTATCTTATCCGTATTTCCGTGTTTTTTTTATCAATTCATCTTTCGAACGTTTTTCTCTGGAACACCCCTAAAGGAACATTTTAGAAAACTATATTCGTTTTGGGTGTTTTTTTCAAATTATTAGCCCATACACCAAATTTCAAGGCTCGATCAAAATTTAAAGTAGCCGTTTCCCATTTATTCGGTAAATCGAATAGTTTGGTGTAGGGCACCCCTTTAAGCAGAAAATATTCGAAATCTGAAATTGCACACTTTCTTCCTTTCGAACGGTTTGCTCATACACCAAATTTGAAGTGTCTTATCGTGTCGCAAAGTATTCTTTCCTATCATTTCACTTTTCGATCGTTTTGGTGTGGGGCACCCCCGCTAGAGAACGTTTTCGAACAATTCATTTTTCCATTTTTCCAGGGGGTTTAATCGAACGACCGACCCATGTACCAAATTGGAAGTCTCTATCTATTCGGGAAGTGCTCAACCAAAGCGTGAAAAACAGACAGACAAACGGACAGACGGATACTTGGCTATTAGTATATATAGATAGATAGATCGAATATTTTGTTATGCAGAACCCCCTAAAGAAGAAAATATTGGGAAACTAAATATGCGCATTTCTTCCTCTGCTTGTCTTGTGTTTTTTTTCCAGATGTTTGACCCATATACTAAATATCAAGCCTCTATCACATTTAAAAGAAAGCGTGCCTCATTTATTCGGAAAATCGAACATTTTAGTTTGCGCAAATCTTAAAGTAGCAAATATTGGAAATCTGAAATTTCACACTTTCTTCCTTTCAAGCTATCTACCCTTTCACCAAATTTGATATCTCTAGCTCATTTCGAAACATGGTTTTTTATCAATTCACTTTTAGAACGTCTTACTCTGGATCACCCCCTTAAACGAACATTTTTGAAAAACCATACTCTTCTTGCGTGTTTCCGTCAAATGATTAGCCCATATACCAAATTTCAAGCCTTTATCAAATTTTAAAGTAGCGTTTTCTCATTCATTCTGTTAATCGAACATTTTGGCGTGCGGCACCCCCTTAAATAGAAAATATTGAAAATCTAAAATTGCACACTTTCTTCCTTTTAAACGATTTAACGATTTACCCATACATTTGAAGTCTCTACCTCATCGCAAAGCATGATTTCCTATCATTTCACGTTTCGAATGTTTTAGTGTGCGGCAACCCCTTAAGTAGAAAATATCGAAAATCTGAAACTGTACACTTTCTTCCTTTCGAATGATTTACCTATACACCAAATTTGAAGTCTCTATCTCATCGCAAAGCATGCTTTCCCATCATTTCACTTTTCGAACGTTTTGGTGTGGGGCACACCCTCTATAGAACGTTTTCGAAAAATTCGAATTTTCCAGGGGATTTTATCGAACGACCGAACCGTGTACCAAATTGCAAGTCTCTATCTATTCGGGAAGTGCATAAAAAAGCGTGACAGACAGACAGACGGACATTTGGCAATTAGCATATATAGATAGGTCGCCGCGTTGTGGATTCGAATCTCACGTAAGACATGGATGTTGTGTTGTTGGGCGCAGTGTGTTCCGCCCCCCTCTGGTGCTGCTGGAGCAACGTCCCAGGACGGCTAAACGGTTCACGTTTCTGGCCAATGTATAGGCGAATGATAAATGATGGAAGTCAAGTGCCTGATCATTTGATATTATATATATATATATATATATATATATATATATATATATATATATATATATATATATATATATAAGTAGTATATATATGAACGTATGAGCACACCTATATTTTTAATACTAAAGACTATATTTTATAGCTAATTTTTATCTTTTTTATATATAAAAAAAAGGTATCGATCCATTTTAATATTAAAAACATGATTTTATATCAAAATAAGGCCTTTTTTACATTTAGACCAAATTTTAGATAAATGAGTGAAAAATGATCAAAGATAGGTAGCCCCATAATGGGGCTACCTTGATATTTATGAGGGGACCGTTAGTCCCCCCCATATATAGGTAAATTACGGTGAAAGGATTAAATAAATGCGTCAAAACTTCTAAATGAAACCTCTAAAAAGATACTATAAATTTGAAGATATTAAAAAATATAATGCCATTTTAAATGGCGTCAAAAAAAATCCTTCCCCATTATATTTTTAATACTATAGTTTATCTTTTTATATATAAAAAAAAGGTCCATTTTAATATTAAAAAAATGATTTTATATCAGGCCTTTTTTACATTTAGATAAATGCGTGAAAAAAAAGAGATCAAAGATAGGCTGCCCCATTTTGGGGCTACATAGGTAAATTACGGATGAAATTAAATAAATGCGTGAAAACTTCTAAATGAATCCTCTAAGCTTTAAAATAAATGGGGGGACTTAATGGTCCCCCCATAAAAAACAAAATATAGGTATTTTTTTTAAAAAAATAACAAAATGGCTCATCTGACCCTAAGGTGATCTGGAACTCTGATTCCACAGCTGTTTTAGAATTCTAGAACCAGAGTTCCAGATCACCCTTCGGATCAGGCGCCAAGGACAATATAAACATATATAAACATACAGGACATAGAATCCACAGATTCAACCCACCACTTATTATATTTCGATGAGTGTCGTTCTATTGGACCTACGACAAGAAACGACTGACGTCATTTTTTTGGCATTAAATCATCTACCCGAATTGATTACCAACCCGGGGCCTCTTGTATACTAGCCCCGGGCTTTAAGTGCATGCTATGGGTACCCATAAAATGAAGAACTATTCATTAATATAACCTTTACATTTGAAAAAACAACTTAAAAAATTTGAAAAACAGTCATATTTCAAGCAGAATACTTTTAAAGATCAATAGTTTTAGTTTATTTGATCAAAAAATAGTGAATATTATGTTTATAAAACGTTATATATATATTTTTAAAATGAGACATTTTTTTAGTGCTGCCATCTAGCGAAAAAAAATCAGATATATCTCTTCACAAAATATACATTTAAGGTTTTAAGAGGTAAATTTTAAAAATAAAGATTTTAATTTATCTGATCGGAAAAAATAATATCCTATCACATAACGAGGAAGTGATAAACAAAAGTCGCTTCGTTAGATGTTTTATTATGTGGATGAAAAAAACACTGACTGATAAATAATTCGTTCTGATTAAATGTTTTATTATGGAGGATGAAAAAAAAAACGCGTCCGGAAATAACGGACGCGTTTTATAGAAAGGAAATTTTATAGGTAATATTATATATGAACAGATAATTATAAGTATGGTGATAAAAGAACCATTCATCTAAAGAAATAGTTTTAAAGAATTGATGTTAAATAATAGTGCTGCCCTCTATATGTGTAATATTAAATCAAGAACTTAAATATATTGTCAGAAGACGTGATAAAAAAACGGAAGAAAATAATATAACTTTTAATATCTATAGATAGTTTTAAAGATGTTAAATAATCAGAATATAAAATTTAAGCTTTCTCTAATTCATATTCATATTTATCATTAATCATACCTGAATATTTAAAAATATATCTACCTTTATTGATTTCGTTTATAGATTCATTAGAAAGCTGTCCATGCTTATTTGCTAGATAATAATCCATTTTTTCAACTTCCACATATAATTTTACGATTACTGTATTTCCATATCTTGTTTTAATTTTTTTCAATGATATTAGATCATATTCCCCAGGATATAAATCATTTAATTTAAGCGTCTTGGGATAACCTCTCAGTCTATTGAACTCTTCCATTTATTAGTAAACATTTTTTTATAAATAATTTCTAAACATTATGATATAGACCTTTGAATTATAGAGATAATATGATTTACCCTCTAATATATTGATTAAGCACCTTTATATTTTATTGATTCAACTAAGGTATCACAACAATATTTAGTAGGATATAAATCATCAAACATCTATTTATAAATTCATGACCAATAGAATAAATTCTTTGAAATAACATATAAAACTCCTAATCCATTCAATTTAATATCTTCATTTTCTTCTTTTTCAATTAATTCAGTCAATCTTTGAAAACTTTCTGATAATAGTTTTTTATTATGATCATATTTTATATATAAATCATACAATTCATTACAAAGATAAGTCATATAGTAAATTTCTTCAGAATTTGTAAAATTTAAAGCTCGAATATCACCTAAGCACTCATCCATTTATATAGAAACATTTTTATAGTGTCCTAAAGCTCTAGTATTCATACCATCTTCTAATATAAATCTTTTATCATCTTTTGCTGATAAAGCTATCTTGTTCACTTGAATTGAATACAATTCATGTTTCTTACTTCTAATTAAATTCTGTGTTCTATATTGATCTTTTTTATTTAATAAACAGTCTTTATAATCTTCAAATGATATTCTGTTTTTAACGGTACTAGTCTTAGTACCTTTAGACTTCTTAATCTCAAAATTTTTATGGTCTTCATTATTATTATTATATTCTTCAACACTCTGTTTTTCTAATCTTATTGAATACATTTTACTTCTTAAACCTACAAATTCTTCCATAATCACACCGTTATTTTCATTTTTCATTTTACCTAATACTTTTTTATTACATCTAGGCATATTATACAGATTATTTACTTGATAATCAGATGTATCGAAATAATCAATCATAGACTTCATATCTTCATAAAAGTCATCTGTTTTAATATCATATATAAAACTATCTGTATCCATATATAATAACTTAATATTATCTTTATATCTCGGTTTCATAACATTATAATGAAAATCATACATTAAATGTTTAGATAAATCTAATATACTCATACCAACATAAATCGGTTTATTAAAATATAGTTTTGTTTTTTTCATGTGAACAGCTACCAAATTTTCATCAAAAATAGTTCTACATTTGAAATTAGGTTTAGCAATTAATTTTTTAACTTGATCATAATTACAACATAATCTTACATCGATTCGTTTTCTAATATCTTCCATAGTTTTTCCAAATATAGAATTATTCATTAATTTATAAAAATCTTTCTCAAAATCATTAGCAGCTTTCTTTCTCATTTCAGTGTTTAAATCTATATATTTTTTCAACCAATTCGATTGTTTAAATTGTAATACTCTATGTACTCTTACAGCCTTTAAACCCATTTTCAAATATTGTTTTAAACTTCTATAATGAACTACATATTTCTCTTTATCATGTAAAGTTGTTAATAACTTACCTTGTTTCGAATTTTCAGGAATTCTATTTTCAGGACATAATGGTAAATCTGAATGATAATCATGTAACTCTTTTGGATATCTTAAACTAATTTCAAATATATATCCAATCTCATCTTTTATTTTATTATTATATAATTCACGTTTAACGTAATTTTTTTCATAATCATTACACCATTTAAATTCTCCATATGGTAAATATTGACTCATAGCCCATCCATATAAATTATTAGCATCTAAATACATTAAATAATTGGATTCTTTACTATTATCATAATTTTTCATATATTTATTATTAGCTTTTCCATATCTATTACAACATTGTTGTTGTTGAGACCCAGACCGTCCGACCTACCAGAAAGGTGTAAGGTAACTGTATGGACGGCCGGGAAGTGCCACCCAATTTAGACCGGAACCCAGTGGGGGTGGCATCCACAGGGACCGTACCCTCCTTCCCCTACCACCAACCTCTCGGAAGGACTTACGGACCCACATGTTTAACGTGATCGTACTCCGCATGAACACGGTGGCATTTGTGACAGCGTGCAACTCTAGCGCGCAAACCACGGGGATACCGCACCCGAGATGGCCAACAGCACGCGGCGTTCCGAGGTGGTCACCCACCAAGTACTAACCGCGCCCGATGCTGCTTCACTTCGGTTATCTAACGAGAACCGGTGTTTTATTACAACATTGTGAAACACCTCCTCTTAAACCTTTTTCTATCATGAGAATCATATCATAATCATTTAATAAATCTAATTTAACATTTGTTATTTTTAACATTGCATCCCAAGATAAACCAGGAGCTGTAAAATACCAATCTGGATCTAATTTATAAGTTCTTAAACAAACATCTCTAAAATTTTCAAATACATCTGTTAAAATTAATACATCTGTTTTGACATATAAATCTGTATATTCACCTAAATTTTTTATATTAAATTCTTTCCAAACACGTTGAGCATGTTTATATTCTTCATCAGTTATATTACATTCATTCAATTTATTATAAAATTTATCTTTTGAAGGTAATTCTGTTTCTTTGTATTTATCTCTAGAATCCATATAATCATAAGGATATACACCTTTTCTTGTAATGAGATCTAATTTATCATCAGGAAAATGTAATGATGTCTCTCTAAATTTTGATTTTAAGTATTTAATATATTTCATTTTTCGTATTTTTGGAGGATATCTATTTATTTCATTCTCTGGTCTCAAGTTTTTTGATAAATTATCTAAACTGCAAGACATAAATTTAAATGAATCAATAAATCTCAATTTCATACCTCCTATTTTTTTACTGAAAGATATATATTTTTCTTCAGTATTAGGTATAACATCTATTTTTGATTGATCAAATCCAAGTTCTTTTATAAACAAATGAGAATCATAACCTGTTAAATTATGAATTTTTACTGGAATAAATTTAGGAATTTGTTAATTTAAATTACAAACATTATGAGCTGGACCTCTATATTTTCCAGTTATATGACAATGATCAATTACTTTTTCATCATTTAAGATTTGATTTTCACATATATGACAAATATTAGTTCTTTTATAATGATTTTCATCGAACTCTATCATTGATTTGATACTTTCATATTTTTTAGTTTTGTCTTCTATCATTTTTTCAATTTTAAGAGTATCCTCTTTTAACATAGATACAAACTTTTTGATTGTATCTGGTCCTCTATAAACAACAGGAGGTTTAAAGTATTCCTTTTCATATTTGATATAATAACAAAATGCATCTGCTACATGTTTTTAATATTTCACAGTATATGATTTAGTTTGATCTTGCTCACATGTATCAATTTTAGGTAAGAGAGATTCAAAATCAGCATATATAGTATATGGTACTCTCATTTTTCTTTCATGATTTTTAAATTGAATAACTTCATCTTTTTTAGGCATATTAATTGTGACAGCATCTTTACAGTATTCCACATGTATCTTTAATCTTTCCTCAGAATAAAAATAATTTAAACATCCATCACATAAAAATATACGATGATTATTAGTAATTTGTGATCTGATCAAACTATTCATATTTTTAATCCAACAATAATGATCTTTCATATAAAACAAGTTTACATGTTTTTCTAATTTATTGTTAGTTATTCTAAGTGGATAAATTGAACTATCATAACTATAAACATTTACAGATATATTATTTAGTTTTTCAAATTTCTTAATATTGTCTAATGAAACAGGAAAATCAATACCTTTAAAATGTAATTCATCTTTATATTGCTCATATTTTGACACTTTTTGAGGATTTTTTTTTACAGGATGAATTGCTGATAATATTGACAACATAAAACATTTATTATCTTTATTTTTTACATTTATTATGGCTTGTTTAGATTTAATGTTTTCAGGAAAATCAATATAACTTGATCCTCTCAAGGGTTGATACTTATTTATTCTCAATTCCAAAAATTTAATTTCTTCAAGACTCCAACCAGATCCTTTTGATATAAAATCATCAGATTCATTTATTAAGTTGTCAATAACATAATCATAAAAAGCATGTAAATCATTAGATTTTAATATAATTTGATTCTCAGTTTTGAATGTAAATTCTTGAATTTCTTCATTCAATTTATACAAACAAAACAATTTAAAATTTACCTTTATTCCATTAAATTCTTTCATAATATGCTTTATTTTTTCTATTACAACCTTTCTTTTCTCTTCTAAAAATTCTAGAGGGATTTTAATATTATTAAAATTATTAATTCTGTATGATCTTAATCTAGATTTATAAGCAGTTTCATATTCCTTAATTTCTACATTACCTTCATCTAATGCTTTTTTATGTTTTCGATTTGATATGTGATTTTCTAAATGTTTATAATATGTGCCGCAAATAATACATTTTCTTTTTTGTTTTGATCTTTTTATCATTAAGTCTTTCTTTATATGTTCTTCTTCATCTTCATAATATTTACCACATATACGACATTTTCTATCTTCTGTAAATAACTTTTCAAAATTTTCTTCTACTGTAAATACATTTTCTTCAGGAAAGACAGATTTAAAATCATTTTTATCAAATCTTAAATTAAAAGAATCAAAAATCTTTTTAATTTTTTTACGTTTTTTAGGTTTATCAATAAATATTTTTTTCTTTTTTTCCAAGTATGCTGACAAATCTAAATTTAATAAATCTACTAAAACAGGTTTATATTCACCTGTTTTTTTGATATATTTAGTTAATAATTTAATTAAATCAACCTTCTTACAACCTTTAGGTTGTTTAATATTCAATTGTTTTACTACTTTTCTAAGTTCATTAATAGTCTTTGACTTTAATGTAAACTCCATTTATTAGGAAACATTTTTTGTAATACTTTTTCCATGCTTACTATGATAATTACTTTTCAAATGTCGCTTTTTGTGTGTATATGTATATTGCTTTCCACATTCACATATATATTTTTTATATTTAATTATGGATTCACAACATTTGCAACGACTTTGAGAATTAATTTTTCCATTTCTATGATATATGTAAAACTCATTTAGTGATTTCATAGTCAAACAGTGTATGCACTTTTTTGTAACCTCCATTTATTAAGAAACATTTTTTGTAATACTTTGTAAGAAATCATTCCATATTTTTTCATATTTCTTTTTAACTTTTTGGACTTTTATATTATTTTCAATATTAAAAATATCACAAATCTTTTTCATAAAATAGTAATAGTTAATTGATTTCTCATAATACATAAAATCTAAAAATTTTAGAAACATATCCTCAATTTCTTGAGAAATATTATATCTCCTTCTTAATCGATTAAAATAACAAACTCTACAATTATATCTTTGTTTTAAACTTTCGTAATCGATAACATAAAAATGTTCTTCTTCTTCTGAATCATAGATTAATTTCATCTCCATTTATATTTAAACTAATTCAGATGTCCAACTATTAAATTCATCTGGATATCCTAGAAATTTTACAAAATACTTATTTCCTTTCTTTTTTATGATTTTTTCAATTTTATATACATCATCTTTTTTATTATATTTTACCATTTCATTTTCATAAAAAGTTCCTTCAATTTCTTTACTGTTTAAATCTTTTAATCGATAAGTAATTGGATCTGTTTTCAATACTTCAGAAACTATAAAAATCTCTTCAGTAAATGTAGAATCATCTACTTTCCTGAATGTTTTCTTAATTGTAGATATTCTAACACTATCTCCTATCTTAAATTTAGGTTTTTTCATGATCTTTTTAGTATATAAATTTTTATAAACTTGAGATTCATTTTCTCTAGCCTCAACAGGTGTCATTTTTATTGATCTATGATATGAATTGTTATAATTTTTAAGTAATTTAGGTAATACATCAATATATCTTTTAGTATTGTTAGCATGCATATATTTTATAATTTTTTCTCTTATACTTCTATTAAATCTCTCAGCTATTGCAGATTTTATTTCTTTATTTTTAGTTGTAAACCAATGTATATTATTATCTTTAAATAATTTTTGTGTCTGTTTTCCTGTAAATTCAGTACCTTCATCTGTTAAAATGAATTTTGGTATTCTTTCTTTAAAAACTTGTTTAAAACCTTGTACTACTTCTTCAGATGTTTTTCTTTTTATAGGAAAAGCCCAAGCATATTTATTAAAAGCATCTATAACCGTTAACAAATAATTAGTTCCATCATTATATTTGCTATAATTTTTTATAAATAACAAATCAGCGTCAAATTGATTATTACTGTTTGGAACATAAACTCTTCTTCTTTTAAATTTACGAATTACAGGTTTATATCTAGTATATACATCTTGTTCATGTAAAAATTCTTCAACATTAGGTAACCCTGTTTTTCTTTTCAATTCATTAATTCCACAATAACCTGTTTCTGGATTATAATAGACCTCTTTTAAATTCCTAAAAAAGTATTCTTTTTACTTCCACAAATAGTACAGATACCTTTACCAACAGGTTTATTATTTTTAGAAGTAGTTTTATGATAATTTTTAGTTGGGGTTTTATCTTTACACTTGACACAATATATAGAAAGACCTAATCCAAAAGTTTTTTTAGCTTTAATAATAGGTTTAATAATTCCTCTATCTAATCTTTCTCGAAATGTTGGATCTTGTATAGCATTTAAATTATCTATTAATTCTTGATCAGCAACATGTCTCAGTTTTGTATCTTTTGTTTTATTGTAATCAATATCATGTTTTTTACATGCTTTATCAACTCTGTTTATTCCAGGATCACCTCTTTTTAATCTTTTTTCTAATTTTGTAAATGGACCACAATATTGATATCCTGGTAAATGCAATTCTGGAGGATTTATTTTATCTTGTAACCATCCAATAATATCACCACCTCTAATTAAACCTACATAATCTCCACCTTTTATTTCTTTAAAAATATGAATATTTTTTTTACACACCATTTATTTATTTAGAAATTTATATCCATTCAATTGCATTTGTTTTACGTATTTTTCAACTGGATTAAATTTTAAACTTTTTACGAAATCCTTTTCACACATATAAATTTCTTCTTCTGTCATATCCTTAGCTTTAAACGAATTAATGAGTTCTTTATAAAAATTATAACAATGTCTATATTCTTCTTTCCTTTCTGCTATTTTTAATGTGAGATCTATGGCTTCTACTATACCAACTGATAAACTTAAAAAAGCAAGTGGTAGAAAGGCTATTGCTGATAAACCTGTTCCACTTAGAATAACCTTACTTACTGAAAATGAAATACTTATCTTTTGATACAAATTTCTACTCTTTCTGTAAACATATAATCTTTTTTCTAAATATACATCCATTTATATAGGATTAAATTTTTTCCTGTATCTCATTTCAGGATTCACTAAATCTAACATAAAAAAATCGTATTTTTCTTGAACACTTTTATTATACATTTGTTTGAATTCTTCAGTACTTAATATACCATCTATCTCTCTTATAATCTGTTGAATTTCTTTTGGTTGTAGATTGAAAAATATATCGTAATTACAGTTCCTTCTTTTATTGATAGGTGTTAAAAAATATGACTGAGTTAAATAAATAAAGGATGCGTTTTTCTTTCTACCTCTGATAAATAATTCTTCGATGTTTTTTGATCTTTCTCAATCACACAATCATAAAAAATAACTAAATTCTTTAATGTAGGATTTAAATCATCTACAGCAATAAAATTTTGATCTGAAGAAAATAATACTTTTTTTTTGAATTTATCATATAATTTTAATAATTTTTTCTTATTCTTTATATTCTTACATTCCAAAATATCTTCTCTTTCTATATCTTCAAACAATGTATATTTTTCTTGTAATTTAGAGTATTTAGGTTCGTATAAATCTTTTGCACATATATATAATGTATCAAAAAATAATAAATCATAAATCAAATTTAACAGTAAATTTGTTTTACCTGAACCTGAAGGTCCTGTTATAAGCAATCTAAATGGATGTTTAGGTAACAAAGGATGTTGTTTAGGATCAGGTAATTCTTCTGGTTCTGTGTAATCTTTAATTTTTATCATAATTTACTAGCAGTAAAAATAAAATTTGCTGCAGTAAAAATAAAATTAGCTGCAGTAAAAAAAATAATATTATATAAATGGGTAAAAAAGTACGAAAGCTTATAAAACAAATAAGAGTCATCTATGTAATCTTTATCATAACAGTAAAAAAAATTAATATTATATAAATGAACTTAGAAAAAGAACGGAAACACAAGTTTTTAAAGCAAATAAAAGATTCAATTAAAATAGTAAAAATAGAAAAAGAAATAAGAAAGAATAATGAAGATCAACTAAAAGAAAAAATAGGTATTCAAAAGACCTTAGAAGAATTTCATAAACCAGTCACTCAAGAAATTGAAAAATATGAAAAATCAAATAAAGAAGTTGTGAAAAGTATTCAAAATGTTGTAGAAAATATTTCATTTCTATCTATAGAAGAGCCTATTGAAGCTGTGAAAGAATTAGTATCTTATACTTATGATTTCGATCAAAATTTAAATTTAAAATATTTAAAAGAGGAAAAATTATACAGACCGTCAGTATTTTTAAATGATCAAGAAAAATTAGAGGAGATGTATGGAAGAGCTAAACAGTTAAAAGAAGGATTATCTAAGAAAAGAGGCAACTTAAAAAGTACAATTTCTAGAGCTAAAAATTTTTCAGAGGAGGAATTAAACCAGAAAAAGAATGATATAAAAGAAATTAAAAATAAAGAAAATATGTTGCAAAATTATATGCATAGATTAAATATGATTCGAAGTAGTAAAGAAATAAAGGTAGGTAAAGGATTGAATGTATTATCAAATTTAACAGAAAAAATATGTAACGGAAGTAAATCAAAGAAATTGTATAATCAAGTAACTTTATTGTTAGATATGTTATTAAAAAATAAAGAAATGACTTATAATGATGTACAACGATATCATAAACAATTTCTCTGTTAATAAATGATAAAATATAAAGTTTATTTGAGTGAAGGTCAGAAAAATAAACTTAAATCAGCTTTTAAAAATAAAGTAGAAGTAACATTACAAATAAATATATCTAAAACTCCTAATCATGAGATGTATTTAACTAAAACTCAAATTAATCATATTAATGATAAAAATAGAATTACAATCAGTAAAACTCAATTAGATAAAAATGGAGTATTTTTACCATTTCTAGCGACACTTATACCCTCTTTAATAACCGCTGCTAAATTTGCAGGTACAGCATTAGCATCAGGTACTTTATCTGGATTAGCTAGTTCAGCTATACAAAAAAAGATGAAAGGATCTGGGGAAAAAAAAAAACTTGGAAAGGGAATATATCAACAGTGGGAATCAGTGACAAAATGATTGAAGAAAATATGAAAAATGAAAAAGGATTTAGAGGTGTGTTTACCTCCGATTTATTACCTAAAACAATAGGAAAATTTGAAAATGGAATCATTAATTTAGATGTATCAACAGGTCCCGGAACTCATTGGGTTTGTTATTATAATGATCCTAAATATAAATATGTGGAATATTTTGATCCGTTTGGTGAATATGACAATATGAAGAAGGACTATATTCCTAAAAATATTAAATCATTTCTTGTTACATCCAATAAAAAAATAGGTTATAATGATAGTTTTTTACAGAAACCTTCATCTGTGAAATGTGGTATATTTTGTATGAAATATATAAGAGAAAGGAATAAAGGTATATCACCTAAAAATGTTCTCAAATCATTTCCTACACAAAAACCTAGTGACTATAATGAAAATTTTGTTATGTATAAATGATAAAATTAAAATCTGAAGGTCATGAGAGATCAGAGGAATTTACTGTAAATTTTATTACACCTCTTAAAATAAAAAAATTAGCTTTACACTCATTCTCTATGGAAGTTTCCTGGTTTAATATAAGTAAGAATTACGGAAATAACAAATTTAGAATGTATACATTAGACAAAGATATCAGTTCAGATATAACAATTATTATCTCAAATGGTAATTATACTGTAAGAGGTTTAAATGAGTATATGATGAAAATATTTGGTAAGGATCCACCTGTCAAATTTGGTATTATTGAAGCAAGACAAAGAATATCTATTAAACTGAAAAAAAATTGGGTAATTGATTTTACAGAAAGTAACTTTCATAAAATTATAGGCTTTTTAAAACCAACATATGGAAGTTATGATGAAGAAACAGAGATTGAAGGTGAACATATTGCTGATATATCTAATGGAAATCATAATATTTATATTCACTGTGATGTTGTAAAAGGATCTTTAATAAATCAATATAATTCAGAAGTTATATATTCTTTCACTAATAAAAACCCTCCAGGTAGTATAATTTCAAAAGAATTTAATAATTGGATATAATTTCCTGTTAAAGTGGATCCTGTTGAAAGAATAAAAATGAGAATTACTAATCAAAAAGGTGAATTAATAGATTTAAATAAAGGAGCTGTAGAATTTAATTTTATTTCTTCTTAAATAAATGAAATATAGAAAAAGTAAAAAAATACAAGGATTTTTAAAGGTTTTATTGAAACCTAAGAATATATTAAATGAAATATTTTCTATGAAAAAGAAAGGAGGTGGTTTAAAAATTCTTCCTAAATAAATGATTTATGATTTAAGTGATACTCGTTATTATTATAATGATCACATTAAAAGTTATGAATTAAGAGAAATTCATCCAAAAGAACATAGTTCAGATGAGAATTCCACCTATGTTTTTCATATTAATGATACTAAAGCAAAAATTTTATATTCTAGAGGATATCTTGAACTAAAATTAAAAATTACAAAAAATGATAAATCATCCATTGGAAACGAAAATGTGAGTCTGGTAAATGGTGGAGGTTTTATCAAAACTTTAAAAGTACATATAGGAGATACTGAAATTGAATCAAATACACAGTCAAATTTTTCAATCATGAATAATGTTTTAAGATTAATTCATTATACTCCTGATTATGTAACATCACAAGCTCAAAATGAATTTTTTTATCTAGATACATCTGATTCAGCTGACCGTAATGAGTTTAAATATGATGGTACTTTGGAAGATACTACTAAAATAACTGAATTTTTTAATAATTTGAAAATGAATAAAGATTATAACGAAGGATTCGTAAAGAGATGGGAACTAACGAAAGATAGCAATGTCATTAAAATATGGACACCTTTAAAAGATATAATCGATTTCTTTAGAGAATATGAAAAGATAATTTCAGGTTTTGAAGTGAAAATAGAAATTCAAAGAAATGAAAATAAAAATATGGTATATACTAATATAAGAAACGAAAATTATAAGGTAGTAGTTGAAGGTTTAACCTTACATTTACCTTATATAGGATTAAAAAATTCTGCAGAAAGTTTGTTTCTGGAATCATATCCATCTAATAAAGATATAGAGGTAAATTGGGATCGATATAGATTTAAGATGGTAGGCCCTTATAGAAGCAACAGTGGATCTGTGACAGCAACTACAGCGTCAGATGAAGTTTTAAGTGTCTATGTTATTCCTCAATATGTTGAAAGAGATAATAATTATGAAAAAAATAATATGATATTTGATCATATAGATATGGCAGAATGCTGGTTGATGATTAATAATAAACAAGTTTCTCTTATGCGTTATAAAACAAATTTTGCCAATAAAGATTATATTCGAGTGTATGAAGCTCTTTTACATGAAGGACTTTACGATAATAATACAGAAACAGGACCTTTGATAAATAAGGAGAATTTTGGTAAACTGTATCCTATTTTTCCTTTTGACTCATCAAATCATGAAAACTATACCGATTTAAATAATTTAGATATTGAATTTAATTGGATAACGAATAGTCAAAAGGAATATAAGTTTTATTTTATTTTTAAAGAAAGAAAGAGATGTTTTATAAATTTAAAAAATAAAACTATAACAATGGTTAAGAGTTTAAAATCTTAAAATTAAATAAATGAGTGCTTATTATCCACCTTATGATTATCAAATGAAAGAAGGACCTATTGGACCTCCTGGTATAGGTTTTAAATTAATGAATGATGGAAATTATGATATGGAAAATATAATTTTAAAAAATTGTGAAAATCCTATAGATGATTTAGATTTAACCACTAAAAGTTTTGTTTTGAATAAAATAGAGAATAATCATCATGAATTGAGAGATCATATAGAAACTAAATATGATGAGAGTTTTTCATCCTTTACTGTAGAAACAGGCAAGAGAATAAAAGAATTAAATGATACAACTTTACATTCTTTAGAAGGTGAAGTTTTTGATGCAAAAGGTAAAAGAATAGGAAATGTAGCAGATCCTAAAGATGAAAAAAATGTTGTGAATAAAAGATATTTTGAAAAAAATTCGTTAATATTACAGAATGATAAATTTGATGCAAAAAATAAAATAATTACGAATGTTTCTGAACCTGAAAATGATAACGATATTGTTAATAAAATATATTTAGATAATAGAGATATCTGGGTTACTATACTAGATGATTTTCATACAGATGGGGATTATAAAAAAGTAAATTTCAACATGATGAGCTCAAAATTACTGGATCAAGAGATGCGATTATCTACCGATATGTATATGAAAATTTCTATATATATAGATATATATGATACAGTAGAAAGTAAATATATATATGATAAAAGTCCACTGATATCTCTGGAAATCAATGGTAAGGAAATTTTAAATGTTAATAGAGATGTAGTAACCTGTTTTGCTTATGGTAAACGTGATGATATCATCACATTAAAGATAAAATGTGATGGTAACGCTTTAAAACCTTATATGCATATTGAAAAAATTTCTTTCTAATAAATGGATATTGATTGGAATGAATTCTCCAGAAAAAATTTATCTGAAGATGTAATTAGAAATCTTATTAATCATGTAAATTGGGATTTAGTTTTACAATATTCAACACTGTCTGAATCTTTTATTGAAGAATTTGCTCAACCTGATGATTGGTGTAAAATTTCTAGATATCAAAAATTATCAGAAGATTTTATAGAAAAATGTAAAGTAGATTGGGTAAACATATCTCAATATCAAACTTTAAGTAACGAATTTATCGTAAAATTTTCTGATAATTTAGATTTATATAAAGTATCAATATTTCAAAAACTTACAGAAGATACCATGAGAGAATTAAAAGATGATTTAAATTGGTTGTATATAACTAGATATCAAACATTTAGTGAAAATTTTATAGAAGAATTTATGCATAAATTAGATTTTTGTTATTTGATTAAATATAAATTTGAGCTATTACCTGATCACTTTTTTAATGTTTATTGGAAAAAAGTACAAGCAATACAGATGAGTGAATTAAATAAAAAGTTTGGTCATCATGAAATAGAACCTTACCAAGAGAAAATTATTGAAGAGATATATGAAGTTAAATCAGTCTTGAGAGAGTGTGTTTATATTTTGAGACAATTAACTAGCAAAGATGATAAATAAATATTTAATAAAAATGTTTCTATATAAATGGATGTTACATATAATAATGGTATGGAAAAAAAAACTATGTCTTTCTTAAATATAGAGAATCCTACTGAAGTGAAATCTATTTTTATATTATATTGTGATACATCTCTTGAAGGAATAGAAAATTTAACTAATTTAAAAGAATTATATTGTGAGGGATATAAATTAACATCTCTTGATGAAATAAAAAATTTAATAAATTTAGAAACATTAGATTGTAAAGATAATAGATTAAAATCTCTTGATGGAATAGAAAATTTAACGAATTTAAAAGTATTAAAATGTAGAGGAAATAAATTAACATCTCTTGAAGGAATAGAAAATTTAACGAATTTAGAAACATTAAATTGTAATAAAAATAAATTAACATCTCTTGAAGGTATAGAAAATTTAACGAATTTAAAAGTATTATATTGTGAGGGAAATAAATTAACATCCCTTGAAGGAATAGAAACTAATTTAAAAGAATTAAGTTGTAATGATAATAGATTAACTTCACTTGAAGGAATAGAAAACTTAACTAATTTAGAAATACTATCTTGTAGTGAAAACGATATTACATCTCTTGAAGGAATAAAAAATTTAACTAATTTAAAAGAATTATATTGTGCAGATAATAGATTAACTTCACTTGAAGGAATAAAAAATTTAATAAATTTAGAAATACTATCTTGTAGTGAAAACGATATTACATCTCTTGAAGGTATAAAAAATTTAACTAATTTAAAAAATATATATTGTAGAGAAAACGATATTACATCTCTAACTGAATTAATATTTTTGCCTAGAATAAATGAAATACCGTATGATGAAGATAAAATACCCCTGATGTTAAGAAGATTTAGAAATAATGTAGGATTTCCATATCTAGGACAACATTTTTAAGTCTTAAAAACACGTCCGTAATTTACGTTTCGATAAATTTTAAGTCACTTTATAATCTTATTTTAGGATACATTTTAAAGTTTATTTAAAGGATTCATTTCCTTTTTTTCACGCATTTTTATTTAATTTCATCCTTTTATTTTTTACCGTAATTTACCTATGTATGGAGGACTAACCTCATAAATATGCCTCATAATGGGGCAGCCTATCTTTGATCTCTTTTTTCACGCATTTATCTAAAATTTGGTCTAAATGTAAAAAAGGCTTTATTTTGATATAAAATCATGTTTTTAATATTAAAATGGATCGACTCAGGAATAGAAAATTTAATACTATCAATATGGCATTATATTTTTTAATATCTTCTAATTTATAGTATCTTTTTTAGAGGATTCATTTAGAAGTTTTCACGCATTTATTTAATTTCATCCGTAATTTACCTATGTAGCCCCAAAATGGGGCAGCCTATCTTTGATCTCTTTTTTTTCACGCATTTATCTAAATGTAAAAAAGGCCTGATATAAAATCATGTTTTTAATATTAAAATGGACCTTTTTTTTTATATATAAAAAGATAAACTATAGTATTAAAAATATAAGGGGGAAGGATTTTTTTTGACGCCATTTAAAATGGCATTATATTTTTTAATATCTTCAAATTTATAGTATCTTTTTAGAGGATTCATTTAGAAGTTTTCACGCATTTATTTAATCCTTTTCACCGTAATTTACCTATATATGGGGGGACTAACGGTCCCCTCATAAATATCAAGGTAGCCCCATTATGGGGCTACCTATCTTTGATCATTTTTTCACGCATTTATCTAAAATTTGGTCTAAATGTAAAAAAGGCCTTATTTTGATATAAAATCATGTTTTTAATATTAAAATGGATCGATACCTTTTTTTTATATATGAAAAAGATAAAAAATTGCTATAAAATATAGTTTTTAGTATTAAAAATATAGGTGTGCTCATACGTTCATATATATACTAATATATATATATATATATATATATATATATATATATATATATATATATATATATATATATATATATATATATATATATATATATATATATATATATGTATATATATATATATATATATATATATATGTATATATATATATATATATATATATATATATATATATATATACATATATATATATATATATATATATATATATATATATATATATATATATATATATATATATATATATATATATATATATATATATATATATATATATTATTGACGAACCACAATAGCAATGCTACTCGCCTTTTACATAAACTGTTCATTTTGTAAATAATATTATATATATTTTTTCATGTCTGATTCATCTAGCACAAAAAAAAAACCTTTCAAAATGGCAATTTATAGCTTCCACATTAGCTTTTAATAGAAAAAATATTTAAAACTACATATTTCGGTAAACAATTTCTTCCCTATATATCCTTTTGCAGAGAATTGACATTTACAGATACACAATCAGGAAACATATTCACACTATCGGGTAGTTGATATCTTGTTTGGCGAAATCAAACATTTGACGTTTACTTTCACATTAAAAAGTACTTTAAGTTCTACATATGTCACACGATATTTAGATAAAAAAGGAATATGTTTAGTGTGGCAAATACTATTCACGGAACTGCCTTCCAATTGCATTGAAGATAAATGTCCAAAGTGATTTATTACTAGTATTTTATCATTCATATAGAACTGTAAAACCGATATCCTAAACAGTGACAAAGAGTTCAGGTGTCTAAACTGATTGATGAGGTTTTTAACTATTTTCTATGTTACTTATTTATTTCAAAACTATTCTGAATTTTTCAATAGCAACGAAATGCGAGGGACTAAGACTTTGAATATTTTGGCTCTAAAAACTCATTTTATACATTCGAAAATTTTAAAGTTACTCTTATCTTTTCAGAGTAATGGGCAATCGCTCTAATTAGAATTGAGATTCCAGATAAAGATTGCTATTATTAAATTTTAAAGCATCCAGATTCAAATAGAGTTAAAAAAAATTATTTTAGCATATATGCATTTAAAACTTAAAATTTACTAATACTCCTTATTATGTATTTCGTGCTAGTATGTTTATGATTTTATGCACATTACACCGCTATCCTCTCAAACACTGTATGTAAGAAGTCGATTTATGTATTAAATTAGAGATAAATGTTCGTTGAGTTGCAGATGCTAGTCAAATAAGCTGATAGAACTTAAGTTAAAGATGTTTTAATAAAATAATATATACTAATTTAGTGTATTCTTTATAGTTCATTGATGTCGCTACCTAACAGTGAAATTAGAAAAACAATAAATTCTATATGAGAAATTTTATTTCACTGGGCCACAAAACTGTTGATACGGTAGTTTCGAAATCCGATATTAACACCCAGTCTTAATACTGAAACAGCATTGCATCTGTAAAATTAAATTGAAAATTTAATCGCACACTATTGAAATAATACATAAATTCGGCCCGGTTTTGATTCCCGCCACTGCCAAAACTGCCGCCGTGTTCACGCGGAGTACGATCACGTCAAACTTGTGGGTCGGTAAGTCCTTCTGAGAGGTTGGTGGTAGGGGATGGAGGTTACGGTCCCTGTTGATGCCTCCCCCATTGGGTTCCGATCTAAATTGGGTAGCACTTCCCGGACGCCCAAAAGGTTTCCTTACACCTTTCTGGTAGGTCTGACGGTCTGGGTCTCAACAACAACAACAAAAACACGCGTACATCTTTCTTGATTGGCCTTTGGGTTCAAGAACAAAGCCCAGGGCGCTTACCATTGTACATAATGACCCGACACACACCCATACATAGCCCAAACACCCATACATTGCTCGACACACACCCATACATTCGACACACACCCATTCATAGCCCAAACGAGACATACCCATACATAGCCCATACGACACACACCCATCGGCCGTTCTAACGGTTGCTCGAATCCTTTGGATGAGTCGGATGACCTGGGTCTTCAACACACCCATACATAGCCAACGGCCCTACCGTGCTGAAAACACAGGTTCTCGTTAGATCACCGAAGTCAAGCAGCATCGGGCGCGGTCAGTACTTGAGTGGGTGACTACCTGGGAACACCGCGTGTTGTTGGCACATTTCCGCCGCGGTAGCCCGGTGGTTTGGGCGCTGAATTCGCACGCTGCCACAACTGCCGCCGTGTTCATGCGGAGTACGATCACGTTAAACCTGTACGTCCGTAAGTCCTTCCGAGAGGTTAGTGGTAGGGGAAGGAGGGTACGGTCCCTGTGGATGTCTCCCCCAGTGGGTTCCGGTCTAAATTGGGTGGCACTTCCCGGCCATCCAACCAGTAATCTTACACCTTTCTAGAGGGTCGGACGGTTTGGGTCTCAACAACAAATATCGAAAATTAACGAAATGTTCGACAGTTAGAGCTTCAATTTAATATTTAAAAAATATTAATTCTATATATGAAAAACAAGAAAGATCAGTCACGAATAAAGCATTGATTATGAAACACTTTCCAACTGCAATGCAATTTTATTTAAACATCTCTAAAATGCGACACAGTCAGCGGTGATATTTTAAAAATTATCACAATACTACAATTTATTATATTTGAAAACTTCATCAAAAATAAATGAGATTTATTCAAATAACGTCATCGACATATAAATCACCTGGCTCTCTATATAAGAGCAGTGAACATTTCATTCATAAACGTTTTTTCCATTCATTTCATTCAGCGGCGATATTTTTAAAATTATCACAACACGACAATAATTTATTTTACTTAAAAACTTAAAATTATGGAGGTAAAAGTATTGTATAACTTCATGCTTAAATCTTCATCGAAAACGGATATAGAATCTTCTGCTTCTCATTGTAAAATCAATGAATGTTTCATTCATATCAGCTATATTGCAGACTCCAAAGCTAGATAATGTTGCGATAAAGAATTTCCGCAATTCTTATACAATTCATCTTGCATCTTAATCTGTTTACATTCTGCATTCGTGAAAATCATGCTTCATTGTAGAGATAATCAAAGACTGATGATCATTTAAACTCACCAATATTGTAATTGTGTTGTCGCAGTATATAGATGCACAGAAAAAAAATGAAAAATAAAGCGGTTTTAGGACGGATGCAACACTAAATATAAATTAGAAAGAACTTTAAAAATCACGATTTTGACACAAGATGTATGGCATTAATCATTTAAGCTCAAGTATATTGTAATTGCGCTGTTGCAGAATATAGATGCACAGAAATTAAGTCAAAATAAAGCGGTTTTAGGACGGATACAATACTAGATATAAATTAAAAAGAACTTTAAAAATCACAATTTTGACACAAAAGGGATGCCATATTTTATTTTGAAGTGGATCACGTGATCTCTTCATATGATATGGGAGTAATTATTATTTTAATTTTTTTTAATAACTGCCGAATATATTTTGCCGAATATATTTTTTATAATTTTTATGGGATAATTTCTATATTTCCTAAAATTTTAGAAGCAATTTGTGAATTTTAAATTTGATTAAAAAATGTTTGAAAAATTACGTCCCATAGGATTCAATGTATTTCATTTTTTGAATCCGGGTTCAATTCGAAACTAATTTGGTGATATTATTCATTTATATTCCCATAGGCCCCACATATCATCTGAACATCATACTAAAATTTCATTTTCATAAAGTCATTTTTACGGCAGTTATCGTGCTAACGGACAAACAGACAGAATGAACAAAGTCATAAACACTTTCCAAGTATGTTGTAAAGCGTTAATAAATTTATGAAAGAACCTACTTATGGTAGCAAGTAGTGTATACTTCATTTTCTACGGATCTGTTGAGAATTTTTATTCTCTTTTGAACACCTGCCCCATCAGGAATTCGATCCTGAATCTATGTCAATAAGTACCATCTATAACCAATACTAAGAAATTTATGTTTCAAAGAAAATGTAATTTTTTAATCGGAATTTGCATCCATAGAACCAGAAGTAGAAATTGCTATTGAGACCCCTATTTCCACAAAAATTTATCGCTAAATCCATATTAAATAATATCTAAGGTTTGTGATTAAAAAAATATTTCAAAGAAATTTAAATTGGAAATGAAAAATAAAAGAACGTCGAAATTCTTAGTGAATACCTATACCTTTTTCAAACATTGATACTTAATCCATACCTGTCATCTTAGAAACTGTATCTATAGCCAATTCTGAGAAAAAAAATGTTTCAACGAAATTTGTGAATCGCAATTAGGAAAAACTGAAAACACAAATTCTCAGTGAACCCCCCCTCCCCAAACCGGTCCGAAATTCAATACTCAAACCACATCAAATGTTATCTAAGCTCGTTCTATGGCTGATCAAGAAAAATAGATGTACGAAATATATTATAATTATAATCTAAATTGATATCTTGAGAACTGGATATGAAAATCCTTAGTGAGTTTTCCTACTTCCTACAAATTATAATACTGAATCCATAGCAGTCATTGTCCAAGTTAATATTTACCCAATCCTTACAATAGACGGTTCAAGGTAAACTGATATTTTTTTAAATAGAAAAATAATAGCAAAATTAAGCACACATCCACAACAGAAGGTCTTTATTTCACTTTCTATAAGACGTACAAAAGTTTTAAAAAAGGCCATAGCGCTTTTGAGCATAAGTACGCCCTTCATCAGTGGCTACACGGAAATAAAGTTTGACTCGTTCATATATAGACCAGATATAGCGACAAAATTTGCATAAATATAATTTACAAAAGAATTTACGTTTAGACAAGGATGAACTGTAAACAATTTTTTAGAGTTTCAAAAAATTTAAAAACAAAAGAACAGCATATTAAATTACAATTTAATTACAGAAATCGAAAAAAAGGGGGGTGGGCAATCAAGCATAATCCCAAAGAGGAAGACGTCAAAGATAACTTTGCAGAGACTTGAATTGCATGGAGTGGAGAATGAGTCGCCAAGCGTAATTCAAATTCATAACAGGGTCAAAATTTCAAACGGACTCACGGTAAATATAAACAAAAAATGTTTCAAAAACGAGAATATCACGAGGGTTATTACAACGCATCAAAAGGAAAGTACTTTCAAAAAGAGGCTGAAAATTATCTTTAACAATAAATTGAGCAAGAGCCGTAGAAAGTTTACTAACCCTGACACTCCGAGCACGTTCTACTAAACGGATGCCAACGGTGCGTTTAGTACTTCCAATATAAAATTTAAAATTACCATCCGTGGACAACAGGGGAACAACATATACCCCAGCAAAGCTTTTAAAGTCATCCTTATCACCCAGTTTATCAGACCGAATACGGTTAAATAAAGAAGAAATATTAGAATGTGCAGGTTTGAAACCAAACTCAGAACAAAAATGGATAAAGGGGCGGAAAATCCGAGGATTGTATGGAAAACTAGACCTATAAGTCAAACGATCTTTTAAGGCAATAAGTTTAGTATCACAAAGGGTATATTTACGGCGAATTCGGAAGAAAACCTTATAAATAAACTCAAAGGGGAGTAGGCAGCCTCACGGCCAAGGCCAAAAATAAATTCAATTTCATCACTTAAAGCAGAGATAGATGAACAAACATTAAAAGCGCGATTAAAATAAGCATAAAATGAAGTTTTTTTAGAGGAAGGAGGATGGTAGGAATTAACAGGAATACAAGAATTAGTAAGAGAAGGTTTACGGAAAACCGAGGTTTGAAAACCAGTAGCAGATCGGGTGACCAGTACATCAAGAAAAGACAAAGAACAATTAGTTTCATGTTCGACAGTAAAATTGATAGAAGGGTAAAAATCACTAACTCTAGACAAAAGAAAAGAAAGATCTTCTAAATCACTATCCCAAACAATAAACACATCATCCACAAAACGGCACCAAAGAGAGGGGGAGGGGGGTTGGATAAAAAAGGCAAAATCTCATTCTCGAGTTCCTGCAAAACCGCCTCGGCCAAAATACCAGATAAAGGGCTACCCATAGGGGCACCACAGATTTGTAGATAAATAGCATCATGGAAACCAAAATAATTTGTCTCCGCAACAATATGCAAAGCAGAAATGATTGCGTCGATGGTAGGAGTTTTAAAATTATGATTATGTAGTTCTTTGATAATAATTTCAATAGCAATGTCAACGGGTATACCAGGAGATAAAGAAACAGCATCAAAACTATGCAAGGTACTATTAGATTAAAATTTAGTTTTGTATAAAATATTATAGAAATTTTCTTTTCAACTGATAGAAAATTTATGGTTATTAAAAAAAAAGGTTTAAGAAGAAGGCAAGGGATTTTTCTAAAAAATAAGTAGGTTCGCAACATTTCGAAACAATGGGACACATAGGATGATTAGGTTTATAAAGTTTAATTTGAGCAAATATCTTAGGGAGTTGATGAGAAGTACGGAAAATAGCAGATTTAACATTGGGGGGAAGATCGTTACATTTTATTAAGTTTTGCGATTAATCTTATTGATCGGGAATTTTTTAATCTGAATGCATTCCATCTCGTCAATACACATCCCCATTGAATTTACATAATCAATTTTATTGGTAAGAACAAGTTGCTTAGTCTTGTCAGCACATAAAATGACATGTTCCGGTTTAGATCTCAGTTTTTTAATTTCCGCGAGTTCAGTATTCAAAGTAATATTAGAAATAGAATGTATATTTTTATTTTTAAGCTTTTTCTCATTTTGAAACGCAGGAATAGACAGATACTTGACAAAACGGCCACGATCTCTATGGGTCAGAGCCACGTTAAGAAGAGCACTTTCCACAGGGGGAATTAAATTAATAAAATTAGAATTATTACTGGGATAAGCAAACTTAGGGCCTCTCTGAAGAGCAGTACGCTGAATTGAGGAAATATCATTGTTGGTACAATTTACAAACGGAAAGGGTAAAGGTTTTGTAAGCGGAGAAAAAATTTTTGGTTTGAAAGCAAGAATTTCATTACGGTTATATTTAAACACAGGGTGCAGAGAAAGGAGGGGAGTATCTTCCAAAAGAATAGCCTGACCGGCAGAAAAATTAGAAATAGGAGGGAACAAAGGCATTTTTCTAGGAAAGTAAAATCTTTCAAACTGGTTTTTCCAACCAAAAAGTTTTCTATCATGCCGAGTTTCGATATCGGAACGGATTTGAGAAAGCCGAGAATAAATATATTCAAAAAAAGAATTAACAACTGCAGGATGTGCACAGGCAACAAATTCCCTATGCTAAAAATAACATGAGCGTTCACAAACACCAATCTCAGAACGGAGTTCCCGAATAGAACTACAAAGCAATTTAAATTTTGCACGCTGAATAATGCGTACTTCAGAAAAACTATGAACCGATTTTTTAATGAAGCAGGAAGGGGGAACAATAAGTACTTTTTTACAATGCATAAGTAATTTAAGCCGACATAGCAATTTTGTTAATTTTAATTTAAATTTAAACAATTTATTACACTTTCCTGCTTCATTAAAAAATCGGTTAATAGTTTTTTTGAAGTATTATGCATTATTCAGCGTGCAGAATTTAAATTGCTTTGTTGTTCCATTCGGGAACTCCGTTCTGAGATTGGTGTTTGTGAACGCTCATGTTATTTTTGGCATAAGGAATTTGTTGCCTGCGGACATCCTGCAGTTGTTAATTCTTTTTTTGAATATATTTATTCTCGGCTTTCTCAAATCCGTTCCGATATTAAAACTCGGCATGATAGAAAACTTTTTGGTTTAAAAAAACAGTTTGAAAGATTCAACTTTCCTAGAGAAATGTCTTTGTCCCCTCCTATTTCTAATTTTTCTGCAGGTCAGGCTATTCTTTTGGAAGATACTCCCCTCCCTTCTCTGCAGCCTGTGTTTAAATATACCCGTAATGAAATTCTTGCTTAAAAACCAAAAATTTTTCTCCGCTAAAAAAACCTTTACCCTTTCCCTATGTAAATTGTACCAACATCGATATTTCCTCAATTCAGCGTACTGCTCAGCAGAGAGGCCCTAAGTTTGCTTATCTCAGTAATAAATCTAATTTTATTAATTTAATTCCCCCTGTGCAAAGTGCTCTTCTTAACGTGGCTCAGAGCCATAAAAATTGTGGCCGTTTTGTTATGTATCGGACTATTCTTGAATTTCAATATGAGAAAAAACTTAAAAATAAAAATAAGCATTCTAGTTCTAATAATTCTTTGAATACTGAACTCGCGGAAATTAAAAAACTTAGATCTAATCCAGAACTTGTCATTTTATGTGCTGACAAGACTAAGCAACTTGTTCTTACCAATGAAATTGTTTATGTAAATTCAATGGGGAAGTGTATTGACGAAATGGAATGCATTCAGGTTAAAAAATTCCCGATCAATAAGATTAATGCTACAATCGTAAAACTTAAAAAATGTAACGATCTTCCCCCCAATGTTAAATCTGCTGTTTTCCGTACTTCTCATCAACTCCCTAAGCTCTTTGGTGAAATTAAACTTCATAAACCTAATCATCCTATGCGTCCCATTGTTTCGAAATGTTGCGGACCTACTTATTTTTTAGAAAAATCCCTTGCCTTCTTCTTAAAACCTTTTTATAATAACCATAAATTTTGCATCAGTTCAACTGAAAATTTTATTAATATTTTATACAAAACTAAATTTAAATCTAATAGTACCTTGTATAGTTTTGATGTTGTTTCTTTATTTCTTGCCGTTGACATTGTTATTGAAATTATTATCAAAAAACTACATAATCATAATTTTAAAACTCCTACCAGCGACGCAATCATTTCGCTTTGAATATTGCAAATTATTTTGGTTTCCATGATGCTATTTATCTACAAACCTGTGGTGCACCTATGGGTAGCCCTTTATCTGGTATTTTGGCCGAGGCGGTTTTGCAGAAACTCGATAATGAGATTTTGTCTTTTTTATCCAACCCCCCCCCCCCACTCTTTGGTGCCGTTTTGTGGATGATGTGTTTATTGTTTGGGATAGTGATTTAGAAGATCTTTCTTTTCTTTTGTCTAGAGTTAGTGATTTTTACCCTTCTATCAATTTTATTGTCGAACATGAAACTAATGGTTCTTTGCCTTTTCTTGATGTACTGGTCACCCGTTCTGCTACTTGTTTTCAAACCTCGGTTTTCCGTAAACCTTCTTTTACTAATTCTTGTATTCCTGCTAATTCTTACCATCCTCCTTCCTCTAAAAAAGCTTCTTTTTATGCTTATTTTAATCGCGCTTTTAATGTTTGTTCATCTATCTCTGCTTTAAGTGATGAAATTGAATTTATTTTTGGCCTTGGTCGTGAGACTGCCTACTCCTTTGAGTTTATTTATAAGGTTTTCTTCCAAGTTCGCCGTAAATATACTCTTTTTGATACTAAACTTATTGTCTTAAAAGGTCGTTTGACTTATAGGTCTAGTTTTCCATACAATCCTCGGATTTTCCGCCTCTTTATCCATTTTTGTTCTGAGTTTGGTTTCAGACCTGCACATTCTTATATTTCTTCTTTATTTAACCGTATTCGGTCTGATAAACAGGGTGATAAGTATGACTTTAAAAGCTTTGCTGGTGCGTATGTTGTTCCCCTGTTGTCCACCGATGGTAATTTTAAATTTTATATTGGAAGTACTAAACGCACCGTTGGCATCAGTTTAGCAGAACATACTCGGGATGTCAGGGATAGTAAACTTTCTACGGTTCTTGCTCAATTTGTTGTTAAAGATAATTTTCAGCCTCTTTTTGAAAAGACTTTCCTTTTGATGCGTTGAAATAACCCTCGTGATATTCTCCTTTTTGAATCCCTTTTTGTTTGTATTTACCGTGAGTCCGTTTGTAATTTTGATCCTGTTATGAGTTTGAGTTACGCTTGGCGACTCATTCTCGACTCCATGCAATTCAAGTCTCTGCAAAGTTATCTTTGACGTCTTCCTCTTTGGGATTATGCTTGATTGCCACCACCCCCCTTTTTTCGATTTCTGTAATTAAATTGTAATTTAATATGCTGTTCTTTTGTTGTTAAATTTTTTGAAACTCTAAAAAATTGTTTACGGTTCATCCTTGTCTAAACGTAGATTCTTTTGTAAATTGTATTTATGCGAATTTTGTCACTATATCTGGCCTATATATGAACGAGTCAAACTTTATTTCCGTGTAGCTACTGATGAAGAGAGTACTTATGCTCGAAAGCGCTATGGACTTTTTAAAAACTTTTGTACGTCTTATAGGAAGTGAAATAAAGACCTTCTGTTGTGGATGTGGGCTTAATTTTGCTATTTTAACATCAGACGTGATGCCAAATTATTTAGAAAAAGAATAGATGGAAATTCTTATTGAACCCCTATTTCTTTTGAAATTCGATGCTGAATCGATATCATTCACTATCTGAACTCTCCACATTAGATTATGTGAAAAAATGCTTCAAATAATTTTTAGTAAACATATGGTTGGCATGTTTGATAGCCACAAAAAATTATATCATAAAATTAACAACAGTTTGATGAAGGAATTGGTGGATAAATCGGTAATTCAAATATAGTCAGACTATTGAAAGCTAAACTGCTCAACAAGAAATTCGATCAGCATCATTTTTTGCGTAAACTCAATACTAATATCATTATACTGCGGATTTTGTACGCTATATTTCGCTGTAAAAGGAGTAAACTAGTAGTAATCCGCTGCCCAAATTAGATTTTTAAATTGATATTTTGATGTTTAATATTTATATAAGCCTGTTATTTATCTAACAATATAATTATAGTGTTATTGTGTTCTCAAAGTATGTTCTAGCACCTTCAAATCCAAATCTACATCACAAGCATTACACAAGTAAACAAAACACTTATCTCTTTTAATAGAAGCAATATCACTTTAACTCATTATCACATTTTATTCTAATCCGCACTATATGTTTTCAGAACACGTAAATCCACATGAACTACCTCTTTTCCCTGTATAATTGCTTATTATAAATGTTGACATTCACGTAAACTTAAGTTTAATGCACTTAGTTTGCAAAGGATGCAATTTCTGCCTATTGAGTTTTCCCATTCCAAATTGAGTCTTGGTGATTACAATTCTTTCAAGAATGCAAATTGGTGCTTAATATCATTAAATAGATCACGGCACTGACTGAAACTCAAATCGTGGGTTATTAAAGAAAGCTAAAGTTATTTAACAATGCATCTCCATCTTATATATAATCATAAATACTTTCTGTATAATAAATAATGTCTTATAATACACTATATATAGTGCTGTAATTTATATTTTTAGAAGCATCTGAAACTTATTCTTATTCTGTGATGTTTGTATACGAAGTAATGCTTTCCACGAGAGAAAAAACATGGCTGATTGAGATTTTGAAAGATAAACAAGTTTAAAGATTTACTAACTACATTTCGAATGCATTCTGAAATATCTCTGTAAATGTGTATGTATGTATGTACGTATGTATAATTGCATTTTGTGTGCATATATGTGCATATGCATTTTGTGTGTTTGTATGTGCATATACATTTTATGTGTACGTATGAGTATATGCATTTTCGAGTATGCATGAATGTGTGTATGTATTATAAGTGTGTCTGCATATGTACACTGTAAAACATATACAAGAACGTTACTGAAAGTTTCAGGGGAATCACCCATCCGTAATGTGGAGTCAGGTTCCAGATATTTATGATAATATATATACATAAAATCACCAAAACACAAAAATCACTCGGGCAAACGATTATTAGACGAATACTTCAGAAATTGAGCTGAAATTTTCATGAAAGCCTGTAATTGTGGCTTTTCTGATCAGTTTATCGCAATTATTAAGCAGTTGAAAAAACTGAGCAAAGTTTGCAGAATGGTTTACAGTGTATTTGCGAGAGGCGGACAACATAAGTCAGGGCGTTCATAAAACAAATTGAAGCACCGCAAGAAAATTCTATATGTTGATACGTAGTACAAGAAACTAGAGCTATATAATATATATTTTGTAAATTCCATGTCTAGAATTCCATTTATTAAAAATTTGAAATTCTTACAACATAGTTTCCTTGTTGAGAAACATAATAATTCATGAAGCAATGACGGTGGTATAGTTGTTGGGACAGTCTGATTATTTAAGATATACAATATTATGTAATTAGCGTAAAATAAATTATGAGAAAAAAATTATATCTCCCTAACACAACAGCGTCGGAGGAATAAATAGAAAATAAATTTTAATCACACAAGAACTTGAACCAAATTGATGATATAGGCAGATGCAATTAAAAAATATTTATATATAAATCTTATAATTATCCAAAATTGATATTATAAAAATTGTCCAAGGGAATTAAGGGTATAGCCAGAAGAAAAAAACATAGAAAATTTTGAGTATATATCAATTTTAAATAAGGATAAGGATTATAGTATTGTCTTGAATTTAATCTACATATATCCTTATTTCTCTTCGAAAATATTACGTAATATCCATTTTGAATAATGATAAAATTTTTGCATAATCGTTTTGAATAGAATCTGTCTACATCCTCAATTTGATACAATTACGTATGTGATTAAAATTTATTTTCTTCTTTCCTTGAGTCACTGTTGTGTAGGGGAGAACAATAAGAATCTTCTTCTTTTTCATGTGGTTGGGTGGAGGACAGAACAGACCCGCTATCATCTCAGTTCAAACCTCCAGGTAGCTGGACGCTTCATGCCCACTGGATAGTGGAGCGCTATTGGTGACCACGCATATTGCTATAAAATTCACACCTTATGGTCTGACATGCTATTTTCGATGTGGAGATGAGTCTCATAGAGACAGGTACCCCGTAATTTAATGTCTAGGTCTTGGTCTTTTTTTCATAGTTTAATTTTTATTTTTTAGTTGATTTTTAACGTAATTTTCGCTCAAACGTTACATTCATTGCGTTACGTTCATATAGTATTATATATGGATCGGCACGTTAGGACCAGTAGAACATTTAAATTACAGAAAATGAACCGTGATTTACAAAGAAAATGAATGAAAACGGAAGAAACATGGTCTTAATTTACGTAATTGACGTAGGAACGTGACGTCATAATGTAAATTTGTATAAAAAAAATTATCGGTGAGATACAACTGCGTACCGTGTTTTAGCTTTCTTCATGCTCAGGGAGCCGAGAATAAGGCCGTTAAAGATGTTGATCGAAGCTACAGAGTCAATGTGAAATTGATAAGGATAGTGCAGGAGAAAAGTATATATCAAAGCAAATTGATCATATGCAATAATATCATATACATGCATTGATCATATACATTAACTTTATCAACAACACTCTGTTTCTGCTAACACAACATGCTGCTAGTAATGGAACGCTCAACATCGCTGATAATTCGCTTTTCATTTGTTTTGGTAATAAAAGCCCATGCATGTATATACATGACTCCCAGAAAAATACTTATGCATTCCAATAATGAATGTACAAATTAAGATTATCTAGAGTAGAGGCCCCTGTATACAATGCAAGAAGTTGAATCAATAAATGAACTATCAACATTGTTCGAATTTGCATCGTGTAGAAAAGAAGTTAAACGGTGCAATTTCTTGCTTAGAACTTCTTGAACGAAACTTTGCAACCACAAAGATAGTAGAATTTTTTGACTGTAACTGACCAATCAAAACTCACTGCATATGAAGTAAGGATTCCTTTTCTTCATATTCTTCATTGATTTCTGCTTTTCTTGTGCGTGACTTGAATCCTTATTTACTTTATTTGTATATGACTTGTACCTTTGGTTACTTTATTTGTGCATAACTTGTATTTTCGGTTGCTTTATTTGTGCATTTTTCATTGACTATCTTATTATTACTTTGCATATTTAATTTAATTCATTTGAATTTGTGTACTTCATGTAATTTCTTTTTCAAAAAAAAAGATTTTCCTTCTTTTTTTCTGGGATTCTACCCATAGAGACTTCTAAATATTCTACCGATTCTATCTATAGGACATCCCATCCTTTACAGGGGGATTCAAATTCAAAATTTTCAAAAAATATTTCATTGAAATTTAACTTTTTTTGTAATTACTACCGTAAGACAATTAGGTATTTATTATTAAAATCTTAAACTATTTAGAGTAAATATACGTTTTGTTTCCAATACTCATAGAAGGCGTCAGCACTTCTTGTATTGAAACTAAATAATTATTGTTGATATAGTCTTATATTTAGTAAAATTTGTGAAAATTTAATTATATCTTATTTAGCAAACATTTACTTTTATGATATGCTTTTCCTTATTCCTTTTACAAGCAATTATCAAAGCCAGTAATAGTTGAAAATTCTATTTGAAATAAAAGGTGACATCGTAAATGTTCGATAAAACGAATTAAAATTATAGTACTTACACATACAGAAGAAAAGAAGCAGCATATTTATAACAAAAATAAGAAATGCATTTACAATTAATAACGAATTAATATAAGATATTGTAAGCATGATCGCCTGAGAGCTCAAATAACAAGCAAGTTGCATATTCAATAAGTTGAACGTGTAAACGGACCAGGTTTTCATGAATGAAAGAAGCAGTTCGTTCAGTAAATAGCTTCGTGTAAATTGAAAGTTATTGGCAGAACTTTAACGGACAATTTATTGATTCAACTTGTTGTATCGTGTACAGGGTCTTTAAAATGACTATGCCCGATTCAATATAATTGATTGCAGCGCCTCTAGTGTAGATATAAAAATTTGGATGATAAACTGAGCAACATATTCAGTAGAAGAGAAATATCAAATATTATGTTGTATAGCGTTTCCTTATTAGTATGAACAGATAGTGAAAATATAATGTCTGAACAGCAATAAATATCAGCCATACTTCTCTGATCGGACAAATAGCACACCACCAGGAGAAGTGACAGACTGACTTTTCATATCACAGTTGGATGCTATGGGTATTATCATAGATATGCCACTGGCATTATTTGCATATGCTTTTGGGATTTTGATTAAAGTGTAACATTACTGTGATGTGGTTGCGCATTTAGCAATTGATTATATGTGCCTGGTATATGTTGCCTTCACTATACATGTTTTGCTCATTTCGGGTATATTCGAACTAATTAGGCAGTGTTCCATATTTTTGCAGTGGGCATGTTTACTTTATACCGCTTTACTGGTGAGTTCGTTTTTGTAACATTTTAGTTTTCTGCTACGAGAACTACAAGTTCTTTTATTTAATAAAAATGGTTAATTTGTTAAATATATACTTAACGTCCACAATCGTGAATCTTTCTCATCAAAGCCTTTGGTGTGCTTAGAGACTTTCATCTTATCCCTGTCTATTTAAATTATAATTTAACATTACTCTTCATTCATGTTGGACACCTAAACAAATAGCTTGATAACCGAAATGAAAACCTCGAGTCAGAACAAATTATTATTTGCAAACTGCCAAGTAATATTTACTTTATCGTTCGAAGTATAGTGAAAGTATTGTTTTCACAAAAATTTTCGATTTCGAAATTTTGCTGCCAATATATATTTTGGAACCTGCTGAACACATTTTGACTGTGTTTAGAGTAATGTGCGTCTGTCTGTGGTGGATTTCGTGCGTATAAGATAGCTGCCACATTTATTAAAGGATTTTGATGAAACTTTACACACTGCTTTGCTACTTCCCGGCCGTCCAAACAGTTACCTTAAACCTTTCTGGTAGGTCGGACGGTCTGGGTCTCAGCAACAACAACAGCACTGCTTTGCTATCGAAAAATCTAGAACTAGATAGAGTGTTAGAAAATCGAGTAAAAACTTCGAAATGTTTTCGAAATTTTATATTTTCTTAACATGATAGCGGAGGATAAAAATTTTACAGAATCATGCAAATAAAGGGATTATTTATGGCTCAATTAAAATTTAAAATTACCGTATTTAAAAATTACCGCGATAAAATTTTTGAGCTAGGGACATCATTATACCCCTCGGTGTGGATGTGCGTGGGGTGGAGAGGGGCAAGTTACCCACTTGGGAGGAACATCAATTGAAATATTTTTGAAATATTTTGAAATATCAATTGAAATATTTTTCAAGGCTTTTAAAGGAAAAGGTAACATGCCATAATTGTGAACCTTTGAACCAACAATACAGATTTTTTAATTTTTTCTCTTAAACATTTTTGCTAGGAAACAAAAATTTAAAAGCTAATTAAAATGGATTCTAGTATGAGATATTCCAGTGTAGTCACACTCCCTCCAATTAATTAAATAAAGAATTCACAGGTTCTAGTTCAATCACGGGATATTAATGTTGTTGTTAGTGACGCCATGTTAATACTTAAATTTTGTAAGCGAGAGGAACAGTTTTGGAATTTTAATTGTAGAAAAAAAAATCTTCACAATGACTTTAAGGAGAAAAATATTAAGAAAATATGGATCCCAATTCATAACAGGATAAATATTTTGTATAAAATGGCCTTTTAAAGAAAAGGATCATTACCTTTAATGAAATAACCCATGTGTCTAGTGGAGATAAGAGCTAAATATGTGTCATTATTTAAACGTAGTGATCTAAGCCTAAAGGGGCAAAATATTTCCGCACTTAAAAATAGTTACTTAAAATAAAATGATCAGACCTTTACTTTCCATATATCTATGTAAATAAAATTGTTTATATCTTTGTTTGTTTGTATGGGTCTCATCAGCATGGAAGAACGACTGGAACGAATTTCATAAAATGCTGTGGATATACTTGGAATAGCCCCATCTAAAATTTTGTTCATGATTGGAGATTCTATAATCAGAGTTTGTTTAGATATTAATAAAAAAACGCAAATCCAACGAGATTATACGTCAGAAGATTTATATTAATTATTTGCTTATTACGCAAGTTACATTTTAACTGGATTACACCAATTACGGTTAAAAGATTATGGGGATCATTGAATTTTTCAATATCTGAACTCATCTGCTTTATTTTGGCAAAAAGTTTTGAAACTCATATTAATGTGTTTAGCCAACAAAATGAAAATGATACGTGTATACCTGTATACCGTCTAACACTATTATAGCTCTTTCATTTTGACATATGTTAATCCAATTTCACAGTAATTTCATCCATTTTTGGCATATAAAAATCAAATTTAATAATTTTTGTAAATCTGTTTGCAAACTGAACATGGATATTTAATTCTTCACATCTGCTTATGAAGATGCATTTGTATAGCGAGTATGGAGATTATTTTTCTTCTTTTTTGGAGAATTAAATTAAATACAGGGTGATTATAATTAAAGTTGCGATTTTAAAACGCTGTAAAGTAAGAACTAATGGTCAGAATGACCTGAAATTTAACCTGAGTATAAGTGAAGCAATGGAATTTGGCGAAAAAAAAATTACTTCAAAGACGTACCAAAAGATGGCAATGTATGAATCCAACATTGAATTTGCTTAACGAAGAACGAAAAAATTAGCCGCTAGGTCGCGCGTGGAAGCACACCTCTAATCCGGAGGCATGCTAATAAGACTAGGCATGCGTACAGCACATTGCAGTTGTGATAAAAACGAGGAGCACATGCAATTATCATTGAGTGCCTTGTCATGACTCTGTCACTGAAGGATCGTGCTTTGCTCATAAAACTTTTCTTCTAGAACGGTGACTGTGCGTTAACTGCTCTCAGGAGGTTCGACGAACTTAGCTAACTTAAAAGCACGCATTACGCACCACATCTACAGCATCACCTCTGAAACACTCCGACCTGTTGTGGAACATGCTGTTTTGCGCTTCCAACTCGCAGCCGAGTACGGTGTACAGCATATTGAACATTTCTTGCGTATTAGGTGTTTGTTTCATGTTTTCATGATGTTTCAATCAATTATTAAATTAAGTGATGTTGATTAACTTGTCGTTTTCTTTAGTTGACTATTGGTTTCTTTAGGCTAACAACACCCCGTGTTTGAAAAATACAGCGCGTCTATCGGTACATTTTTGAAGTATTTTTTCCCTTTGTCGTACGGCGTGCACGACATTTTGTAATTTCAATTACGGATGCCAACCAAGATAATGACCTATTTAAATGCTGCAGATGGAACCAATGGCAACCCAAACATAAATAAGCAGCACGCATCCCCTCCATCACAACAACCAATAAAAGACGAGGTATGACACTACAAAGTAAAAAGAAAAAGTGTTTTCGAGAATGTTCTAGAACTTTCCACGAGTTTCAATTCCGACAGCATCCTAGCCGCACCTGATGTTTTTTCAGTAGTATTCAAAAATTATCTCCTGCGATCGCGCAAAGATACGCGGATCGGCAAAAATTGTAATGTGTGAGTCAAAAATGAGCACAGTGAAATAATGGCGTATTAAAATATTATACGCAGGCTTCCAATATAGTGTTGGCTACATCAACTATCGAGGTACAAGCAAACACAAGGTATGGATATGTTTCATCTGTTATTACGATTAAGGAAGGCACACAATTCATAGTACCTATCGTGTAATTCATAATAAGGTCGTACGAACCTATCGCAATAACGAGCTCGTGTATTGAAACTAAATGAACTACTCAGATTTTCGGTAAATAATAGTAATTAATGTGTTCTAAATATATGTGTCTTATGAATTATATGTTGTAAAATGTATGTGTTGATTAAATGTTGTTAAAGATATATGTGTCCAGAAGGATGCAGGATTAAATTTAATAATCAAGATCTCTCTACATGTATATATACGAAAGTAAATATTAAAGTAATTAAGTAAATTTAGATAAGAGTATTTATTTATATTTTGTGTGTTCGTCTCTTCAGCTTGAGAACCCGGGGCTACATGCTCCACCCCTAGCGACGGCATCATAGGTAAGTCCTATAGTGATAATTTTGATAAGGACAATTTTACCTTATGACATGATGTCGCCGCGTGAATTGGTGCCGTATGTGGTCAAGCTCGGAGAGAATTATGATTTTAATAAGAGAAAGTAAAATTATAAGTAAAAGACAAAATTAGATTTAATAATGAGTTTGAATATAATATTGAATTTAATAATGAATTGAATAATGAATTTAATAATGAGATGTAACTCAGTATAATGATAGGAATATGCATGAAAATGATAATTTAAATATGTATTATATTATTGTGTATATATGTATGTATTAGCATAGATATTTAGTATATAGTCAGAAGTGTATCACAGTGTATCAAATCATGGCGCCGAATAAAACCAGGCAATCAAATAAAAGAGCGAGGCAAGATCCTCCGATTAACAATATACAGCAGGAGGTAAATGTAAATGACAGAATAACAGATAATTCGGCTGTAACAAATAACGCGGTTCATGTACAGATGCCCACAATTCAAGCGCAGCAAAATACATCGTTGCCAATTATGCAAATGTTGCCATCATTTGATGGACAAATGGATGACAATGTGAATTTCTTCATTATACAGTTTAATGAAATAGCGGATTTAACATCATGGTCCGAACAAGAGAAAATTATAATTGTGAAATCTAGATTAAGAGGAAAGGCTCAACAATTTTTGGCAGAAAATATTGCTCTGCAAAAAGAAAAATCGTATGAAAAATTCATGGAATTGTTAAAAAACAAATTTGAGAAGAAACAAACCTTAGTTCAAAAACATAACAATTTTAATAATCTAAAACTTATACCAAATATGACAATTAAGGAGCTTGCACAAGAAATCGAAAACCAGGCGATAATTTTTCTAGAAGTAGATGAAACAATTGACGTAAATGTACAAAAAATTATAGAGAAAATTAAACTTACCAAATTTTTACAAATAGTTAGAGAGGATTTAAGAACAGAAATAAAAAAAAATGACTCGAAAACCTCTGATGAAGCAGTGAGAATAGCTGAGGTAATAGAATCCGCATTGGAGGAAGAAAGTGATTGTGTAAATAATATTGAAGTAGAAAATAAAATAATTGAGAATATGGAAATAAATCATGTAAAAACTGAAAATACTGCAGAAAAGCCGCCTCAGAAATTCTGTATAGCGTGTGGCCGTAACAATCACTGGATGTCTAAATACTTTACGCTTCAAAAAGTACAAAATAGTTTAAAAAGGGCATTCACAAGTGAAAACAGCAGTCAAGAAACCACCAATTATCAACAAAGACCCACTAATCAAAATAATTATTCACATTATAGCAGATCAAATTTCAGAAGAGGTAATTACATAAATAACCGGGGAATACGGCGTCGAGCAGGAAATAACAACAGACAATTTCAGAGTAATAATAGAAGACCATATCAAAATAATAGGTCACAATATGAAAGCAATAATAAACAATATCAGAATAATGGAGATTTAAACTAAGAAAGGGACCTCGAAATAAAAGACAAATAGAAAGTTATAAGGCATCAAATAAGGATTCGAGATCCCATAAAATTTCAAACAAAATGATTAAGGATGCACAGAATTTAAATGAACATTTACTTAATTCAACGTACGGACAGAGTGACGCACTGCCAATGATCAAAATAAATTTAGAGAACATAAAAACAGTGGCTCTCATAGACAGTGGCGCAAGTGTCAGTTTATTATCAGATCAAATATTTCAGAAAATCAAAAATAAAATCAAAATTAACTATTTATCTAGACAAGTTAAAATCCAAACTACGACTAAAGAAAACATTCAATTCTCAAAATGTATGAGCTTCGGCTTTAAAATTGAAAACAAGAGATGTAAAAATTCATTTTTTATAAATAAACAATTAAACAACACCCCCTATGAAATAATCTTAGGATTTGACTTTCTCAGAAATCATCATGCCATAATTGACACAAATAAATTAACATTAAAATTTATTAAAGAATTCATATCTATACCATTTCAAAACAAAAATCAGAAAAAGCACTGGAACCAGAAAATAAACATACAAGAGTGGAACATATTCAATGCTTAAATGCAAGCTTATCACATAAAATTAAATTACTTCCCCAACAAACAAAATCAATAAAATTAAAATTAACTGAAAACTATTTTGAAGATAAGGATGTAATGTTAAATATTACAAATTCAATGAAAGATTTACACGCTGAGTATTCTTTACATTATGTAAATAATAGAAAATTTATTTCTACTCTAACAACAAATAAAACAGAAGAAGAGATTCAACTAAACAAGAATATGATATTTGGTACTGTAACACCGAAATTTGAAATTTTTGAAGAAAAACATAATGATGATAAAATTTTACAGGTCAACAATATAGAGAGTTTAAATAACCCACAAAAAATGGACATTTCAGCTTTACGAAAAGCGGAATTAACACCGCAAGATTTTAAACTAGATCATCTACAAGAGAATGAAAAACATATATTGCTTAAATTACTTTTACAAAATTATGATGTATTTTCAAAATCATATAAAACGCTGGGAATGACAGAGGAAATAGTACCGGAATTTAATTTATTACATCAGTATCCAATACAATGTAAACCTTAACCCTTGCCAAAAATGTTAAAACCTGTACTCGACAGTGAAATAAAACAATTGTGTGAAGCAGGAATAATTGAAAAGTCAAGCAGTAACTATGCGTTCCCATGTTTATTAATTAAGAAAAAAAATAATTTTATTAGTAATGATGCCAATAAAGTACAAAAGTATCGTTTAGCCGTAGATTATAGATTATTAAATCAGATTACCGAATTACTGCCCATAAATATTGGTAAAATTAGCGACATTCTGCACAACATCGCAGGCCACAAATTGTATACGGTTATCGACTTAAAGTCCGCGTTTTTTCAAATTAAAATCAAACCTGAGGATAGTTTACTATTAAATATCGTAACAAATAACGGCTGTTACAAACCTAATAGGATGTCTTTTGGTGCAAAAAACTCATAAGCCTATTTCTCATTGTTAATGATGAAATGCTTAGGAGACTTAAAAATCAGAAAATTGAATTTTATTTAGATGATATTGTAATTGCCGCAAATTCATTCGAGAAAATGTTGGAGAAATTAAAAACGGTATTTTCGAGATTAGGTAAATTTGGGTTAACTATCGATCCTTCAAAATTACAAATGTGTAAAGAGAATATTAAATTTCTAGGATTTAGGATAAGTAAGGAAGGCATAACACCTTCAGATGATAATGTACAAAAAATAACGAATTTCCCTGTGCCAACGACAGTAAAAAAAGTAAAATCATTTTTAGGTTTATGTAATTATTTCAGGCAGATCATACCAAATTTTCTGAACTATGCAATCCATTAATTGAGTTAACAAAGAAAGATAAGAAATTTATATGGACGGAGAAATGCGAAGAAGCATTTGTAAAATTGCAAAACGCGATTTTATCGAAACCGGTAGTCAGGGCAGCTGATATGTCAAAGCCGTTCTTTTTGACGACAGACTGTTCAAAAGTAGCCGCGTCAGGAATTTTACTTCAATCAGTGAATGGAAATTTTCATCCTATCGAGTATTATAGCAGGAAACTTTCAGACAGTGAAAAGAAATATCCGAGCATGAAGCTAGAATTGTTAGCAATTCATGATGCTATAATACATTTCAAAGATTTTTTATATGGTACGCACTTGGCAATTTTTACCGATTCTAAAGCCTTAACGCACTTTATTCATTTGGAAAATCGAAATTCTGATTTAATCGCAAGATGGTTATTAAATTTACAACAATATTCATTCGACATAAAATACATTAAAGGACAAGATAATCCCAGTGATTTTATGTCACGTCAAATTTTTTCTGAACATACTAAGACTAAATTAATAAATAATATTATTGCTAATGACAGCGCTATAACAATATCCAAAATTTTAGAAGAACAAGCAAAAGATAGAGAGATAAAGAAAATTATTAGCGAACTGAATGCAAAATCTAAACAGCCAAAATATGTAAATAAATTCTATAGAGATGTAAATACAGGATTAATTATGATAAAGACTGCTAGATATATCAGAAATCCCATGCAAAATGACAGAATTCTAATACCTCGCAGTCTAAAATTTGCAGTTATTGAGTTAGCTCATACACCACATTTTGGAGTAGAAAAAACCTATCAAATTCTGAATAGAAAATATTAATGGAAAGGGGCATACAATGATGTAAAGAATTTTTGCGCATCATGTGATGCATGTTTATGTTACAAAAATAAGGCTATAAGACCTATGGCATGACAACGTGTGCCACGTCCATGTAAACCAAATCACACGGTGGCATTAGACATTGTAAGGAAGCTACCGAGAAGTAACGGACAGCACGAGTACATCCTAACGATGATAGACCATTACTCGAGATTCCTGGAGGCAGCAGTATCCGTGAGAAATATTACAACTGCGAGTGTTTTACAGGTCCTAACTAATTAAATAGCTCAAAACGGAGTTCCTATGTGGCTGCTGACAGATAACGCTAGGCAGTTTAAAAGCGAAGAATTTAAAAAATTCGCAGAGCAACACGGTATAAAATTAAAGTATACTTCAATTTACAAACCCAGCTCATATGCAATTTTAGGAAGAAGCCACTTGGCCATAAAAATTTCTTTAGCAGCAATGTCAAATCAAACGTTCAATTGGCATAAAGTATTGCCATATGTAAAGTTATTTCATAATGCTACACCCAGCGCAAATATAGACCACAGTCCCGCTATCTTGTTTCTCACAAGAGATTTGAAATTACCCGGAGAAAATAATCTGGAAATAGCGGACCCTGATGACAGTCCGATTTTAACTCAAACTGAATATGATAATGAGGTCAGTGAAGCACTTACATTAGCGGAAAAAATAAATAGGTATACAAAACATTAATATTATATGCCGATATTTTAAATGCCGCGATGTAATATGGTATAAATATGATGTTCAAAATAGCCATGATTTACACACGCAGAAAAAAAAGTATATAACATGTTAATTATAGTAACAAATAAGTAATATATACAGCTAAAAAATGGTCTAAAAGATATTTACGTCTGTGAAAATAAGAAATCAAGGTAATGAATTGCGTATATTTTAATGTAATGATGTGAACTTGTATATAAATTGAAGTGCAAATAACAATTATGATATAGTCTTCATTTGAAGTGTACAATAGACTGTACTAAGCAACATAATGAAAATATAAATATTTAAGTACCGGAACTTTGAAAGTGAAGTCACAGGATGGTGACTCATTCTTCCGTGATACAAAAAATATATGTTTATAAGATATATGGTGTGCCTTCCCGAAAGTACAATATAGTGTGCCTTCCGAACAGTAATAATTCCTTCATGTGCATCAATATATGTGTTACCAAGTACAATATAGTGTGCCTTCCGAACAGTAATAATTTCTTCATATGCATCAATATATGTGTTACCAAGTACGATATAGTGTGCCTTCCGAACAGTAATAATTCCTTCATGTGCATTAATATATGTGTTACCAAGTACGATATGGTGTATCTTTCGAACAGTGAGTTCCTTCATTTTAATGGCATGTCGGTTGTGATGCACCGATGTATGTATTTCAATGTTACAATATAGTGTGTCATACATACGGTGATCTGCATTTCTGTGACAGATATGTGTGTCAGTGATCCATGAAAAAAAAATGCCTTCCTGTGAAGATTTTTTCTCAGTGCACAGACTGTGTACCGTATGTTGGATTTAATCTCATGCAGAGGGGGATAAATGTCGTACGGCGTGCACGACATTTTGTAATTTCAATTACGGATGCCAACCAAGATAATGACCTATTTAAATGCTGCAGATGGAACCAATGGCAACCCAAACATAAATAAGCAGCGCGCATCCCCTCCATCACAACAACCAATAAAAGACGAGGTATGACACTACAAGGTAAAAAGAAAAAGTGTTTTCGAGAATGTTCTAGAACTTTCCACGAGTTTCAATTTCGACAGCGTCCTAACCGCACCTGATGTTTTTTCAGTAGTATTCAAAAATTATCTCCTGCGATCGCGCAAAGATACGCAGATCGGCAAAAATTGTGATGTGTGAGTGAAAAATGAGCACAGTGAAATAATGGCGTATTAAAATATTATACGCAGGCTTCCAATATAGTGTTGGCTACATCAACTATCCAGGTACAAGCAAACAGAAGGTATGGATATGTTTCATCTGTTATTACGATTAAGGAAGGCACACAATTCATAGTACCTATCGTGTAATTCATAATGAGGTCGTACGAACCTATCGCAATAACGAGCTCGTGTATTGACACTAAATGAACTACTCAGATTTTCGGTAAATAATAGTAATTAATGTGTTCTAAATATATGTGTCATATGAATTATATGTTGTAAAATGTATGTGTTGATTAAATGTTGTTAAAGATATATGTGTCCAGAAGGATGCAGGATTAAATTTAATAATCAAGATCTCTCTACATGTATATATACGAAAGTAAATATTAAAGTAATTAAGTAAATTTAGATAAGAGTATTTATTTATATTTTGTGTGTTCGTCTCTTCAGATTGAGAACCTGGGGCTACATGCTCCACCCCTAGCGACGGCATCATAGGTAAGTCCTATAGTGATAATTTTGATAAGGACAATTTTACCTTACGACACCTTTCACCAAATAAAATTCCATTGCTTCACTTCAACTCATGTATACTCACGTATACTCATGTCAAATTTCAGGTCATTCTGACCAGTGGTTCTCACTTTACAGCGTTTCAAAATCGCAAATTTAATTATAATCACCCTGTATTTTAATTGATGTTGCTGATAATTTGAACAAGTATTTTCGATGTATTTACATCCCTGAAAAGTGAAGCAGTTTTATTTTCAAATTATTCAGCATTTAATCAATATTGTGGTAATGAATGCATTTGACAAACCTAGCCTTAAAATTTCAAGAAATTCTGTCTGATAAATTTTGACATAATGGGGATACATTCATTGCATAAACACAGAGACAGACATCGACACATACTCAAACTGAAATTCCGTTTTAAAACCTTATTCCAATACTTTCTTCTTAGATTACAATGTGTAGTTGGGGAGTAATGCAAATCTTCAGACCTCACCGAATGAGTTTAAAAGTGAAGAATTCATGTCAAAATTCTGCCCATTTACATTCCTCTTATAATAATCTAACATTTAGAGGGACACTAAGCTGATTAGATTGGTCGCACACTCTATTGTACAGTGCTAAAACAAAAACAATTTTATGCCCATTATGTTGATAAAAAATCAGTAATTTACTGATAAACGAAATCAACTTTGATTTCTATAAACTTTTTATTTCTCTATCAATTCAATTCTTTTATCTTTCGCAAACTAAGAAATTACGGCCGTGTCCATACGAAGTGCGGGGACATTCAATATGTGATTCCGAAAATCTTCCAGGGAGAATGGTGACAGCTGAAATAGAGTTTGGTCCCTTTGAATTCCACCCCACTGGGTTCAGATCTAAATTGGGTAGTATTAGGCAAAGTTGGTTATGTTTTGCCTGGGGTTTTCGGACTAATAGAAGTTGCAATCTCTCAACTTAAATCAGAGACTTCTGTCCCATGTACTTGTTTTTTTGTATCTGACAAATGGGATATGCACCAACTAAAGAACCAAAAAGACAAACAACTAAAACCAAGTACTATGTGTACTATATTTCTACATAAATCTTCGAAATGGCCCAGTGGTTTGAGGGCGGGGACTGCACTCAAACGACCCGAGTTCGATTTTTGCCTCTGCCCAAACTGTCCCTGCGTTCAGGCAGAGTACGGGAGCGTTAAATATAGTTCCGTAAGTCCTTTTAAGTGGTTGGTGTTAGGAGAATCAGGGTAAGATACTCCACAATGGGTTTCGGACTAACTTGGGTAGAACTATCCCAGTCTGCCAAACAGATACCTTGCTGCTTCCGGTGTGTCGGACGATCTGGATCGAAGAAGAATCATCGAAATCCAGTAGATTGGGTTGATGGTGGCTTCTAGTGTGCATGCTGCTAAAACTAAAGCAAATGAATTTCTTAGTTTAACCCGATCGCCTTTTGAAAACTTGAATGAATGAAATCAATTTATTTTTTATTAACTACCCTGTAACATTGAGTACATTCTCTAGTAGATCATATTTATACAAAATCTAATAGCAGCTATTTGGATAAATTTAACTTACTTCAGCTAAATACTTGGTATTTTGGTTTTTTCTTGTCAGATTGCACTAATTGCGAATTAGAATAAATTATGCAATTTTTTGTTACCAGCAGAAGGGCTGTATAGCGTATACATAGAGCTACATACTGATACATATTATTGCATATAGCGCTACATAGTGATGACGCGCAATCAAAGTATTCCATATTTCTAATAAAGGATTTATTTTTTTTAAAACACTAAAAATATTAACTAATAACTTTCTAGTTTTCTATAAACATTCTATATTATTAGATGAAATAAAAAATATTTATATCATTACTATTTTGATACTTTTTTTGGGTTTTAAAATTCATGGAAATTTAATAATGAAAACAATTCAGCAACAAACAGTCTCTTTCAAAAGTTGAGGACTTTTTTTAAATATATCCTGTAAGAATTTTCTTTTAATCTTCAACGCAAACATGCTTATGCAAAAAAGTGTAAATTACCGGGAACTTAATGCAATATAATTCGTCGCGATATTTTTATTAATCAACGTTTTAAAAAGTTATTTAATCTTCCAAACAATTACACATTAAAATATGCCCGGCCGTCCAAATAGTTGCTCCTAGTCCTTTGGACGAGTCGGACGGTCTGGGTCTTCAACATTAAAATATGCCAGTTACCTTACACCTTTCTGGTAGGTCGGACGGTCTGGGTCTCAACAACAGCATTAAAATATGCGCATAAAACTAAATAAAGAATAACGTGTTATTTCGTCGAATTAAATCTCAATTTTATTAATAATAAATGCCTTGATTCAAACAGTATTTTTTTTGTCGTATCAAACTTAATGTCAATATTATTTTTTATATTTAATGCTTTACAATCCTTATTTTTAAATTTCTTTGAAAATTAATACTCTCAATTCCGGACAAGCTGTTAATATACTATAATTTATATGTACCAGTACACATTATAAGATATATAAAACTAATATGAACATGTATAAAAGTGACTAATCATTTTAATATTATCAAGTCTCGAACATTCAGTTATCCCGAATATTTATTTCGAATTTTTAATAAATAACATTGTAACGTACAAAAGTAAACATGTGGAACTTTATTTTAAATTTCAATTACTTTTCAGTAACTTTTTACTTTAGGTAAACGAGCATTCAAGCATGTTCACAACCTAGTCTGTTTTTTTTTGCAAGTTTAACCAGATGTGCTGATAGTGTCAGTCTGAAATAAACTGGTGATCGCCTGGTGAAAAAAAAATACCTTAAAAAGACACTGAAATAGTTTTTTTCTATGGAACACATTTATATACACATGAAATATGTTCAAATATTGCAAAAAATATGAACATTCATAAAAATCCTACATCTAGTAATTAATTAAACATTGAAATTAAATAAGTTAAAGTCCTATAATTAATATTTCAGAACTTTACTCAAATTAATAATTCTATTATTTTGAAAAGTAAATCAGAAGAATGACAGATAACCTGCCGCATTGTTAAATTATATATTCATTTAGTATCACTACCATGTGAATTTTCTGATGCACCATTCAGAAGTAAATTCATAGGCAATGACGGGTCAGCTTTTAGAAGTTCTTTTAAACTCTGCTGATTATCAGCATTTGGTCTTCCCTTTAGAGCTACAAAATGTGAGGCACAAAATATATCTGACAACAGATTTAACAGTATCAGGTTCTGCTCTTGCTGTCCACTCACAGGATTCAGTTGGACAAGTAACATTCATTGCACAGTACAAAAATGCTGCAACTTCAAATGTAGTTACCCTTGGGATACGTGCATGATTAATTGCCAACACCGGATGTATTTACTTTAATCTGGAAAACAAGAGCATATATATTTATTTTATAAACAATATATAGATACAGTCGAACCTGTTTCAAAAGGAACCTGTAAGAAACGGAATACTGTAATAAGTAGAAAATACTTTGTGAATTGTGTATACCCTGTGTAAAAAGGAACTTGTACAACGTGAAAAAAGAAGGCAAATTTAAAATATTTCGTTAATAAAAGAACAGTTGTAAGGAAGAGAGAATGAAAAAATTATCTAACTTTTTTAACCATTTGTTTCCATAAGAACCATTTTTCACAGAACTTTCTATTAAATTATATCATTCTCTGAAAGAAAATTTCAGAATTTCAAGAATTTTTCGTTAATCAGGGAGACTCTGAAATGCTAAAAGTAATTGTCAATGCACGATTTTTAACTGAAAGCTGCATCATTAGTAAGACATATTTCCAAGAAAGTGTGTTGGATTATTATGAATGTCTAACTCACATTTTTTTAATTTATTTTTTCTCGCTTTATGGTAAGAAGAATTATTTTGCATGTAAGTCAATGCATCTAGATTTTAGGGTATGATACTAAACTAGCAGTTAAGTACATGGGGTACACTATATTTTTATTTATATTTATATTACCTGTGATCGCAGTATATATATATATATATATATATATATATATATATATATATATATATATATATGATATATATATATATATATATATGATATATATATATATATATATATATATATATATATATATATATATATATATGATATATATATATATATATATATATATATATATATATATATATATATATATATATAAATATAAATATATATATATATATATATATATATATATATAACATATATATATATACATATATATATATATATATATATATATATATATATATATAACATATATATATTGGGTTGGAGGGAAAGTTATGTCGTATATTAAATAGGCAGGTGATTTTTCTTGTAAATAAAAAGAACATCTGTAACAAGTCGAGAAATTGCAGAAGAGTTTGGCATTCATCATACAACTGTTGGAGATCACATTAAATCTCTTGGGTTTGTGTTAAAGCAAAGTTTTTGGGTTCCACATGAATTAACGGAAAAGAATTTGTCTGATCGTGTAAGAATGTGTTCATCACATCTGATTAGACACAATGTGGAGCCGCTTTTGGACAGGCTGGTTACTGGAGATGAAAAGTGGATTCTTTACGAGAATATTAAGAGAAAAAAATCTTACTGCAAACCAGGAACATCATCAGCAACAGTTCCAAAACCAAGTATCCATCAACGAAAAGTACTGCTTTGTTTGTGGTGGGACAGGAAAGGTCCAGTGTACTACGAGTTGCTAAAACAGGGGAAAAACATCAACGCGGAACTGTACTGCAATCAGCGGGATAAATTGAATGCAGCTATCATAGAAAAAGGCCAGAAAAGGAATAGTGTTCCACCACGATACTGCTCGCCCGCATACTGCAATGGTGACACAACAACAACTGAATGCGTTAGGATGGGAAGTCCTTAGTCACCCACCGTAATCACCTGACAATGCACTATCTGATTATTACCTGTTCAGATCTCTGCAAAATTATCTAGCGGTAAAAAATTTACGTCTTTTGAAAGTGTTTCTAAGGCAGTTGCTGACTATTTTAACTCCAAGGATGAGAACTTCTACTAAACAGGAATTCACAGGTTACCTGAAAGAGGGCAACAGGTTGTAACAAATAACGGAGCATATATAATTGATTAATATTAAACACATATTTTTATAAATGAATTCAAATATTTTCTTTAAAATACGACAGAACTTTCCCTCCAACCCAATATATATATATATATATATAACATATATATATATCTAAACCAATTAAATTAACTATTATGGTATATTATATTATTTATCGGATTTATCTAAATACACTTTTCAGAATTTTTAAAGTCTGATGTTATAGGACAGTAATTACATATGGACTATTAGTATTGTCCTATAAACTTTAAAACTTAGCTTTTTCTGAAATAATCAGCATGAAACGGAAACCTTTTACATACGGAAAATTCTTCCGGTTCCCTGAATTCCGTTTTAAGGCAGTTTTGACTGTACTTTAAGATTAATGAATGTGAAACAATGATATTTAAAAACAAGACATATCAATCATGCATAAAGCATTGATTATGAAACACTTTCCAACTGAAATACAATTTTATTTAAACATCTCCAAAAATTCAGCGCTCATATTTTTTAATAATTATAGTACTACAGTAATTTGTTATACTTTGAAATTTTATCACAAATGTTAATGCTGTAATTCTGCTGCTGTTCTTTGTAATATCAATGAATATTTCATGGATATCACTTACATTACAGACTCAAGAACTAAATAATTTTATATGATAAAAATTCGGCAATTCTTATAGAACTCATCTTACAATCACTTGATTTGTTTACATTCTGCATGCTACAGAAGTTAGGCTTTATTGCAGAAGTAATCCAAGTTTAGTCATCCTTTAAAAAAATTTATCCTAATTGCTTTGGCATAGAATTTAGATACACAGATGATATTCACAAACAAATTGGTTTTAGAGCGGATGCAACATTAAATATAAATGCAAAAAATCCATCACGAATTTTACACAGGGGGAAGGATGGATGTTATATTTTAATTTGAAATGAGTCACGGATTCCCTTCATGTAATATGGGTGTAATTATTAATTCAAATATAATTTAAAAACCACTTAATATAAATTGCTGAATTTTTTTTACACATTTCATTTGATAATTTGTATATTTGCATTAATTTTCGAAGCTATTTGTGGATGTTTCCCAAATATTCCACAGACAGTCTCAACAGCATAGTAAAAGTTTATGCTGATAAAGTCATTTTTGCCATAGTTATCTAGCGAACTGACAGACAGACAGAAGGAACAAAGTCATAAACACTTTACAACTATGTTGGAAAGTGTTAAAAAGACATATATTAGCTTTCTTCATTCACAAATTTTTACCATTACAATTTGAATGATCTCCAATAACTACTTTGCTTCGTAACTATCAAAACGATGTTTATTAACATCGCTTTTAACTTATACATAAAATTTATACTCAAAATGAAAAGAAAATAATAACCAACATCAATCGTTTTAGTTCTATCGAGCTAGTATGAATTTATAGCAATTCATAATAGGGGCCTGTGTAGGTAGATACATATATCAGAGATCGAGTAAATATATTGAAAAGTATGCTTTAACGCAGAGTGAAGAAGAATGAAAGAAAAGATAAAGTGAAGAAGAATGAAAGAAAAGATAGAGTGAAGAAGAATGAAAGAAAATATAGAGTGAAGAAGTATGAATGAAAGAAAATATAGAGTGAAGAAGAATGAAAGAAAAGATAGAATGAAGAAGTATGAAATAAAAGATAGAGGGAAGAAGAATGGAAGGAAAGGTAGAATGAAGAAGAATGAAAGAAAATATAGAGTGAAGAAAAATGAAAGAAAATATAGAATGAAGAAGTATGAAAGAAAAGATAGAGGGAAGAATAATGGAAGGGAAGGTAGAATGAAGAAGAATGAAAGAAAATATAGAGTGAAGCAGAATGGAGGAAAATATAGAGTGAAGAGAAATAAAGAAAATATAGAGTGAAGAAGAATGAAAGGTCAAATAAAGTGAAGAAGAATGAAAGGAAATATAGAGTGAAGAAGAATGAAAGAACATATAGAGTGAAGAAGAAATATGTTTTGTACAATTAATGATGCAGAAATATTCACAGAAAATAATTATCCCTGAAGAATAGAATGCTAAATTTCCTTAATTTAAAAAAAAAAGAAATACCAACTTATTTGGACGTCATATGTTCTATTTTTAACACTTTACAACATAGTTGAGAAGTGTTTATGACTTTGTTCATTCTGTCTGTCTGTCTGTCCGTTAGCACGATAAATGCCGTAAAAATGACTTTATCAAAACGAAATTTTGGTATGTTTTTCAGATGGTCTGTGGGACCTATGGGAATATAAATAAATAATATCACCCAATTAGTTTTTTATTGAACCCGGAGTGAAAAAATGAAATACATTGAACCCTATTGGACCTAATTTTTCAAGCATTTTTTAAGCAAATTTAAAATTCACAAATTTCTTCGAAATTTTTAGGAAATATAGATATTATTCCATAAAATTATAAAAAAAAAATCAGCAAAATATATTCGGCAGTTATTAAAATAAAAATTAAAATAGTAATTACACCCATATCATATGAAGAGATCACGTGATCCACTGGTATTTTTTTTCACAAGGTGATCACCAGTTTTTAGAAAATATTCACATTATACCATAAAATATATAAAAAAAAATTCAGTAAAATATGTCAAGTAGTTTTTTAATTAAAATGATTTAATTTAGGGAAAAAAACAAATTCAATTACATTCTGACTTTTGGGATATCCTCCAGAAAGAAAAAAGAAATATATTAAATAATAAATATCTTTTTAAGAGTTTAATCATTTAGAGTTTAATCATTGCCCACACTTTCCCACCATGTCAAACAATTAGTTAGGCATAGGAACAGAATGCGTAAGACATGGCAGGCTAATAGAGACCCTACCCTCAAAAGGGAGCTTAACAGACTCACGTGGAAAGTCAGGGATAAAATTGTCGCAGAAAAGCAGCAACAGTATAAAGAGTAATATGAATCCCTTAGCCCAGAAGATGTATCGCTCTGGCAATTCGCTAAAAGACACAGAAAACCTCAAATTAAACTCCCGCCACTAATAGATGGTGTTAAAATCGCGTACTCAGACGAAGAAAAAGCGGAGGCGCTTGCTAGGCATTACGAAAAGCAATTTGAACCAAACCACGATCTAATGTGTCAGTACACCCTAAGAATGGTTAGGCAAACTCTAAACAACTTCAGGAACTCCCCGATCACGGCTGAGATTAACCCAGCCACCCCGCAAGAGATAATTGATATCATTAAAAACCGTAAAAGCCCAGGGCACGACAAAATCAGGAATATTGCGGTCAAAAACCTACCCTTAAATATAATATTTTACTTGACCACCCTAATAAACAAAATACTAAAACTAAATTATTTCCCCAAAGAATGGAAGGAAGCGATAATTATAGCGATCCATAAGCCTGGTGAGGATGCCACAATTCCAGCCAACTATAGACCAATTAGCTTACTACCGACACTTAGTAAAATTACTGAGAAAATAATTCTTAATAGACTGAACACGCACCTTAGTGAGAATGATATTATCATTCCGGAGCAGTTTGGATTTCGGCCAAAACACTCCACCACTCATCAATTGCTGAGAGTGGTAGAGTACATATCTTCTGGACTTAATAGTAAGACACCCACAGCTGCGATTTTTCTTGACATACAAAAGGCATTTGATAAAGTGTGGCACTGTGGATTAGAATACAAATTGATCACTCTAAAAGTCCCTGACGCAATTGTCAAACTTTTAATCTCATACCTAAATAACAGACACTTCCAAGTTAGAGTAAAAGATAACTTGTCTACACCCAAGCTCATTAAAAGTAGTGTACCGCAAGGATCCATACTGGGCCCGACACTCTTTAACATATATCTAAATGACATCCCCAGGACCCTAGACACGGAGCTGGCACTCTATGCAGACGACAGTGCGATACTTGCAAAACATCCTTACATCTCAGTAATGCACAGACAGCTACAACAACACTTAGACATACTCCAAACATGGCTGGAAAAATGGCGAATAAAATTAAACCCCAATAAATGTCATTGGATTTATTTCTCTAGAAAACGTAAACCTCCGCCGCCTCTGTGCATAAACAACCATGCCCTAAAAGCGGAAAAATCTACTAAATACCTAGATGTAACGATAGATTCCCACCTAACCTGGAAACAGCACGTAACGAACTTAATCAAAAAAGCGTATATGGCCACAGGAGCCTTATACCCAATGATAGGAAACGGAAATCTAAGTTATCAAAATAAACTCCTAATTTATAAATCGGCAATCCGCCCGGGAATGCTGTATGCAGCACCCGTATGGGGATATGCCTGTAAAACTACTATAGACTTACTAGAGACAAAACAAAACAAAACCCTAAGGATTATAAGGAAAGCTCCTAGATATTTAAGAAACTCGGTAATTAGGAAAGACTTCAAAATAAAAACTGTTAGAGCCCAAATTAAAAAGCTAGCTTTAAATTCTATAAAAATCTGCCATCTGTTCCAAATGAACTACTATTCAATTTGCATGACTATGATCATTGCAAAGCCAAATCACGTAAGAGACCCCGCGCGGTACTTAATATTGAAAATCGGAATTAGGTAAGTCCCAACTTAAATAGTTGATATTAAATTAAAACTCGATCAATGTTTTCTAAAAAATGTTCTTAAACCTTCAACTGCCAAATTGATAGGAAATCCTTAGAACTGCATCAACTCCCCAAAATTACTCAAACTGTAAATGTGCAACAAACTGCCACACTAGGAGCTAAGTCAAATAATAAAAACAGTAAATCAAAAACCTCGAACCTCCAACTATGGGCAAATGAAATAATGTCACAGTATGAAGATAAGAACCACACCTAGAGATTGGAGATTAATTAAAGGCGCTTCGCGCCTGGTGCTCTTTTCTGGACGAAACCCATCTGCCTTTAATCATTTTGTATATGAGAGAGGCTTCACGTTTTAAAATAAATTTGGTAGATAACAATTTTTCATTTTTTTTAATTTTATAAATACACTTTATGATATACTTATTTGATGACATTTTTAATGCACTTTCCTACGTCCTAGTTAAATAACCTAATATATATACATAACTAACGATGAGTGGATTTCAATAGGAAAGGTTCCACATATGCTGAGTTATACCAAAAACCATTTCGCTACCAAGGAAGAGGCGCAATGCTGCTCTATTTCCGAAGTAGAATACAAAGATATAAATGGAAAGTATAGACCGGGGGTGACCATATGTCTTTCATAAAATGGTAGGGGTGGATTGCGACACAATGGTCAGTCCTAATATGGTAATACAATGTTCAGTCCTCCATATGTGCAAAGACAAAAGCACTTCAACAGTAACAAAATCAGAAAGGAGACTTGGAATGGATAAAAGACGCCATAGCGTGTGCGTGTTGAGATTTCTTTATAACGCATGAGATATCTGCGTTCGCGCATGCGTGTTGAGATATCTTTATCTGCAATACTGTTATAAAGATATCTCAACACGCATGCGCGAATTGACTTACTAATACTGTGGAATCTGGGAACAGTAATCTATGGCATCTTTTATCCATTCCATGTCTCCTTTTTGATTTTGTTACTGTTGAAGTGCCTTTGTCTTTGCACATATGGAGGACTGACCATTGTATTACATAGGTACAGTGAGCGTTGCCCTGGCGGTAAAAGCTGCTTTTAACGGGAAAGAGGTGTCGCAATCCACCCCTACCCTTTTATGAAACACATATGGTCACCCCCGTTCTATACATTCCTCTTATATCTTATATATATATATATATATATATATATATACTACATAAGAAATAGAAAAATTAAGAATGACAATGTATCAAAATTTCGCCGGGGGGGATTGTGACCCCCACTTCTCGGTTTAGCCAGCTTCATGTCATGACGACACTCGCGGAAGCTGATACAATGTCGCAAACCAAGTACATATACTAAAACTAACTGACATGAAGCTGGCTAAACCGGGAAGTGGGGGTCACAATCCCCCCCGGCGAAATTTTGATACATTGTCATTCTTCATTTTTCTATTTCTTATGTAGTATATAAATGTACTTGTTTGAGCAGCTTAAAGCCTTTGGGTATATTTTTAGTAGATTGTTTTAGATGAGGTTAATAGTTATATTTATATATATATATATATATATATATATATATACAGTTAAACCTGTCTAAATTCGACAGGTGTCCAACATAGAGAATGTGATGAAATTTCATTTTTCCCCTTCAATAAAACACATCAAAAAATTTCATTTTTAACATATAGAAAATACTAATAAGCCAATGGTTTTATTTAAATATTGTAATTACTGTTGGAAAATACTTATGCATGTGTGCACATACTTAAAACGTGAAGCAAGAAATCTAAATACATACACCTAATTTTATACGTAATATGTAAAGGCTCCTAAACGGTATTCATTTCTATTGTTCAGGGAAGTACACTGTCAGAAGAGTTTGATATGTCGAACTCCCCTTCCACCTTTTTGCAGCTGTCACCTTTGTCTAGGCGGTCAAGAATTATTTTTTTCTTCTGATTAGTTAGCTCAAGTAATTTACCTTTGCTCATTATTAAAAACTAAGGTGCGCGTCACTAAAATCACAGTCACCTTTTCAGAATGTACTAAGAAACACATGCGAATTTTGAGGGTCGACAAACCTTTTTATTCAGAAGATGCAGAAATCTAATTGGACAATGCAAAGAAAGGTTAGAGAAGCTACAAATGTCAATGATTCGAAGCTTAGACTTCGATCGGTGAGGACGTTTTCTACTGTGCTTCTGCTAGCCTACGTGACCGTCGGCCCTTTCGCCGCTACCTGTGTGACCTTTCAACTGTTATCGTGCGACCTTCAAGCCACCTGTCTGTATCGTAGGGGAGATGAAAGAAGCCGCGGAATTCCCACAACTGCCGCACCCCACCGGACAAGGGAGTCCCATCAATGGAGTTCCACAGCATGGAAACGGAAATCAGGATTTAACGCTGAGCGATGCCAAAATGGAAGCAAGCGATATGAGAGCTATCTTCAATGAACTCGATATGGAATTAAGAAGATGTAAAGATCCCGAGGAGATGCTACAGCTAAAGGCCAGGCTCCAAAAGCAAAAAATGAAGATGGACAGGTTCTTCGCCAAGTACAGACTGCCTCAATATGGTGAAACCTATCGGAGACCTTCTCCGGCAGTTATTTTGCAATCTTCCTCTCTTGTTAGCCAGCTCAAAACGGTTTCTGATTCTGATAATATTATTGCTAGCTCAACCTCTAAAAAGCACAAGCTTATTGATGATGAGGGCTTCAGTTTCCCCCCCAAAAGGCACACTGCCAGCCTTAGTTCTGCAAATCTGATAACGAACCCCCCCCCGCCCCTCTCCAAAATTCTAATGTAAATAATAATGATGTGGACATACCTGCACCTGATGCAGAAGACTTGGATGAAATGATTATTGACGCACCTAAAAAGGACCGCCGCCCTCCCACCTTCCTCATCGTGGTGACCACCGAATACCACAACCTGTTAAAAGACCTGAAAGAGATAGCCCCTAGTATGAGTGCTAATCTCACTAATTTTGGTGACTTTTTAAAAGTAAACGTAAGCAGCTCAGAGGAATATAGACAAATACAAAGATTCCTCATTGATAGAAATCTGGAATTTAAATCGTACTTGCTCAACGAAGACAAACCTATGAAAGTCGTTATTAGGGGGCTTGCCATCTGAACGAGGACAGAGCACATTAAATCGGAACTTGAGTTTTTGAGTCTTAAGCCACTCGGCGTCACGCAATTGGCGCGCGGACTAAAATCCAAGCGAGTAAATATGCCACTGTTCTACGTACAGCTGCAGAAGACCCCGGATAATGAAAAAATATATGAAGTAACTAAATTAATGTATATCGAGGTCACAGTTGAGAGATGCCGGGGAAGAAAGCAAGTTAGCCAGTGTTTCCGATGCCAAGCTTTCGGACATGCGAGCCAAAATTGCCATCTGCCAGCACGCTGTGTAAAATGCGCGCAGGCACATCTTACGAAGGAGTGTACCAAAACTTTCGATACTCCCTGCGTATGCGCAAATTGTGGTGGAAGCCACCCTGCGTCTTATAGGAACTGCCAAGTTCCCAAAGTACCGTGCCCCGGCCTCTCAAAATTCCAGATTTCAACGGTTCGTTGACCCATTGCGGTCTTATGCCGCTGTCATGGATGGACGTAGCGAGGTTGTCGAAAAGACCCCTGCGGTTACATCAAAAACGTCGGCCCCTAGCAGAGCATCCACTAAGAAATCCGACACTCAAGATGATTTTCTAAATTTAGCTTTTAGATTTGGTGAGCAGTATGGAACTGCCATTGTTAGCGAGGCCATTAAGAAGGCTCTCCCCCATCTTCGGTCTGCTCTAACCGAGATGGACAAAATCTCAATTATTTTCGAGGGTGTATGTGCCCTCATTTGCAAAAATTACCCCCCCCCCCTTTTTCGGCCATGGGTTGTTTAATTAGAACTTGAAGGATCTCACCATTGGCATATGCAATGCCAATGGACTTAGAGGTAAAATCAATGAGGCTAGGGACTTCTGTACAGCAAATAACTTAGACTTATTCTTGGTCCAAGGGACCCACTTCAGCCCAGGGAATCTCTGCAAGATTGCTAACTACGATTTTTACAATGACGACAGGCCTCGTACTAGCAATCGTTCTAGCGGTGGCACTGCTATCTACGTGCGAACCAATATGCCACACAGCCGTATCCCCTCCTCCCCTCTCCGAACCGGAGAGGTCACCGTGGTCGAAGTGAACCTGCCTGCCAATCCAGTTATCACCATTGCGTCTGTGTACCTGCCACCCACTTGCACTAATACTGGCTTGAGTAATAATGACCTTTCCACCCTCTTCAAAATTTCCCCCCATGTGATAGTTGCTGGTGACCTAAACGCTAAACACCAAGCCTGGGGCTGTCCATCGTCGAATCCTCGCGGCCAAGGCGTAAAACGCTGGACCGATGAGAACAACTTTGATGTCATAGCCCCAGGTGACCCCACCCACTTAGATAATGTTATAGACTTTACTATCACCAGCAACATCCTCTATACGTATCACATGGAAGCTGTTAACGAGCTCCCCTCTGATCATCTCCCCATCTTGTATACCCTAGAACTTAATCACTTTTCTCTTAACGTCCCCGCCAAACTTAAGACCGACTGGTCAAAGTTCAAAAGTCTTCTTCGTCGTAATCAGCTCCCTCTCCTAGATACTTCGAACTGGAACACGGACCTCGCGGATGCGGAGATAGAAAATCTCGAAAATATGCTTCGAGAAACCTACTCTGCATCCTCGAGGCCCAGGACAGCCAAGGTCAGTCACTACAAGCTTCCCCCGGGTATACAAGATTAGATCAGAGAAAGAAATCGCACCCGCAAGGAGTGGCAGGCCAGTAGGGATCCTGACCTTAAACGTGAGCTGAACTTCCTCTGGGCGCAAGTTCGCTCACGGATTAAGACCTTTTCTAGTGCACAATGGAATACCTATGTTGAGTCCCTAACGACTCAGGACAACACCATTTGGAGGGCAACCTCACGTATTCGTAGGCAGAAAACTTACATACCGGCCCTTAATGGCCCAAACTGCAGGGCAATTTCAAATGCACAGAAGGCTGAACTGCTTGCAGACAGTCTTAGAAGTCAGTTTGAACCTCACCAAAATGTAATCGATCCCCGGACGGTTGCATTGGTGGAGCCCACGGTTGAACAATTTATCTCCACACCTTCTCCTAACACGCTCAGGAAACTCGAAATTCCTGACATCGCCCCCTATATTCTAAAACTCAAGAGTAACAAATTCCTGGGAGAGACCAGATCTCTACTAACTTGCTCAAAAACCTCTCTAAATTCTATCTTCAGTATCTTGTCTATCTCTTTTAGAAGCTCATTAAATTAAATTACTTTCCGTGGGCTTGGAAGGTGGCAATTGTAACCCCCCTCCCCAAGCCCGGCCTCAACCATTCTGAACTATCTAATTATAGACCTATTTCTCTCCTTTCCTGCATTTCTAAAATCTTCGAGTATGTCTTGGTACAGCACCTGGATGAGTTCTACAGCCTTAACAACGTCATTAGTCTTGAGCAATATGGGTTCAGGAGCAGACACTCTACCTAGCATCAACTGCTTAGGGTTGTGGAACTCATACATGAGGCTCGCGCCAAGCATCTCAACACCACTATTGTCTACCTGGATATCCAAAAAGCCTTTGATAAGGTCTGGATATCCGGGCTCCTCTTTAAACTAATCGCTCTACATTTTCCTGCTCATCTCATTAAAATTCTTCACTCTTACCTAACGGGGCGTAGCTTCGCGGTAAGAGTCTCCTCCTCTCTCTCCTCCCTGAGGAATATACTCAGTGGGGTCCCTCAAGGTTCCCTTGTCGGCCCCAAATTGTTCAACCTGTACATTAATGACCTTCCACGTTTCGCCGGTGTCACCTTAGGCCTGTACGCCGACGACACAGCCCTGATTGCACAACACACGCATACACATGTCATGCACGAAACTCTTCAATCTTACCTCGACAGTTTGCCGCAATGGTTGACAAATTGGAGAATCAAAGTGAATGTCAGGAAGTGTGCCGCCGTCTGTTTCCCATCCCCTCGCCGAACCCCCTCCACTAACTTAACTCTGAATGATGAACCGATTCCCTGGCAAACTAACTACAAGTACCTTGGCGTGTACTTGGATTCCAATCTCACGTGGAAACTTCACATTTCTAACATCTGTCAGAAAGTGAAGTCTGCACTGGCCCAACTTCGCCCTCTTTTGACTGGAAGCAGCCACCTGTCAACGAGAAATAAGTTATTGCTGTACAAGTCCTGCATACGTCCAATTATGACGTACGGATACCCGGTCTGGGGAACCGCAGCTGAGATTCACCTACGGAAGCTTCAAGTTATGCAAAATAAAGCACTTCGTATGTTTATCAGGTTTCCAACCTACGTCCGGCTTGAAGTTCTGCACAGAGATCTCAATATTAGGCCTTTTTTAGACTACATTCAAAAACTTTCTCAAAATTTTTTCAGAGATCTCAGTAGAGTAAATAATTGCACGCTAGGCAGTATCCCGCGGTATAACCCGACACACCCTAAGGCGCGAAAGCGCCCCTGGGCGTTGGTGGGGCGCCGCACAATGGATGCTTTTCTTCGGCCCCCTAAGCGGAGACGGCTCGTCTAGCATTGTTTTATATCTGCTCTCCCCCCTTTTATTATGAACTCTTGCTAACTCCGTGGCCCTCCCGAGCATTTGGGAGTTCGCGATTTATCGACGAACCGTTTTACTTTTTTGTTATGTACGTCCCCCCCCCCTGTCTCAAGCTCAAGGCCCTGCGTTCCTCGGGATGCGCTGATCCCCCTCCTTCCTTTTTACTCTGGCTAGGTGAATGCTTGGGCTCTAGCATACCTTTCCCCTTCTGTAAGACTTGGCGTGGGGCTCGACTTCGGGCGTCGCCCTCCCCGCAAGCAAAGCTCTGATGTCTCTCTCAACTTATGCTTCTCTTTCAGAGTACTTCTTTTTTCTCTTCGCCCGGAGTTTAAAGGGGGGAATCCTTTCCCCTCCTGGGCACTCCGCATACCCCGTCCTTGAGACCTACAAATGTCCATTCTTCAAGTGTGTTGTTGTGTGCGCGTAAACAAACTGATAACAAAGAGTTTGTGATATATATATGAGGGCTGTGGAATGGTGGGAAGAACCCACACCTTAGTAACAATAAGAAAAATATGTGGACAGATAAGATTCTTGGAAGTGATAACAACAACAAAGGTATTCTTCTGGGGATTAACAACAAAAATTGTCCCTGGGAATAGATAAGGAAGGTCAAACACTGTAGGTTACTTCCTTTATGCAAACGTTAATTTTAAGAAACTTGTCCAACTAAGTAATGTAAACAGCGTCCAACATCCGAGATAGACAGGTGTCCAAGTTAGACAGTATTATATACATGTTAAAACATAGGAATTCGTTCGGTTCCACCGAATTGCATATATATATATGTTAGTTCTAAATTGAATCTGTAGTGTTGTAGTTATTAACTGATATAATTATACATACATATATATATATATATATATATATATATATATGATATATAATATATATATACATATATATATGTATATATATATATATATATATATATATATATAGTTATATCAGTTAATAACTACAGCACTACAGATTCAATTTAGAACTAACATTTGTAAATTTGGGCAGATATTTTACAGTGTGTCAATAATAAAAAAGATAAAATAAAAATAGTTAGACTAATTTAAAAGATGATCAGTGTCATACCCTGGTTCTAAAACAACACCTAATTCTATACACCTAATTAATAGAAATATGCATGTATTCCTATAATGTGCTATGGCCGCTATCCTTCTTTTTACTTTCCCTATATACATAATGTATAAGGAAAGTACTGTGACGGGGTCGAAAATTCGAATTCGAGTTTTCGACGGGAGAGCACGTTTCAAGCATCCCAGATCACGAATAAAAGATTTTTGAAGTGATGTCTGTGTGTGTGTGTTTGTGTGTCAGTGAGTCTGTGGAGACGATAACTGACGAACGAATGGACCGATTCGAACCAAATTTGGAACAAAAATCATAATCCGTAAACACTGGAAGCCTATTGTTTTTATACGCAATCGAATGTTCAACCCCCCCCCCCCCCCAAATTTTCGAATAAAATTTTGAAAAAATCTTCAAAATCAAAACCACCAATAAAGTTACGCAAATAGACATTTCTTATCTAATTTTTCATTATAAAACGATTGGCATAAATTTTCGAACGCTAACACAAACCGTTCTCGAGATATTGCACATTTTTCAAAAAAAATATCAAAAAGTCATACAAAATAAAAAAAAATATTTCCCATTGAGAAACATATTCACTTTTCATATGTAATACTATACGATAAATTGGGTGACATCATTCTCGTGGATCTAGCTTGTTCCATTCATGGAAAAAGATACTTTGAGTAATAATTTTGGATTTGAATGCCAATAGTCATTTGTCTGCTGTAAGAATAACTTATTTCTTCATCCACAACGCTTGGCGAGATTTTGGCGACGAATTTGGCGGAATGTCGCCAACTTAGCGACTTTTTGAAATGTTGCCAAATTAGCGAAAATCTCGCCAAATGGATAAAAATGACGCTAAATCAATGAAAATGACGACTAATTGTCGAAAATTCAATATCTTGGAAAGAATATCAGTATCTACTATAAGAAAAATCTATTTTTTTACTCTAAAAGTAGTAAATTCATTACATTATATAAGGAAAGTCATGTGTTGCCCACATCCGATTTTTTTTCTATGTTGCGTAAGACCTGTCATTTTCATTTAGTATTATGCTATTGCAGTCCAACTTTTGTAATAACATTAATTAGTGTTCGAGGTAAACATTTAAACCACTCATTAAACGTTTACTTTTATGTACACTCACCCTTTTGCATAAAATAAACTTTTAAAATTGTTACATCTACTAAAACTGCAAATGGTTTGAGGAACGCAAACAAAAAATTCTGAGGTGGGCAGCACATGACTTTCCCTGCAGACTCATATTCACGTTCCCTTTATTTCTCAAATAATTCATTATATTGAGTTTAGTTGCACAAAATAGTACCCATATTTATTTAAAATTACTCCGAATGTGCACTTTTAAATCAATTTTCATTCTCATTGGGGTAACTTGATATATTTTCCAAGGTGGGATAGCGAAACTGCGAAAAACCAAAAACATCTCGAGAACGGTTAGTGCTAGTGCAATGGCGTTGGTCTTATTCTTTTTAACGTTAAAAATTAAAACAAGCATTTAATTGATATATTTAAGCATGCGTAGTTTTTACTTTATATTTTGACGATTTTTGCGGACCACTTCGCAAAAAAGGCAGGTTTTTTTTTTTCGAATTGTACCAAAATGTAATCAGCACCAGGGTAACCTATAAGTGACTTATCTACTTTTCGCGTTAAAGTGGATATATATACATTACACAGACAGACTCAGAGAAATACATACAAACGCACAAGCAGACGTCACGCCAAAAATAGATTTTTCGTATTCTAGAGGTCCCAAAACGTGCAGATCCGTCGGAATTTCGAGTTGCGATGTTTGGCATGATTTCAATATTTTTACTATACATTACCATGCATGGCAGGGAAAGTAAAATGTATAACAATTCCATGTTTGAGCGAAAAATTTGTGCACACTCTTTTGGTGGAGCCAACGGTCCTACCGTGCTTATAACACCGATTCTCGTTAGATCACCGAAGTCAAGCAGCATCGGGCGCGGTTAGTACTTGGGTGGGCGACCACCTGGGAACACCGCGTCGTGTTGCCACATTTCGGGCGCGGTAGCCCGGTGGTTTGCGCGCTGGATTTACACGCTGCCACAACTTCCGACGTGTTCATGCGGAGTACGATCACGTTAAACATGTGGGTCCGTAAGTCCTTCCGAGAGGTTGGTGGTAGGGGAAGGAGGGTACGGTCCCTGTGGATGCCTCCCCCACTGGGTTCCGGTCTAAATTGGGTGGCACTTTCCGGCCGTCCAAACCTTTCTGGTAAGTCGGACGGTCTGGGTCTCAACATCAACAACACTCTTTTGGTGAAATTTAGTAAAATGATGTTTGAAGGAGATACAATTTTAAACTATATAAATTACACAAAGATACTGACATAATTAAATACATTACAGTTAACAGAATGCAATGGACAGGACATTGCTAAGTTTGGAGGCTAAAATAATCAAAAAAACAATTTTTATGTCCAAAAGTTACGTCGGAAAAGACATAGATGACAAGAAATTGAAGCGGATTGATTATATGGACAAGGACTTTGAGTTGTTAACTATTATCAAGAAAGCTCAATCATGCATAAAGCATTGATTATTAAACACTTTCTAAATGAAATGCAATTACTGCAATTTTATTTAAACATTTCTAAAATGCGATATATTCGGCGCTTATATTTTAAACCATCACAGGGCTACAATAACTTATTATATCTGAAAACTTAAAACTTCATTGAAGAAAATAAACTTTATTCAAATGACGTCATCGAAATATAAATCAACTGTCTGACTCTCTATATAGAACAGTGAATATTTTATTCATATTACTTTTATTCCAGACTCCAGAGCTAATTAATCTTACGTGAAAAAATCAGCATTTCCTATACAACTCATCTTACAATCACTTGTTTACATTCTGCGTCTATTAAAATTAGGCTTTCTTGTAGAAATAATCAAAGTTTGATGATCATTTAAACTCAAATAATGTAATTGAGTTGACACAGAATACAGATGCACAGAAAATATGAAACAAAAGCGGTTTTAGGACGGATGCAGCACTAAATAAAAATTTAAAAGAACTTAAAAAATCAGGATTTGAACACGGGAAGAAATGGATGTTATATTTCATTTTGAAGTGAGTCACGTGATCTCTTCATATTATATGGGTGTAATTATTATTTTAATTTCTTTTTAAAAACTACCAAACATATATTTTCTGCAATCTTTTTTATATATTTTATAGTATATTTCCTAAAATTTTTGAAGCAATTTGTGATTTTTCACTTCTCTTAAAAAATGTTTGAAAAATTAAGTCCCAGGGTTCAATATATTCCATTTTTTCATCCAGGGTTCAATCCAAAACTAATTTGGTGATATTCTTCATTTACATTCCCATATATCTCACAGACCGTCTCAACAACATATTAAAATTTCATTTTGATAAAGTTATTTTCGGGGCAGTTATCGTGCGAACGGAGGGACAGGCAGGCAGACAGAATGAACAAAGTCATAAGCAATTTTCAACTGCGTTGGAAAGTGTTAAAAATTGGAGAAGCATTGTTTCAGGGGAAACAGTTTGGAAGACCTTTCTGGGGAAGGACAAGGCTGCAATGGACCGTTAAGTCGTTGACGATGATGAAACACAAAATTGAGAACAAAAATAAATCTATTGGTGTGACATAACAACAAAGGAAGATATAAAAAATGCAAATATTTAAAACACAATTAATATAGAAAAATATGAAGACCATGGGAATTTTTTTCATTATCAATGAAAAATTTTGTACTACAAAACATCTGTAAATTAATCATGGAGTTTAGACGGCCATACATAAACGTATTTTACCAAACAGTAAAATGAATCGTGATCCCGGCAGTGAAGGAAGTGCGTAAATACATCATTCACTGAGTCACAAAACTATCTTCTCCACAAACAAAAATACATCAGGCTGATTAATCCCCCGCTCTATAATGGACAGCGAGTTTGATAAGGTAGGGGTTTAGTGGTATAAAGTAAGGTGAGGTAAGGTGAAGCAAGGGGTTAGTGGCACTAAACTGTGATTCATCGTGTCATATGCAATTTCTAATTATCAATTCTGCATTTCCAAAACGGATTTTGTATCTCGTGGAGTTTTAGAAGCAGATGGAAAGTCGTAATAGAAATAATATATTGCTTTGTTGACAGTTTTTGTATATCTAATAACATATCGTAAAAAAAATATCAGCGGTGACTCCAGTTCGATTTGGCCGACATGCTTTTACGTGAATATCGTCTTGTAATATAATTCTTAATTTCTTTAAGAACTCATTAAGTTGAGTTTAATTGCACAAAATGGCATTAATTTGCATTTTTAATTAAATTTCTGCTTTTATTTGGTAATTGTGTCCATGATCGACAGGTGTTACTATATATATATATACAGTTAAACCTGTCTAAGTTGGACACTTACGGTTCCCCCTAAAAGCGTCCAATTTAGACAGGTGTCCAACATAGACAGTGTGATAAAATTTCATTTTCATCCTTCAATAAAGCACATCAAAAGACTTCATTTTTAACATATAGAAAATACTAATAAGCCAATGGTTTTAATTAAATATTGTAATTACTGTTACAAAATACTTATGATACAGATTTTTTTCTTGTTCCAGAGTAGTACAGTTCCCATGCATGTATCATATCAGATCTCTTATTGTTTACATTGGAAACAGTAGATTTTGATATGCGGAACTCTTCTGTCAACTTCTGCAGCTGTCACTTTTGTCTAGGCAATCAAGAATTATTTTTTTGTTTTCAGTAGTTAGCTCAACTACTTTACGTTTACTCATTATTAAAAACTAATGTGCATGTCACTAAAATCACAGTCACCTTTCCAGAATGCACTAAGAAACAAATGTGACTTTTGAGGGTAGATAAACCCCTTTTTATTCAGAAGATGCAGAAATCTAATTGGACAATGCAAAGATGGAGTAGGGAAGCTACAAATGTCCATTTTTCAAGTGTGTTGTTGTTGTGTGTGTAAACAAAGTGATAACAAAAAGGTTCTGATACATAATTGAGGGTTGTGGAATGGTGGGGAGGGACGACCCCCTTAGCAACAATAAGAAAGAAATGTGGGCAGATAAGAGCTTCCTGGAAGTGATAACAACAGAAATGGAATACTTCTAGGGATCAACAACAAAAGATAATCCCTGGGGATAGATAAGAAAGATCAAAAGTGGTAGGTTACTTCCTTTATGCAAACGCCAATTTTTAGGAACTTGTCCAACTTAGTAATGTAAACAATGTCCAACTTCCAAGATAGACAGGTGTCCAAGATAGACAGAATTATATACATGTTAAAACATAGGAATTCGTTCCGTTCCACCGAATTGTGTCCAAGATAGACAGGTGTCCAACATATAGAGGTGTCCAACTTTACAGGTTTTACTGTATATATATATATATATATATATATATATATATATATATATATATATATATATATATATATGTATGTTTAATTATATCAGTTAATAACTACAGCACTACAGATTCAATTTAGAGCTAACCTTTGTAAATTTGCGCATATGCAGCAGATATTTTACAATGTGTCAATAATAAAAAATATAAAATTAAAAATAAAATAAAAATAGTTAGACTAATTTAAAAGATGATCAGTGTCATACCCTGGTTCAAAAACAATACGGAAGAAAATTTAGGTAGTATTGTTTTCCTTTTGTCTAATATTTTCTTTCATATCATCCTTACTTAATTTTCTTCCGTATTGTTTTTGAACCAGGGTATGACGCTGATCATGTTTTACATTAACTAATTTTATTTTATATTTAATTTTATATTTTAATTAAATATATATATATATATATATATATATATATATATATATATATATATATATATATATATATATATATATATATATATATATATATATACATATATATATATAAAATATATATATATAATATATACATATATAATATATATTATATGTATATATATAATATATATTATATATATATATATATATATTATATATATACATATAATATATATATATATATATTATTTATATATTTATATATATATAATATATATATAAATATATATATATATATATATATATATATATTTATATATATATTTATATATAACATATATACATATATATATATACATATATATATATATATACATATATATATGTATATATATTTATATGTATATATATATGTATATATATATATATATATATATATATATATATATATATATATATATATATATATATATATATATATATATATATATATATATATATAAATAAAAATTGAAGGATTTTAATCGAAAATTCTGCATAAACTACTGTATGTACAAAAAAACCCATCTCTAGCATATCTGTTACAAATGAGTAACTATAGGCCAAGACTAAGGATAAAGATAGAAGGTAACATATCACTGCAATGGAAAGGGGGATGAGAAGAATATTAGGATTCAAAAATCACAATTAAAAGTATATAAAAGTAAATAAAAATAAAACTCGATATTACACTAAATTTCATGTTAATGTTATGATTTTAACATGATTTGTTACTGCCTCAAGACTTTAAATCACTGACAGATACGAGATTAAAATAAATAATTAAATAAAAATGTGTAATAATAGTAATAATATAAGATTGAATTAGAGCTCTCACTGTTAATGTTTTATTTTGTTTTAACTTGTTTATTTCTTCTTGTGAATTCACTTTTTATTTAAAATGCAAAGTATTCATTATATTCTATGAATGCTACTCGTCCGCATGCAACGCTGTGACGTCACGCCAAAACATTTACGGTTTCAGGGAAACACGCGCTAAGACTTCTGTAACCCTTTACTTCTGTAACCCATGCAGATTTGACTTCCATTGCACGCTCATTCCATTGCACGCTCATCCAAATCATCCATTGCACGCTTCTGTGGAGTAGAGCCCATTTTCATTGGCTGTTATGGTTCGAGGGTGAGAATGCTTATCTCATTTCCAAGAACTAGTTTTCGAACTCCCGTGTGAATTTTTATTCCTGTGTGAACTCCTCGCGTGAATACTTGAACTGTTCATTACTAAGGACTTTTTAGATGCACGTGGATTTTACTGGTTGGTATACAGTAAATGTAGTAAAGTGTGTACCGAAAAAGATTCCTCAGAGATTAGTATGGCAATGGATTTCTCCTTCAAGCCGTCACTCAAGCACAGAGCTCTCGTCAAAATAGCTGTAGCAGTCGTTAATCATAATGGATTTGAGAAAAGAAATTTCAAGGCAGGAGAGGATAAAGTTTTGAAACTTCCACTTCCAAAGTTATTACAGAATGACTTATTAAGTCTTGTTCATGTCCTAGGTAGGCATATAATTAGATGGGAAAAATCTTATAAGCCTAAAAACATGAGCTTAATTTTACCCATATTGCATTGGACGCCACAAGGAGCAATTGATATGAAGAAAGAAACACTTCTGTATGTGAATAATGAAAATATACCAGTTTGTGAACGTTATAAAGCCGCATGTACCGTATGCGTCGAAGAGAGCATTTCCACCTTATGGAAACAATTGAAAGGATGGCCAGACTGCAAGGGAATTAGAAATCTTGCAGCGATTAAAGTACGTCAGTCAAAAATAGTCTCCTTCTGGTCTCATCACCTGAAAGGAAAATTGCATCTTCTGTGTGGACAAATTCGAAAGCACTGCAGATATCATAATATTTTCCCTTGGCTTTCCGCATTTGAGTACATATTCCATTATTCAGTGAGTTCGTGTAATTTTCCAGCCACTGAATATTTTTTTCAAAAATTAACTCCTGAAGAAAAGGAAAAACTTTTATTACCTTCTTTAATATTTTCGTTGCAAGAACGGGATTCTGATAATTTAATATGTAGATATTCTGATGCAGATTCCTCATCTTATGGAGAAATCTCTATTTTCCTCATTTCTAAATTGAACAACGAACAACAAAACTGGATATTTAGAACATATCCTTATTATGTGCTAAAATGTTTCTTGTTTTGGCCAAGACAAACGTTCTTTATGGAGGTAGCCAAGTCCATGTTCAGCTGTCCCACTGAAATATTTACTGATATGACACCTGAACAGTATTACATACCTCCTTATGGATATTATGTTACACCTGAAAACCCTGAAATACAGTACTACAGAGTGTTAGAAATGATTGCTTCCGAAATGTTAAGTGATTCCACTGATGGCAGCTATAGAAAATTGTTTATGGAATTCTGGCATGAAAGTCATCCTATATATAAAAAGTATGTAATAGATAATTATGCTAATGATTCTATACTGCCAGCTGTAATTGAGATCGAAAATGCAGAAAATTTTCAAATCGTTTTGAAAGAAACAACTATTTCGAAAAAAAGGAAAACTTTTTGCGATTAGGAGTACACAATTATCAATGGGTATTTGGATGTTTATAAAAAGTCAGTTTTGGTGGTTCATAAATGGTATTCGTTTGTATTGTAACATTGAATTTATACAGTTATTCATCTATTAATTGATTTTGAACGATTATAAATGTCATCATTAAGAGTAATTTCAATCCATTTGAAATTAAGTACAGTTTCAATTCATTATAAAAATGCCTAGATAATACGTCTAATTAATAAATATATGGATGCATTCTAGGAATTTACTATGATGGCTATCTTTAATTTTGTAATTGTATATCTATTTCTCTAATTGATTTTGAAAAATGATAAAGTCATCATTAAGAGTATTTTTCTTTAAAATTCATTTTAAAAATGCCTAGATAACATACACCTAATTAATAGAAATATGGATGCATTCTTAGAATTTGCTATGACCGGTATCTTTAATTTTGTAATTGTATATCTATTTCTCTACTTAATTGATTTTGAACAATGGTTAAAGTCATCATTAAGAGTGTTTTTCTTTAAAATTAATTATAAAAATGGCTAGATAACATACATTTAATTAATAAAGTTAAAGATTATTGCTTAGAGTTTGTTATGATCGCTATCTTAATTTTGGATTTGCATATTTATTTCTCTAAGTAAATGTTCTTGAACGATGAATAAAATTATCATTAAGAATTGTTTTTCTTTCCAATTCATTAAAAAATGCTTAGTGTAATATACACCTATTTAATAGAAATATGCATGTATTCCTATAATGTGCTATGGCCGCTATCCTTCGTTTTTATGTTGTTGCTGAGATATATATATGTTACAGTGGTGGTAGTTTTTCTTGGTAGCTTCCCTTTCTAACAATGGTGTATAAAATCACGAATTTTTTTTTTAATTCAATAATTTTTTTAGCTCTAAATATCTGTCAAAACAAAATCTGTTTAAACGCATATTTTTTATTATGTTTTCAAGTGTTCATATTTAAGACCAACTTGTCTGGAACATTTTTTTCTGAAATATGAGCAAACTGGTACAATAAGGAAAACTTAAGCGTATTTAGGCACACATTTAATAATAATAATACATTACTGGAACGAATTACCAAGGACTAAGATATCTGCCTCAACACACATAATATCATATTTCCCAATTCTGATAGTTGTTCAGGGAAACATTTTTATTTTTTCTTCCGGTTTCTCCAGTTTTGAATGAGAATATCGACTTGGCCAATATCTTAGAATTTATTTAAGTTACTGATTTTTAATCAAAAATTCTTGATCAAAGAGAATTTTGACAGAATTTATCGCTGCCATTTTGTTTTTCTTCTGCATGAACCTGCTACCCACAGACTGATATAGTACTCTGTATATAGTGCACTAGCACAGAGCAGAATTTAAAATTAAGATTTAGCCTTTAAAGTTCAGACTTTAAAATTCACTGATATATATTGCTTCAAATTTTTTCCCTGTCAAATTTTCAAATTTCAGTCTCAATCAGGCCAAAAAATAAAGGGGAGGGGATTGCCGATATCGGAAAACTTTCCTGCGTTATTTTCACAAACTTTTCATGAATGATTGATTCATCCAAAAGCATCTACTTGCATCCATGTTTAGTATAAGAATGAATGATTTTTCACTTTCCCTGCAATACATGGTAATGTATATTGAGTGTACTGAAATAATGTCGGAAATCCCAACTCGAGTTTTCTGCGGATCTTTACCTCTAGAATACGAAAAAACTATTTTTAGCATGACGTCTGTGTGGGTGTGTCTATCTGTGTACAGTGGAGAAGCATAGATCATAATTTAAAATTGAGATGTATGTATCTATATTATACAAATACTAATTGACCAAGTTTCATAAAATTTGGTAGATATGTCGCATATGAGTTACCCTGGTTCTGAATAGATTTTGGTACAATTCGGGATAAACACACCTGACATTTTTTTAGAAATGGCCTGTAAAAATTTTATGTATTCACTCTAATTCATAAACTAATAAACCGCATTTCACAAAATAAATTGGTAAAAAGCAAAATTATTGGCAAAATAAATGAATAAATTGGTAGATAAATCACATGTGGTATTCCCTGGTGCTGATTAGATTTTTGTACAATTCAGAAAAAAAATAAAAATTAATATACCTTGTGTTTGCGAAATGGTCGAAAAAAACGTATATATCCACACTAGCTGACAAACTAATTGGCCAAATTACTCAAAATGTGGTACATAAATCACTAATTTGAGATACTGTGGTGCTTGTTAGATTTTGGTACGATTCAATAAAAGTATTTACCTTTCATTGCGAAATGGCCCACAGATCTAAAATTTAGGATTCAAAATAAAATACTACATATGTCCAAATGTATTCATTAAATATTTGTATTATACATAATTTTGACGACAAACGGATTAAAAAGAATCCCATTACTCTAAGATGGACCATTCTCGAGATATTTGATTTTTTAATTTTTTCCCAACTGAAGACGTTCTCACTGTAGTTAAAAGACTATTGTATGAAATGTCGTAGAATAATGGGGAATTTCTTAAAGCCCGATGACGGTTATCCTGGTGCTAATTCGATTTGGATACGATTCGGAAAAGTGTAACATACTTTTTTTTAGAAATAGCTCGCAAAGCTGGTAAAAATCCGAAATAAATGATTAAAATTGTTGAAATATATTAATTAAGTTCCTGTTCTTCAGGTAAATTTTGATAACTAAGCGAATGAGACTGGTTACATGACTGTAAGATAAGCCGTTCTCGAGGCATTTTAGTATTTTGGAATTTTGTAGATCTGAAGAATTTAAAGTGATTTAAATTCCCAAATGTAAAGAAAAGTCAATAAAACGGCAAATTGGGTATCCACGTCATTTCTGCAGTTAAATTTCATTTAATGCATAAAGACAAAAGCCAGAATGATCTAGAGGGAAGGATATGAACCGCCCACATCAGATATATTTCTTTAAAATATGTTCCAAATAGTAATGGCGCAATGTCATATTTATTCCTTTATTACTTTCCCTACAAATATAGTAATGAACCATTATAATGAACAATTTTTATATAATGATGAGGATATAATGAACCATTTTTCACATTGACACTTCAGTTTATCGGTTTTATATGTTGAGTTAAACTTCGAGCTATGTCCCAAAAAGTCTAAAAGGTCTATGTTAAAGTTAAATATACATATATATATATATATATATATATATATATATATATATATATATAATATATGTATATATATATATATATATATATATATATATATATATATATATATATATATATATATATATATATATATATATATATATATATATATATATATATATATATATATATATATATATATATATAAATTGAAAGATTTTAATCGAAAACTATGCATAAACTACTGTATGTACAAAAAAACCCATCTCTAGCATATCTGTTACAAATAAGTAACTATAGACCAAGATTAAGGTTAAAAATAGAAGGTAACATATCACTACAATGGTAAGGGGGATGAGAAGAATGTTCGGATCCAAAAATCACAATTAAATGTATATCTAAATATAAATTAAAAAAATGAAAAATAAAACACGGCAAAAATGAGAAAAGGCAATAATAATTAGCTGAAGATAAAAGATTAAGACATAGAGAATAAACAATTTAAACTACTCAAAAAATGGCGGTTAGTTCGAAATTGCATTCTCATCAGGACAGTCGTACAATTCGAATTAAAACCGATAGAATAGCCAGTTTCTGACAATGGCGATAGTATTTATCAATAGACACCATTTGAATTGTCTACTGGCTAGCGGAAGGAGAAAAAATAAATCAATAGAATTACAAATCAGAAAAATAAAAAAACCTCCTCGAAACAGAAATATTAACTCACGAGCACTGCTACCACGTGTAGGTTGAACAAGCGACTGAGCATTTCACTTCACTTCGTCAATGCGAGTGGGCACCGGAATGAATACATTTGAATGAAACATAATATGCATGGAGACTTTCAAAAATAGTAATTAGTATAGGACTCAGGACAAGTGGAAAATAGTCTTTCGAAAATAGGAAACAGTATTAGACACAGGCCAAGTGGTAAGTATGGGTGAATTCACAAAAATGAGTTATCCAATCAAAGATAAATAATGCATGTGTAAAAGGATTCCGTGGTATATTTAATATGCTTTACTTTATTGTTGGTATACTTTATTGTTGGCACGAAATTATATTTCTCTCTCTGTAGACAATTATAGAGTAATAGCTTCATATTCAGATGAATCGTTTATTTTGTGTAAAATTAGCATAAGAGTATTTTTAACGTATCACATGTTTAGATAGTAAATTCTAGTTGTTTAGATTAGTTAATTCTAAATTTTAATACAGTCTAACCACGCAGAGACTTAAATGTTTTAAATGGGCAATTTTTGAAAGTCATTTTTGAAAGTTGTTAATTATAACGGGATCTATATTTTTGCAACAAGATGCTGTCTGAGATTAATCATGTCTATACTAGGATGTTAGTAGAATATTTTTCATTGCTAATTTTGTGTGTACATAAATTCTGTTATTGTTTTATATCATGTTCGCTGTCCACATTTCTCATTCCTAATTTCTTATATATTATTGATTGCTTATCTGTATTTTTAGTCGACACGACCAATGTGTGAGATCACGTTTAAGATAGATAATAATTTTTGCGTTCTAACCGATCGTGTGGTGAAAATCCACGCAACAGATATATTTATATAGGATAAATAGAATACTTGTCCTCCTGAAGTTTCATTCACTCCCCCCTCCCGGCCAAAAAGTCCTGAAAGAAACACTGGTGATGAATCTGCTTGCGCAAACATGCGTATGAGTTCATGGGCTTACATACTTGTGTACATTTATTTGTGCGACCCGTAAAATTCTAACTGCCTAATATGAAGCCCATGGTGACCACTGGTATATGCATTGCCAACGCGGATTGTGGGCGTACGCAGATTGAATGCTCATGTGTAATTAACGACTACGCTGTGGACAGTTTTTGCAAGAAAGTATGTTTAGAGCTGCTTAAAAAATCACCGGGCTGTTTGCCTAAAGTGGCTACTATGCAAAGATTGCAATCAATACTTTCTGAATATTGTCTTCGATTTTTTTTTAATATCTACAATATCAATACGTGAAACATATTGGGAAAAAATATTCTCTCGAAACTCCCATTCAATTTGATCTTTTCACATAATAAAGATACGTATTCAATAAAATATGAATTCATCATATAAATACGTTACATCAAAAACCAATATCGACTTTATCAAAAAATGCGATACTTAATGCTAAGAATTCTCAAAAGGACTGCGGATTTTCTATTTGCACTACTTGGGAAATTGCAGAATTCGATGTATAGAAAGATGTTTTTCTTAGATGAAAGGAATAATATTGAGAACGTTGACTGCAAAAATAATATCAATGTTTGATCCCTTTATTGTGTAAGACATCTTAAATTCAAACATTTCTGTGACATAGAAGAAACGCTGTATAATCATATTGAATGTAATATAAAACGTATTAAATCTATTTTAAGACATATTTTCTAATAAACTTTAGCCGATCTTAGAATAAAATATTCCTTTAAAATACTATTAAAAATATAGCGCATCGCTAAAAAAAAAGTCGAAGTAGAGCAGACGTACATATGATATGATGTTTTATTCTCTGTTGGCGAGTATAAAGATAACATATCTCTATGGTATGCTATAAATGTAAAGATGCTTGTAATATATGTCTTCTGTTGTGGATATATTGATATTTAAAAGCTGAGAAACAATATATATATTTTCAAATTAGAATAAATTAACCTGCGTTGTACGATTTGTAGACAACCGCAAAGATTCACTCGCCAAGATACACCAAGTACGGTACACCAGGCATGATATCAGCAAAGCTGATTAAAAAAAAAAAATTCTCCGCAAAGCAGAAAAATTGAAGATTCAAAGGCATCTCTCCAGAAGTTTCTTCGCGAATTCCAAGAACCCATCCATTATGCACAACACCCTCATCCCGCTTTAAAATAGATCAGATTTAAAGAGGGGAGAACACATAATATCAGTTGAAGTGTGGTACGGTCCATCAATATGTCTAAATGCGATTACTTACAAAATTACAAAAATTAAAATTACTTATGAAATTAAAATTTAATCTTGTTTGAATGCCGAAGATTTAATAAAGCCTTTCCTCCTATTTCCGGCAAAACTGTGCATTAAAAGTCTTCGTGAAATGCTGTTTAAAATTTTCACTGCCAACTTTCAGGGAATGCTTATAACACTGTTGAAATCTTACATCTAAAAATCTCGAACCTTTGTTTGTAACACTCGGGATTTTAAATTTTTGAATTTTAAATCCTACTATTGAAGCACCAATTGTCAAGGATTCCCAACCTCGCTAGCGAGACGCCTGTCTATGATTTGCAGTCGTGCTTCGAATAAAATTTGAGCCGCATTCTTCTCCATGCGTTTTATGGTGTTTTTAGAGATCTTAAAAGAAATTCTAGCCTATAAAATAATTATAAAATTAAAAAACAACCATAAAATTAAAGTAAAATAACTATAAAATTATTATAGAATTAAAATAATAAAATAACTAAAACAAAAATAAAATTAAAAAAATAATACCAACGCCGAGGTGCACTTTTTTGAATCCACAAGTACATGTGTACCAAATTTTATGGTCATACGACGCTTAAATTTATCGCTGCAGACTGTACACACACAGAGATGCGTGCAGACATCTCCCTATGTTATGTGAGATAACTGTGTTTACAGAGTCTACGAAAAGTCGTAATAATATTTAACATACAGATGAAATAAAACGTAGAGATGAAACGTAACCATTAATAATCCATCTTTTATTATACCGCATTATTTCACCCGCATGCCAACATATAAGATAATATCTCCTTGTAACCATTATGAGAAAACCAACACCATATTATTCCCGAGACATATCTTGTTCCTAAATAGAATGTTTTTATATATTTTTACGATTTTAAATACATATCGCCTTGTCTCTTTACAATGTTAATTGCAAATTACCCAGAAACATTCGGTCTTGCAGTCAGTCACTTCCGACTAAATGTCATGTTACCCCTGACTATGTACTATATATTGCATGTCTTCCATATTTGTTTGTTCACATCGTTTGTAGTTTTGGGGAATTTGATTATGTATTTAGCATAGGAGACATAACTGTGGTGTTTAAGTGTGCTGAAGACTAATATGTTAGAGATGGAAAGAAGTTTATATGTAATAACTCATGTTTGATGATTAGAAAATGTAGGTTGAAATATAGTGACATTGATAATTTAATTTGAATTCATAATAAATGAACATATAAATTATAATAAAATATGAAATATACATAAAATGAAAAAGTCAGTAGTATATAATCTGGCAAATTCAGGAACTTAATTGTCATAAAAATTAACTGAAGTGTGGCTCAACTCAACTTTCTAATATCAGAATTATTTTTTTTTTTCAAATATTACAAAGAAAAAATTTGAAAAATCGGTAATATGACCAAATCATTATAACTATAGCCTGTTACTCTTCACTATAGGGTTTGACAATATATTTCGATTGCTACCATACTTAACAATGTGCCCTCCCGGGGGATAACCTGTCCCCAAAGGAGGTTGGGATAGCTAATGATATCACGAACAAAAAAATTGTATCGCGGTCACTTTTCACAACAATGATTGAAACTATTAAATCTCGTGATTATTGAAATTATAAAGTCTCTTGATCATAAATAAACCCTTTTATGAAAAGAATGTCAAATTGTGTCCTGTGTTGCCATGACAAAAAATGTAAAATCTCGAATAATATTCGAAGTTTTCGGTCGAATTAAAAAGAAAATGCTCTTTGTTATCAAAAAACCTATTTTGATAAAAAAGAAAGCAAAATGTTCTTTGTCATCATAAAATAGTTCTATATTTTATGATATCAGAACCAGACATAAAGTTTCATGAAAATCTATTACTATTTGTAGCTGCTGTCGTGTTCACAAGAAATCGACCATACACGTCAGACAGACAGACGGACATCACTCCAAAAATAGTCAAAACGTGTTCAGGAGATCTTAAAACATATATTGGTATCCAAAATCTTTATATTGAAAATTTTCGTCAAAACAATATTCTCAATACTACATGTGAAAAAGTATAAATTAAGTTAGAACTACGTTATATACATATATATATATATATATATATATATATATATATATATATATATATATATATATATATATATATATATATATATATATATATATATATATATATATATATATATATACATATATATATATATATATATACTCGCATTATTTCACGTATAGCTTAAAGCAATAAAACTGAAATAGCATAAAAGCAACATACAACATAAAATTTGCGTCAACCCGTTTCGAAAGACAAACAGCCTTTTTCGTCAGTACGCACAAGAAACGTAATCTTTACTCTTAAGAGCAAGATAGGCGACTAAAGTAAAACCATCATATGTGATGGAAGTAGGGAAATGGGACTGCCAATGGCGTGGAAAGGGGCCGTTTGCTTCTTTTCATTATTTCTTTAATTTTCATCATTTTCCTGAAATTTTTTTCAGAAGTAATTATTTAACACTTTTCGCTTACAAAACCATTTTCTTTTCCACTTATTTTTATAATCGCTTACAATCTGTCATTTTTACCACTGCTTTATTCGACTCATGTAGTTTCCAAAGCTCATTAGTTGCATTTTTAAAAATGTAATAGGACTCTTAAGTTCCTCGTTTTTCTCAATGAGCAAGTACTTTGAATCCTTTGTTATATGTCCACTTTCTCTTTATATTTTGCTGTTCATTCATTGTGCCCTACCTACTGTTCGTTCCCCCTTGGGATTTTTATAAATCTTATTTTCTCCTTTCGCAGTTAGTAACTCCCTTTTCTGTTGCAGTCACATCTGCTGCTATTACATCAATCGCAAATCTAGATTTCACGATTGAAGTTTGCACTGTGTGTCCTTACGAAGAAGACTATTGTCTTCGAAACCGGTTGATACTATTTCCTTTGTTATGCATGTTGCTTTTAACGTAGTTATTTTAGTTTTATTTAGCGTTTTATTTTATTCCACAATGTCGTACGCTTAGCAACAATAATATTCTCTTTAAATGAAAATTAGTTTAGTGTTGTGAATATGTAAAACGTTTCATTGTGCTATATCTACTTACAAGGAGAAAATACTTTTGCAATTGCATGATTGTTATTGCATTTTACTCCTTCGTTGGTAAGGAAAAGTATGTATATATATATATATATATATATATATAAAAGAAAGTCAAAAGTATAAGATGGGAAAGTGCCAACAGGTAAGATACTAATAGGCCAAGGGGAATTGTGACCCCTTGTTCCCGGTTATAGCCAGCTAATTACTCCTAGAAAACACTCCCGGAGCCGATACCTTCCTGTGGCCTAATCTCCATGAAACGTCCAAGCAAAAGGCGCAATCCAGGAATGGAAGCAAAGACCACGTTTAAATTTAAAAGGATAAAAATGGAAACAGGAATGTTGATTAAAGGGAGGGAAATCAATTCCCGATGACAGTGAAGGTGGTAAATTTCACGTCGCGTAAAAGTTTCCGATTCAACTGCATTTGCACAGATGTTTAAAATACATACGTTGCCAATAAAATTTATGGAATAGTGATGTTGCCAAAATCTTTGTAAAAGGCGTTGATACATCCAACACTGCTATAATGCACTACACAGCAATGTTATCAACGCCTTTTACAAAGATATATATATATATATATATATATATATATATATATATATATATATATATATATATATTATATATACATATATATATATATATACATATATATATATATATATATATATATTATATTATATATGTATGTGTGTGTGTGAGTTTCTCTTATCATTTCTTAGGAGTACACATTTATAACTCCCATATTTTCCCCCTAGCAGCAATTGCCTCAAAATAGAATGTTGTTATGTATGGTTTTACGATTTCTGGGAAAATATCATACTGCCTCTCAAAGATGGTGATGGGAAATTACACAAAAAGTTACGTTTTGCGAAGGTTCGCGAAGTAAACGGCATGCTGTAACAGAATTCATATATTTTGACTCATATTTTGCTATGTTCACTAAATGCACAGTTTACTAATTATGAAGTTCAGTGAGACATGATTGAGCATACTTTGAATCATTTAGATTAGTTGAAAGCCTGCATATGAAGAGCTTCAGTTATGGAATGACTACTACTCGATGGATATGTATGTAATAAAAAAAGGGTAGATTTAAAAGTGTGTATTTTCAGTGCTACTTATTAGTTTTAATTGTTCGTAAAATGAAACATTTGAAAAACGTATAGTGCAATATTATATTATTACATTGTATCTATCCTCTGGATTTGTAGGTGAATTTTCATTATACAAGGATAACTACAGATATATGGATAACGTAACGTAATTTTTTATAATAGCAGTATTGTAATGTCGAGATTTGAACTCGCATTACTTTTGTGTAAAATGTATAACTTCGTATAATGCATTTCTGATCATCTAATTTATATACAGCTTTTTCAACTATTTTAATTCTGCGTTGAACCCCCTTCCTCTTGTCATTCATTGATGTAATTTATATTTTAACTTTGAATATATTTATGTTTTAGCTTCTTTAAAATGCCACAGGCTTTGAAGCCTATGGCATTTTAAAGAACATCCGTACCTGAGACCAGTGGTATTGTTGCTGATAAGGATTCAGCTTATGTTTTTAATGCTCCATAAAATTAACGTCTTTAATAAATGATTATTTTCTTTTAACCTTAAAACTTTGGTGTGCTTATTTGATTATTACGGCTTTGAAGCCTGTGGCATTTTAAAGATGGTCCATACCTGAACCCAGTGGTACTCTTGCTGATTAGAATTCAGCTAATCTTTTTAATACTCCATAAAATTAACGTCTTTAATAAATGATTATTTTCTTTTAACCTCAAAATTTTGGTGCTTTTTTGTTTTTGTTTATTGAATTGTTTTTATTTAGCATTTTTCCTGGTGAAGAAAACGTTCTTTAAAGGTAAGGGCTTAAGTTTTTAAGTCTTGGTATTCCTGTGTTTCGGGCAGGTCATCTTGGTGATTTATTTCTCCGGACATGAGGGTGAACCTGAGGGTCGTTTTTATTTGTGACCTATTCGATTACGGGTTTGTAAGTGGTGCTGGTCCTTGTGGGTCTTCCAAATTCCAAATTTAGGAGGTTGCGTTCCGCGCTTTAACAGTATTAAATGTAAACAAGAACAATATACAATAGTTAATACTTTTCTAGCTATATAGCGACGTCTCAAAATAAACGCTTGTAAAAATAAAACAACATATGTGTATGTTGCGAATTTTTAAAGAAATAAATTGCACTCCCCAACATCAACATGATCGCAATTCAAGTAATTTTATTATATCATAACATCGCCCTTTGAATAAAAAACAGACTTAATATATATGCTTTATGAATATTTTCAGAAAAACTACATAACTGGAGAAATTCTTGACCAATCATTTAGATTATCCGAACATTATCAAAATATTTTAAAAGTCGCCTAGCTGGTGACAATATGCTACGTGTGTTTTATGTGTATCACCAATTTCGCCAACAATGTCACCAATCTTATGTGTCGCGAAATTCCTGACGGTAATGAGCGTTGCGTATTGTACATGTTGCTACATAGAAATACTCTGGAAGAGAGGTCTTGGATAATTACAAACGATATGCTATGTGTTCCGCGGAATTTAGGGTTTCTGTATTCTAGGGGTTCCGTGACGTGATAGCTTCGTGAAAATTTTCTTAAAAATTGAAAATTCCTTCCTACGAATTCTGTTCAAAAACTGTTCGATGTAGTTTTTGAAATATTTTACCTTTTATGCACTTCTAAAGTGAACTTTTTGTTTCGTATCGTCACGTCTAGAGATTTCTCTGCCTTGTACCGTAAAAGCATATAATATATTTTTGTATAGCATACATAATCATGAAATTCGGTACATTTATAGAGAAATAATAGGGTAATACGATGAAATAAACTGTTCATCAATTTAAACTTTAGTTTGGCGTGAAATAGCTCGCGAAGCGAACTCATGATCAAGGAATTCAGTTTTTGGATTCCCTAGGCTAAGAAAAACCCCTGCTTTTCCTCCTGAGGAAAATAGACAGGGGTAGAAAATATATTTTTGAAAGCAGAATTTTTAGGAGAGATAGATATGAAGCGAGCATAGCGAGTAGGAGGCGAAGCCTCCAGAAGGAGGTTGTTCGAGCGGAGCGAACAGGGGGCAGAGCCTCCTAGTATACGGAAAATAATGGTATGTTTTAATGGATTTTCCTGATATACCCCCAATATCCATGTCATAGCGAGATTAAATTTATAAACTCATCAAGTCATCATTTTTAGTATTAATAATGTGCCTTACTATACGTCATGTTACTCCTAAGAAATCAATTGTCTTATAGTATGTTATTAACCTCATTTTACTATTCCAAGATAAATGCCACTATTCCTCTTGACGATTGTTACAGTAAATTGAATGGGGGGAAATCTGGTTTGGGGGTCAAAGCTTTCCAAACTAAATTATATGTAACATACAACTTCATTTTAATGTTGCTTCGATATTTGTCTCTGCATTAATATAGTGGTATACATTACTATGAAGTTAGATATACAGTGAATCCGGATATAATGTCCATGGTTATACCGCATATGCGGATATAACGCGGGTTTGAGCATGTATCCATTTACTTTTACTTTTGCTCCTTCTCGTACAAAATTTCGAAAAGAAACTTTTCTTTGTGCTTTTGTCTTCCGAAAGTGAAATTACCGATTATTTTAAATCTTTAAAATTGAAATAAATAGCATTCAGTGTGAGTCTTTCTTGGGAATAAAAGTTAAGGAAAATACAAAATACTTGCAATTCCTCCCAGCAGTTTGTCTTAACCACAATTTTAGTCATGGTAGGGATTACTTGTTCATCAGTGAGAACTTCATGGCGTAACTATTGAGAACACTGAAGTAGACGATGTTTGTAGGTATAGTTATTATGCATATGTTACGTATTTGTAGTTTTATCAAAATAATAATTAAAATCTGTAGAATACTGACATTTTCATTTGCAAACGTCTTTATTTAACAGACGAGTACATATAGAACATAACAACATACATTTAGAGCATAGATAAATGTTTTATGCATAGAAGTAGACGATGTTTGTAGGTATAGTTATTATGCATATGTTACGTATTTGTTGTTTTATCAAAATAATAATTAAAATCTGTAGAATACTGACATTTTCATTTGCAAACGTCTTTATTTAACAGACGAGTACATATAGAACATAACAACATACATTTAGAGCATAGATAAATGTTTTTTAAGACTGGAAATTGAACACTAACATAGATCTCCTCGTTTATACGGCTGATGCTTTCGGAAGTTTAAACTTGCCGCAAACCGCGTTATAATCGGAGTTTACTGCATTATTGTCTTCACTAATAAGTGCACCTGTACTGAAATATGGATAATTTGAGGTGTATTTAACTACACTGGTTTGATAAATAAATACACTAGTGGAACTTGCAAGATTTCTATCCTGTAAGTGATTTTAAAAACTGGTTCATTAATGGAATACATCCCACATTATCACAAAACTCAATTTGGGTTTTTGTTTTCGGGAAACGGCAGATAAAATATCATCCTGCTTTTGTTTATAAAAATGAAAGGAAAGAATCCGTCACAACGTTTTCTTTTTAAATAAGTTAAAACCATATTGTAACTTCTATTGTGGCATCAGCAACACGGGACGAGGGCCACTGAAAGTGATCGCCGAGATGCTTACACCCAATACGGCAGTGAAATGTATAGTGGTGTGGAACTCCGGTGATGCAGGCCGACAGTCGGCAGGGATGTGGGGAGCAGCAGCGCGGTTGAAGCGATATGCAGACATCGGCTGTATGGTAGGACAGGTAGTTGAAGGTGCAGACGGTTCTTCACGGGGTTCTCGGAAATGGATGACTCGAATAGCATGTACGTCAAGCATGTAAATCAACGAATAGCATGACGTCAACGAATAGCAGCGAAACGAATAGCATGTACGTCATTCCGGTTAGCAGGCGTAGGGGATTCGTAAGCATGAATAAATTAATACACTTCGATGAATGAAGAAGTCATCAGGTAAAATTAACTTTCTTTAATTATAGCAGATACCCGTTTTAGATATTATAAGCAGATCATATATTTCAATTCAATAATAGTATAAACTTCTTAGATCCTTTACTTTACAATCGGAAATGTTCCAATAACAATTTGGGAACAAACTATTTAACATTTAATACATTCCTGATTTTACAAATTTCATTCCTCTCACCAACCCAAATTAAATATTTTACAATGTAACAATATTAATTTATTTAATATCCGTTTACGGATAAACATTTCATTCTTACGCCCCTCGGGCAAAAATGCGTCCTACCGCTTTGAGATTACATCGCCAACTGAAAAATAGTTACATTATTCTTACCGAAGCCGTCTTAGTGTGGATGCGCGTGCTCATGACGAAACAGAAAAGAGTTCCACTACATTTCAATACGAAATGTGAATCCGGGTAAATATACAAAAACGCGGGACTGTATCATGAAGCCAAGGTTTATCGATACAGGCTGGAAAACTTCAAGAAGCTGAAATACACAATTGGCGCTTTTTCAATTTGGAATAATATTTAAGAACATGTTTTAGATTCGAAACGAAAATGGAATTTACCGAATATTAAATTTAGAAAGGAATCAATTAACCAGGGGTGCATTTCATAACACTTCTACAATGAATATGCTACACAAGTGATAGATTGATTTAAAATCACTATCGCTACTACATTTTCCTTATGAGAAGTAAAATACAAAACTGAAATTTAGAATCCGTGTCAATGCATTTTAAAGCGAGTTACTAATTGCCGCCTACATCATATATAACTTACGCTTCACTATACGTTAATTGACGCCACATGCGAGCGAGCGCCATTCGAAGAAGGCCGTTTTGAAAAATTATATATCAGGGGAGGAACAACCCAGTGGTTAGTGAGCAGAAATTATACTTGGAGCACCCTAGTTTGATTTCCGCCTCTGCCCAAACTGTCCCAGTGTTCGTGCAGAGTATGGGAACGTTAAATATATGGATCTGAAAGTCCTTCCAAGAAGTGGGTGGCACGTGATAGAGAATAAGGTGCCTGTGGATGTTGCCACTATGAGTTCCTGTCTACATTGAGTGGCACTATCCCGGCCTTTCAACTGATACATTACAACTACGGGTAGGTCGGACAGTCTAAGTCGAAAGATAGAAAAATAGTACTTTCGGCTATAATTTCACATAATTTAATTCTCGGCATGACGATCTATAATTTTAACAATAGTAAAATATAAAAAAAATTCTACAAGATATCTGAATTGGTTTTATTCCACGAGATATTAAGGGCTCCATATTTTTTTTCGTTATCGTCAATGAGACGAAAAATTAAAAAATGGTATCAAAATGGCTTTGATCGTTTTTATTGGATTCCAATATCATAAGTGACCTATACAGATTTTGTTTCTGTCTGTTGGGGTTCCGGACGGTGTCTATAAGTTGTTAATCATCTGAACAGTTTAATTTGCGTATATATATATATATATATAACCACTTTTTAACAGTTATCAAATATACACTTTGCTGTGTTTCATGTCGTTTTAAGTTATTCTTTCTTTTGTTTCTTTTGTGCATATTTGAAATGAAAAAAATTATTTTTTGTACCTTTTTTCCTTCATTTATCTTCAAACCAAAACATCTAATTATTAAAATTGCTCTTACAGTTGTCATCTCATCGGTGATAAGTGAAAGTAGCGAAAAGGGGTCTGCAGAAAGTTATGCTATATTTAATTATGCTACAATTTTCTGATATACGCACCACCTCCTATATAAAGTCTCCCTTATTAACTTTTATCAGTAATTCGCCTTTCGATGTCTTATGCTACTCCCAAGAAACTACTTGTCTCAAAACAGAATTACTGTTATCTATATTTTACGATTCCCAGATAACTGTCACTTTGCCTCTCGACGATGTTTACAGGAAATTAGGTGGGGAAATTCTAACTCGCAAACAAACCTTTCCAAACTAAGTTATATGTAACATGCAACTTCATTGTGATGATTTCATATTTGTTTCTGCATTATTATTCGGGCAATATGTTGCATCGTGAAGTTGGATATATTAGTGTTTCCATTTAGAAAGCCATTTAAGATGAAAGAAGGTTAATTCTAGATGTTACTAATATCACTCGTTTGATAATTAATTGCAAAATATAAAATGTCAAGTATATAACATTTAAACGTTAAATTTGGCATTGTAATATAAAATATTTAATAATATAGTTCTAAATATATTTAGAGGACTCATCCCAGATTGATATTGTTATATAAATAAACTACAACAATGAAAATATTAATTTTTTTACTTTATTTCATGTAGTAATAATTTTTAATCTTCTTATTCTAATCAGATTTTTTTCGTTCAATCTTATAGTTATACTACAAATTATAAATTTATGTGTTAAAAGCTTTTACGTTTTGAATATTTCAATGTAAATCGATTAATTTTAATATTCATCTGCATGAGTGTCTGTCTTTGTTAAAGGATTTTATATAACATCACCTGATTTGATAAAGAATATAACATCACTTGGTTTGATAAAGAAATACCTTGAGTAGCAAGAGGTAGTACATTTAACAACCACACACCGTTACCAATGCCATTTATACTTGTTAAAGCTTCTTCCTCACGGTAGAAATCGTTCTAAAATCAGACTCAAAATGTCTTCTGTTTCTTCAATCGTATGAAAATTGCGGCCTTCTAACAAAATTTTCAGTATTGAAAACAAATAGTCACGGCCTTATTCATGTGAGTATGGTGTATAAGGAATGAATGTGAATTAGCTCTTTGCCAGAAACTTTCAAATCAGAAGGAAAGCGTGAGGTGGTGCGTTATCTTGAAGCAGCATTCACCGGCTATTTACCCTATTTTCCGTTGAATTTTAGTATATGCGACCACCATGCACTTCAAAGTGTTGAATATACATTTATCAGTTCTATTTGAGTAACACTGATGCCTATAATTAATTAATATTAATTGATTAAATTGTCATTACCAGTATTACAAAAGATTTCTATGGATATGTTTATTTTCAGCATCTTTATGATTGGTTGGGTGCAAAAACGTCACGATAATATCAGAAGTTGATAGACTCACAGCTCCTAAAAAACTTCAGAGATGTATTATTTAGGGAGATGTTTCAGTGGGTTAAAACGTTCTTTATGAGCTGTTGTAGCCAACAGCGCTTGTTAGTATACTTATTAATATGCGGATGATAATATGTTTGTTGTTAATTCCTATAAACAAGCAGAGCGTTTCACAACTATTGTTGTCATGAAGAGTTGCGATTAAAATGTCATAATTATTGCACAACAATTGCATATCTTATTCTTTTATTTACACAGCTCAAACGTGATGAAAGAACTCGCGAAGCAAGTTCAGGGGGAGAGTGAACATGGAGGAACAACTAGTGAGACTCCAACGGGTTTACCACATCTGCATAGAAGAGGTTATGATAGAGCTGGCGAAGCGAGTTTCAGCGATTTGTGGAAAGGAGTAAAAAGGAGGCGGAGCCCAAAATCCTCATGAATATGCAAGTATCTGCGAGTTGGGCAACGAGGGCGGTAGTGTGCTCAGGCGGGGCCTCCGCTCGAGAGAGGACCGTGCCAGTCAAATTAGTGACGTCACGAAAAACGATCCACGGTTGGCGAAGCGATCCCGTTCGTTCAGTTTGCGAGTTTATAAAAATATTTTAGTACTTTTTTTCTTTCTTGCGGAGGCCCCGTTTAAACGCGCAAACTGAGCGAACGGGATCGTTTCGCTAACCGTGGATCGTTTTTCGTGACGTCACTAATTTGACTGCCACGGCCCTCTCTCGAGTGGGGGCCCCGACTCAGGTCATGTTGAAAGAGCTGGTGTATAGAACTACGAGGGCTGGTGAAAGCCAGCGACTGAAGGATAGAGCGGCTACTACACCTGAGTAGCAGGCACCACGAAAGAGCTGGCTGATGAGTAAGCGGTAAAGCCCTTCGACTCCTGGAGCAAATTACGAGGACTTATGACCAGTAACGAAGCCTCCTGGTAGTGTAAATGGAGCTTGTTTTCATTTTCAATTACTTCCCTTTTTTCTGTTATGGAGCTAGATATTTTTATTTTGAAAGGGAGACGAAGCTATTGTATTATTTCATAATGGGCGAACTGGGCGACAAATATAAAAAAATTAGAGCTTAAATTTGGGTAATTCTTGGGAAATGCTGCTTTAAGTGCTGATTTCATATGTGTGAAAATGGTTAAGATAAAGAAAAAATCATCAACGAGGTCCTTAGCTCAAAAAAAGATGAGAAAAATGTATGCACAAAAGCATTTTTTTTTATAGAAGGTATGAGTTAGAGGTTTATTGGAGAAATTTTTCAATTTATTTCGAATATATGCAATTAAATCTTTGAAATGTTTTCCTCAGATCCATATTTTCCATTTACCTTTTGTGACTATGAATGAATACTGTACTAGTAGATCACTATCATAATGTACTATTACACTCTTTAGACCACGTGTCTTCAATCAGAGATCTAAAGTTACTAATAGATCCTAATAGATTACCATCCGGGAGTACTCAAATTTCAACATTTTCAGGCGAGTACTCGATAAGGAAAATATTATATATACATATTAATAATATACATAGATACATATATGCTAACATAGAATTTGAATGATTTATATTTGCTTATAAATGGACGGTAGCGGGGGGAAATATTTGTCACTATTGACTATGTCCTCTATGGGCTAGGGTGCTACGTCGTCAATGCGTAGCCTTTTCCCTCCATGACCCACCTCCTCTCAAGGTACTTTAAACATAAGGTAGGTCAGAGAGAGGGGGTTGCTTTTCGACCGGGAGAGAAACTCGAAGCGTGACGTCACTGACTTACAAGTCAAGAATAATGGACATAGAGATACGTGTATAAAGTTTAGAAAGTTCGCGTTTATAATTCGAAAAGGAGATAAGGTCATTCGTAATAAAATATTTGAAGAATGAAATTAAATGATTCTACACATACATGCATAGGGCTATCATTAAAATATTAAAATACATATATTATTTATAATAAAAGCTGAAATATATCGTGAAAAGTGTAGTAAATATAAAAATTGAATTTCAAGCGTTTTAATACAGATATGAATAAATATCTAATCATCGGATTTTTAAAAATATAGTATCCATTATCTTAAACATTGATAATACTTTCTACATGTAATATAAATATGTATTTCAAAAATATCTAATTGCGTAAAAAATCCCACATACGTATAACATATATTGATGACTATGAAATATCATCAATCTAGTAGTTACATAACTATATATTATATTAAAAAGCGTAGATTGGATCTTGGGAAAAGGGGGGGAGGTTTGACGGTCGAATGGAAGGTCAATGGCAGTAGATGTAATTTATTTACCCAACAAAAAGACGATGCATTTTGTGAACTAGTAGAATATTATGACTTTTGTCTAAGCCACTGGATATGTCAGTTTTCACGAAGATATTTTAAGCATGCAAAATTGATGTTATTGAACTTTATAGAGTTTTAAATATATATAAACTATGTACAGTATTAAAATTTTAAAGCAATGTTCACATGGATCATAAATAACAATACATACATTTTTATGCCATGATACTGCTTTTACACCATGTAGAGGCTTTTATTTGCTTTTATCCCCCTACAAATTGTTGCATGAAAGTCTTATTTAAGTGTTTAATGCGAATGAATGTTCTGGTTTGTGAAAACAAAGTTATGGCTTTTAGTGATATAGAAGGTGAAATGTTTTCTAACTTTGACTACAAGTTCTTAATGACGCATTTCTCTTTTGATATATATGCGTCATGCATTTCTAAGAAAGCCTCCTCCCACATTTTTTTTTCTTCTGAAAAATTTGGCGTTGAATTTTAGTTTTATTGTAAATAAATTTTTTATGCATTATATTTTAACTGTTAGTTTTGTATTCTAAGCTTTTTACATATCAAAACGAAATGTCCCATAACTTGAGATGATGTGAATATAATGTCAATATTATGATTAGTAAAGAATTGCGTTTTATGATTATGTATATTAATAACAAAGTAAAATGCTTAAGGCATTTAAAATTAACTTTATATACATTTTGCAATAAACTAAACTGTGTAAATTAGCTTACAAAATGCTAATATCTCCCCCCCCCCTCCAAAAAAAGAAAGAAAACTCCATTATTGCTAGTATCAGGAATATAGATTATTTTTATATATTTTAGATACTGCATATGAAGTTGATTTTATTTTATTAATTTTGGTTTTTGTATTACTTAGAGGACCACCTATTTTACATATTAATGAAACATGTAATCATAAGTATTTTTTATACTGCTATATTAAAAACATTAAAACATTATGTTTTTAACTGCGGTATTAATGGTAGAATTTTTTGTCCCGTTGGCTCCTTGTTTTAATTGTTTAACCGGCTTCAAATTCAAACATTTAGCCCGAAAATCTTCTTCAAAATCTTCATCAGAAAAGTGACTCGAACAGACAGTTGCGTTAGCAATGGTTATTTTATCCTCTCTTTTGCACTTCACGATCCATAATTTTTGGAGTGTAGAATATTTTGGAAATCTATGAAAACTGATAGATCCCATTGACTTATTATAATAATTTGAACACAAAGCAATCGAGGAGCAACTAGGCATTTTTGCGCTCACAAAACACAATTTATATACAACAATTAAACAAAATTATACTTTATATACGTGAAAAAACTAATATATATACATCTATAATACACAAATTTACACTTAAACTTCACTTTTACGATAAAATTACAAATTATATTAAAACAACGACTGACACAGTCTATGTTTTCCCATAGAATTGAATGCTATTCGGAGAAACTGGCACTTCTCCTTCTAAACTAGTGACGAAACCACGAACGGCGATAACGTCCACTCTCTGGAATACTGTCAGCAGCGGCATTCTGGTCTTTTGATCTCTGACCCTCCCTGACCTCCTCTAAGGGGATACACTAATCCGAAGATTATTCTCGGTCGTTTTACTCGAGTTCATGTAACGAACTCTTTCAGATGGTGGTGAGGACCTGTGACCTGTTTCCAGACCCATCGGCGACTGGGATCATCGCTCCTTTTCCCCCTATTTCCCTGGCGTAAGCCATCATGTCGCCGTGAAGAGTTGAGTTAGTCTGTCACTATTCACTAACATCATATTAAATACAGAATATAAGCATAACTGAAATTAAATTTTAGATTTTTGATTATTGGGAAGCAAACAACACCACTGTATCGGGTCTGCTATTAGCAGCAGCAACTATAGGTCGTTAATAAAGGTAACATGGAAATATATGTCCCGCAAAATATTGATAGATTGGTTTGTGTGATCTGTACAGCTAACTCAGTCTCTGTTATCTAACAAATTATACCAGTGGAACCAACGGCTATTTATTACAAAGGAGCTCTTATATATCGCTGAGACATCAGTTAGTTCTAATGTGTGCAGAACTGTAGAAAACTTTTGGGGGAGATTGAGAGAAGCGTTGCTTTTCAATGGGTACCACCTCATTGTGGCTTTCAAGGAAATGAGAGATTTTCTAGCAAAAAAGGGAACTGGTATCCTTCAAAGGATTTGCAGAGATTTTCCACTCCATTCTGCTAAATTAGTGATTGAAAGAATATTCAAACAATAGTTTCGTAGTGTGGCTTCTCACTCTTCTAGAGACAAACATTGGAGTGTGCTTTGCGGATCTTATTGTGTTCCCGATTCACCTCTTGCTGCAGCAGTGGCACTGTTTAGACCTTTGACTGGACATGGCTCTCTTGGTGCCTATTTGTAATGTTTTAATTTAGCTACTTCGCCTGACTGCGTTTTGTGTACCTCTGGACAACCCATGACTGCTGCTCATCTGGACGAATGTTCTGCACTAAATAATTTGGACTGTATTGTTAAAAAATATTGGAGAGCTCGTGGCCTAATGACCAAGTGGTCAATGTCTTGACATTTGTTAAATAAAACAATAAACACCAGTTAGTTCTGTCACATCATTGATAATATGATCTCAAAATATCGGATGTTTCGCTCAGGAAATATATTTCAGGCTACAAAATAGAACTGTTGTTTAATATTAAGCTGTTATTTAATTTAAGCTGTTATGTAATATTATCTTTATGTAATATTTATATTTAAAATTCACACTTTTTCTTATTCCAGTACTCATTAAAAATATTGGTAATTTTTTAATGAATGAACGTATTTAATTGTCTTTTGCATGCAAAAGATTATTCCCGTATTCGTTAAAAATGGTAGTACTTTTTAATGACGTTAATGTAGTAAAAATGTGTGGTTAGCTTTGACATTTTTACAGTGTAATTGAAATTTTTTCAGACTTATACATTTTAATGAATGAAAGTATTTAATTGACTCATGTATGCACATGAAAGTCAGTAAAATAATTAAAAGAATAAATGTTCTGTAATCATATGTATATAGATAAAATAAAAACACAATAGGATAATAAGCCGTTTTTGGGTGTTTTGTCACTTTCTATAAACAATTTGTATATAGACTGCCCTCCAAAATTTAAGCAACAAATGCAAATTCTCAGAGAGGAAACACATAGGTGGATTTTATTGCTCGAAACTTGCTGTGGCCCTCGAGTAGAATAGAAAATACGGAAAAATATGCCGAAAAGTGATTAGTTTAGCTCCAAATATGCAAATTAGATGATTAATGAAAATTATGGCTTCTGCGGATTTTATTGCAACATGAACATTTTTGAAAAAGTTGCAATAGCATCTGCTTAATATGACTCAGGGAAAATGCATGGATAATTTATGACTCGCGCTATTGGGAGAATTGAGGCTGGACAATCCATCACAGAGATGGCGAATTTCCTTTGTGTTCACCATTTCCTCTTTTTCATTTGTGGTAACAATTCCACAGTTACTAGACCACAGTTACTAGTATTCCACAGTTACTAGTTGGTTATTTGTGGTAACAACACACATGAGAAAAACTTCAAAATTACTTTAAAGGTATGGATGTTGTTACTTGCGATTGTTATAGTTGCTTGTCCGACAGTATCATCCAATTTAGATCGAAATCCATTAGAGGTAAAGTTCCCAGTGTCCATACCAACCTTCCCTTGCTACTAACCTTTTTGAAGAACGATTTAAAACCCGAAAACGAAGTCTATAATTCAAAACCCGAGGTCGAATGAAGTTTAAAACTTGAACAGCTGTAGACATAACTGATTTAAGCATTGGATTAAGATTCGGTTTTTGATGCCAATGCCTGACATTGTGGAAGAGAGTGTAATATCACGACTTTTGGGACTTCCCCCTTTTATGCACAATGTATCAGTAATAAGGTTACCTTTCTTGCGCATTCTAGAATTTTGTGTAACTACAGTGTGTACGTAAATTATGGATAAAACAATACGTAATTTGAACGCAAGTCACATCGTGAACAAGTCGGTTACCTTACACCTTTCTAGTAGATCGGACGGTCTGGGTCTCAACAATACCGTGGACAAGTGGAATAACTTGTGTGTCTTGACGAAGATGGTTGTTTTAAACTTTCGAAACTGGTCGATATACTTAATTTTGTTGCATATACTGCTATTAATGAAGTTATTTAAATTCAATACAATTCTATGTCTTCGACGTGTAAGATTGCTGAAATTTAAAGTAAAATATGTTCCAGTAATATTTAAAAAGTAAATTTTTATAAGAAACGATTTTCTGTAATCATTAGTCTAATAAAATTCAAAATTTCGGTGCAACCAAACAAATGGCTACCAACCTCATTCATCGCAAAGGATGGTGCCTATATATGAAAATCGGTTTGACCTATGTGTTGCGTGTGTCATAAAAATCCATTGTGCTGGGTGATTGCTTAATATTTTCATAATGGTAATTTGGAGTAATTAACCGTTGCTACGCTATTTTGTAAAGAACTTTATATATTATATATTGTATAAGGGATACCGGGGTGCAATGAACCTAGGAGGAAAATCGAATTATCTTGTACGTGGTACAATAAGGCATTTATGAGCATCTAAGAGCATTAAAACTTACCCAAAACCACGTGAAATCAAAATCCAAGACCATGCAAAGATAGATAGAAACATGTATATAGGAGAAAATTACATACATATAAATGTAAATGTATTAAAATGATATAAATTAAATTAGAGTGGTGCAAATAATAAATTCAAATGGTGGTAATTGTAAGAAAAATAGCCGAGTAACAAGATTTGAACATGGAAATAGAAGAATAGAAAATAAAGAAAAAAGAATAGAATAACATAATTATACTACAGCATTGCTAAAATGCAATATAAATTCATTAACAATGAACAACCAAAGTACTGTATAATTAACAGAATATACAAAATGGCTTCTTGGTAATAATAAATTAGAAATAAATTGCAACTTGACGATGGAAATTAAAAGTACTAAGTAAAGTAAGGAGGAAAAATCTATAAGTCGAGAAAAAAAATGATGAGATTTCCAATTATACTAGAAAATATTATACAGGTCCTACCGTAAAACTTGGTGCTACAAACTAATGACAAAATGTTATAACCACCGCTTGTAGGTGATATATAGGAATAAATGGCAAATGGGACAGCACATCTGGCATTTTTATTCTTAGTACAGAATAAGGAGTAAGGACAAGAGTAAGCGACCAGCCATTAATTTTTAAATTTGAGTTTTCATCTATTTTGTCAGAACTTGCTTAGAATTTAATCCAGTTTCCACATTGTATGTTCTACTTTGCAATTGACCCATGCAACGTGCTCAGGCAGAATTTAAATTAACATATTTTTCTTTGTGGATTTTGCGCCCACGCACCGCCCTCGAACTTGCATAAAACCCGATTGCAATAAAAACAAGAAAGATCAATCATGCTTAAAGCATTGATTATGAAACACTTTCCAACTTCAATGCAATTTTATTTAAACACGTCTAAAATGCAATACATTCTTCGGTAATATTTTAAAACTTATCATAATACTACATTGATTTATTATACTTGAAAACTTAAACATTCATCGGAAAAAAAGAACTTCATTCAAATGACGGAATTGAAATATAAATTGCCTGGTTTAAACATCTCTAAAATGCGATACATTCCTCGGTAATAATTTTTGAATTATCATAATACTACGGTAATTTATTATATTTGAAAACTTCATTGAAAGCAACTGAAATTCATTCAAATGATGTCATAGAAAAAATAACACGCCTGGATCTCTCAATAAACGCAGCATTTCATTCATAACATTTTCCCATTCATTTAATTCATCACAATAATATAATAATTTATTTTATTTAAAAATTAAGACCATGGAGCTACAAGTAATTAAACTCTATGCTTAAAACTTTATCGAAAAAAATCGTCCTTCTCTTTGTAAAAGCAATGAATATTTCATTCATATCAACTATGCAGACTTCATGAGCTAAATAATTTTATGTTCTAATACAATCTAAGCAATTCTAATACAACTTATTCTACATATTTTGCTGTTTACATTTTACATAAGTGAAAACTAGGCTTCGTTGAAAAAATAATCAAATTTGGATGAGCATTTAAACTGAAATATATTATAATTGCATTGTTTCAGTATGTAGATGCGCAGAATTTAAGCAAAATTAAAGTGGTAACAATACTCAATATGAATTAAAAAGAACTTTAAAAATCACGATATTCAGCCAAGATGGATGCGATATATCATTTTGAAGTGGGTCACGTGATCTTTTCATATCATGGTCACGTGATCGCTCCATATAAGAAGTTTAATTATTATTTTAATTTTTATCTTAAAAACTACTGAATATATTTCGCTGAATTTTTTTATATATTTTATGGAGCAATTTGAATATTACCTAAAGTTTTCCAAGCAATTTGTGAATTTTAAATCCGCTTAAAAAATGTTTGAAAAATTAGGTCGCATATTGCTCAATGTATTTCATTTATTCAACCCGGGTTCAATCCAAAACTTATTGGGTGATATCATTCATTTATATTTCCATAGGTCCTACAGACCGTCTGAATAACATACTAAAATTTTATTTTAAGTCATTTTTACGGCAGTTATCGTGCTAACGGACTGACAGACAGACATACAGACAAACAGACAAATAGACAGACAGAATGAATGAACAAAGTCATAAACACTTTTCAACTTTGTTGTAAAGTGTTAAAAAAATGTTGCTACATGTAATGACCGCTAGCTGCGGAAAGTAATATTGAAATCCGGAACAAAATTTCATTCGATTATTTTAAATTTTCCTTTATTTTCTACCCGATATTCGGTTATTTTTAAATTTCAATTCGATTACTTTTAAGATCCCATCTCAAAGTTAACATGAGTGTAACAAAATTTTATGCAAGGTTTTCAAATGACTCCTGATCAAAACACATCAAATATGAATTACCCCGTTTAAGTGTTTCAGCTAATTGCAATGTTTGTGAAACACAAATGGGTGCTTGATATCATTAAAGGACTACTGTGCCTGGTTATATACTCCTATTGCAGACAATTGACGCAATTTGAAGCTGTCTTAATGTTCCTTTGCTTGCAGGTAATTGCAAGATGCGCTTTACGTATCATATAACAAGCTTAAAACATTGTAGTTTGTTCGTTAATTAAAATATTTAGCGTGGAAACTCACGAATGTAACGATATTCCACCTAAAAATGATCTGTTTCTGTCAAACTCATGGCATGCTAATAATAAAATATGAAAGAATGAAACGTACGGCAGCACGTCGCTTATCCGGATACTTTTTATCCCAAACCTTATTGGTCGAAGTCTCCAATTATGAAAACATCAAATTTCTCGTTTGATATCAGAACATTGCACCTGCTGCTGGTGCAATGTTTCTGTCAGTGATTCCGATGGACGCCAATGCCTGCAAAGGGGGATCGAACTGTTTGGGATAGGGTATGTCAAACACCTGTCTGTTTAGGAGCTTCTTCGTTTGGGATGCACGCTGTCCTACCCGTAAGCAACAGATAAATATGTAAAATAATGTTATATATTAAAATAAAAAACTTTTTTTGTCGATTTTTGCTCATTTCAACGTCCACCGTCCACGAAAACCATCTGAATCACTAAATATGAGTGGGTTCAAATTCATTTTATGAATGTGTAAAATGTTTTCTCTTACTGTAGTCTCTTTTGTAAACCAGATGAAGAAAACACTCGTACAAACAACCTTTCATATGACGTGAATCTACACTTGTTATATGCTGAAGTTCGAAGGGTGGTGCGGATTTATCGATTTATCGCCAATTTGGCTTCTATAGAGATTCTATAAAAAGAGTCATCACTCAGTTGTAGAGCAGTTGACTTGATACGGACTGCATTGAACTGTGATATTCGTCTGTGATTTCGAAAATAGTAGAAAATAATCGTTCTGCGATTTCGAAAATAGTAGTGACTGTGTTGTGAAATGAAATTAGTCAATGTATCAGAGAATAGTATAGATAGTTTTGTGAAAGTAGTGGAGTATTTAAGTGGTATTTTACTTTATATTTCTCTTTTTTACGCTGTGCTTCTGAATAAACGTGTTATTGATCCAGAAATTTGGACTCGAAACATTTGTATCCTGAGTGTACACCCACTTTTCCAGAGGATAGGTTTTAGCAAATTGGGTTCAGAAGTGGGATAGAAAAATAATTCAAAATTTCCAGATAACTAGCACATTTATTCACACACACAGCGTAAACAGGAATAAAAAAATCTGATGTGGGCAGCACATGACTTTCCTTATACAATGCAATGAATTTACTAATTTTACAGTAAAAAAATACTATTCTTATAGTCGATACTTATATTTTTTCCAAGATAATGAATTTCCTTCAACTAGTCGTTGATTTAGTAACATTTTTATCCATTTGGCGAGATTTTCGTTAATTTGGCAACATTTAAAAATGTCGCAAAGTTGGCGACATTCTGCTAAATTCGTCGCCAAAATCTCGCCAAGTGTTATGGACGGAGAAATAATTTATTCTTACAGCGGATAAATGACAATTTGCGTTCAAATACAAAAACGTTACTCAAAGAGTCTTTTCTCGTGAATGGAACGAGTTAGATCCACGAGATTGATGTCACCCAATTTATCGCATGGTATTACATATGAAAAGTGAACATGTTTCTCAATAGGAAATTTCATTTTTTTTTATATGACTTTTTGATAATTATTTTGAAAAATGTGCAATATCTAAAGAACGGTTCATGTTAGCGTTCTAAAATTAATGTCAATCGTTTTTTAATGAAAAATTACATAAGAAATATCTATTTAAGTAATTTTATTAGCAGTTTTGAATTTTTGACAATTTTTTCAAAATTTCACTCGAAAATTTAAGACGCTTCTGAACATTCGATTGCGTATAAAAACAATAGGCGTCCAGTGTTTACGGATTGGGATTTTTGTACCAAATTTCGTTCGAATCGGTCCATTCGTTCTTCAGTTATCGTCTCCACAGACCACAGACTCACTGACACACACACACACACACACACACACACACACACACACTGTACACACACACACACACATACACACACACACACACACACACATACACACACACACACACATAGAGCCATCACTTCAAAAATGTTTGATTCGTGATCAGGCATACTTGAATCGTGCTCTCCCGTCGAAAACTCGAATTCGAATTTTAGACCTCGTCACAGTACTGTCCTTATACATTATGTATATAAGGAAAGTAATACAGCAAAACAGCACTTAAATGCTTCACTAATTTCACAAAACAACAGACGCTACTTTCAAAACATTGACATATTTCATTTCACAAAATATCTTGTACTGTTCTCAAAACATTGAAATATGTTACAGTTCAAGTTAGCTCGTATCGCGTTAACTGCTATCCAATTGAGTGATGTCTATTTTTATAGACTATGTGTATAAACTTCTAGATATATCTTATATTTCGTAGAATATTCGTTATTTCAAATTGTTTCTTGAACTTTCGAAATGTCTCTCAATGTCGCTAAATTTGGTGATAAATCGCCAAATCTGGAAACACCGTTCCTGCTTCAGCATACGGAAAATCTAAATTCTTTACACTAACAGAAGACATTTGAACAAAGGAATGAAATGTAATTTAACAAGTTGACACGTTAAATACAGTATTTCTTTAAAGGCTTTGAATGCATTAAATTATGTTTCTATGCGTTGAAAGACATATATTTGGAAGATAACTAAATTTTCCAAATAAAGAATTACTATGTATGAAATATCACTGTGTTAGTGTAGTTATTTATTGAATTGACTCTTATAAAAATGCAGAGAATATTAATATAAATCGCAGAAATGTTTTATTATTTTTAGGATAAATATTTCTACTCAAAATTAAAAATTTGATGTGGGCAACACATGGCTTTCCTTATATAAGGCAATGAATTTACTACTTTTACAGAAAAAAAATAGATTTTTCTTATAGTAGATACTTATAATATTTTCAAGATATTGAATTTTGGACAATTAGTCGTCATTTTCATTGATTTAGCATCATTTTTATCCATTTGGCGAGATTTTCCTTAATTTGCCAACATTTAAAAAGTCGGCAAGTAGGCGACATTCCGCCAAATAAGTCTCCAAAATCTGGATGGATGGAGAAATAAGTTATTTTATAACAAATAAATGATTGGCGTTCAAATACAAAATTATTACTCAAAGTATATTTTCTTATGAATGGAACGAGATAGATCCCCGACAATGATGTCACCAAATTTATCGCATGACATTGCATGTGAAAAGTGAGCATGTTTCTCAACAGGTAATATTTTTTTTAATTTATGGAATTTTTTGATAAATGTATTTTAAAAATGTGCAATATCTCGAGAACGGTTCATGCTAGCTTCCTAAAGTTTATGTCAATGGTTTTCTAAGGAAGAATTACATAAAAAATGTCAATTTAAGTAACTTTATTAAATGTTTTTATTTTTTGATGATTTTTTCAAAATTTCATCAAAAAATAAGGGGATTCTGAACATTCGATTGTATTTTAAAGCAATAGGTTTTTGTACCAAATTTCATTCGAATTGGTCCATTCGTTAGTGAGATATCGTCTCCACAGACTCACACACACACACACACACACACACACACACACACACACACACACACACATACACACACACACACACACACATACTTTCACACACACACACACAGACATCGCTTCAAAAATGTTCGATTCGTGATCAAAGATGCTTGGAACGTGCTCTCCCGTCGAAAACTCAAATTTGAATTTTTGACCCCGTCACAGTACTTTCCTTATACATTATGTATATAAGGAAAGTAAAAAGTAAAAAAATTCTAAAATTGTTCAATCGACTAAAATGTAAAAAGAAAAATGTTTATTAAAATATGGCATACCGTGAAATAAAAGGTGTTATAACCTGTTTCAAAAGCAAAAAATCTGATGTGGGCAACACATGACTTTCCTTATATAATGCAATGAATTTACTACTTTTACAGTGAAAAAAATAGATTTTTCTTATAGTAGATACTTATATTCTTTCCAAGATATTGAATTTTCAATAATTATTTGTCATTTTCATTGATTTAGCGTCATTTTAATCCATTTCACGAGATTTTCATTAATTTGACAGCATTTCAAAAAGTCGCCAAGTTTTCGACATTCCGCCAAATTCGTTGCCAAAATTTCGCCAAGCTTTACTGGCGGAGAAATAAATTATTCTTATACCAGATAAATGACTATTGACGTTCAAATACAAAAGTATTACTCGAAGTATATTTTCGCATGAATGGAACGAACTAGATCCACGAGAATGATGTCACCCAGTTTATCGTGTGGTATTACATATGAAAAGTGAACATGTTTCTCAATAGAAAATATATATTTTTTATTTTATATGACTTTTTGATAATTTTTTTTAAAACTGTGCAATATCTCGAGAACGGTTTATGTTAGCGTTCTAAAATTTATGTTAATCGTTTTCTAAGGAAAAATTACATAAGAAATGTCTATTTGCGTAACTTTATTAGCGGTTTTGATTTTTTGAAGATTTTTTCAAAATTTAACTCAAAAATCTAGGGGGAATTCTGAACATTCGATTACTTTTAAAAACAATAGGTTTCCAGTGTTTACGGATTGTGATTTTTGTACCAAATTTCGTTCGAATCGGTTCCTTCGTTCGTCAGTTATCGTCTCCACAGACTCACTAACACACACACACACATATTTTTACACACACACACACACGCACACACACACGCACACACACACACACACACACACACATACTTTCGCACACACACACACACATACTTTCGCACACACACACACGCGCGCACACACACACACACAGACATCACTTCAAAAATATTTGATTTGTGATCAGGGATGCTTGAAACGTGGTCTCCCGTCGAAAACTCGAATTCGAATTTTCGACCCCGTCACAATACTTTCCTTATACATTATGTATATAAGGAAAGTAAAAAAGGGATTTCTTCTACAAAATATGTTAGTAAGAGCACCAGTTCGAACAAATGTAGAAAGACACTTTCTTTCCGCTGTCGGTATTTGGACAGACAGGATATTTGAAAAAAGGTGTAATATCTCGAGAACGGTTCTAGTTTACTTTATAGAATTTATGTCATTCGTTTTAGAATAAAAAAAAATTATTCAAGTCAAATCAACCAAATCAAAAATTTTCAATCAGAAACAATTCAAGTTTTCAATGGAAGACAATGTTTTAATTTAAATATATTTCTAACGTTTTAGACATGATGTTTCTGTGTGGGTGTTGGTTATGCCTGTGTATGTTTCCCTGACACTGTGGATATGATGTATTTCAAACGAATTAACTGTTTCAAACGAAATTTAGAGCGATTAAAAGAATCAGTGAATATTGGAAATCTATTGATCTTAAACTCATTGGAATGGTCAGACGACACAAACTTTCAATTTTCGAATGCATTTTTGAAAAAAATCATTATAAATCTATATTAAAAACTATTACACGAAGTATCATCTCTCGTTGAATGGAACAAACTATATCCGCGAGAATATTATTAACAAGTTTATCGCATAATGCTACAAATGAAAAGTTAACATATTTCATAATAGGTTTTTTTAAATATTATGTGATCTTTTGATACATTTATTTGAAAAAGCACAATAACTAGATAGCAGTTCGTTAAATTTATGTCAATAGTTTCCCAACGAAAAATTGCATAAGAAATGATTATTTAAGAACCATTATTGAAGGTTTTGATTTAATGATGATTTTTTTAAAGTTTTATTAGAAAATTTGGAAATTTACTGTGCGTTCGATTGCGTTTAAAATCAAAAGGCTTCCAGTATTCACTGATTGTAGATTGTGCATCAGATTTCATTCGAAACGATCCATTCGTTAGAGAGATATCGTCTGCACATGCTTGCTCACTTACAACTATATACATATAGACATTCTCACCCAGAAATGACCAATTCGAGTTCAGAGATGCTTGAAACGTTCTCTTCGGTCAAAAACTTGAATTCGAATTTTAGATCCAATCACAATACTTTTCCTGTACACTATACTACATATTTAGTGAACGTGAAATATACTCCATAAAAATTTCAGTAATCAAACAATAACGAGATAATGTATGATCTAATAAAATAAACACCTGCTTTAAAAATGAGTTGCAATCTAGTTCCTTGGCAATTGTGAATAATATTTATTTAGGATCATACATAAATAATATCTTACAACATAATGTCTTAATTGAAAATCGGCATCTGGATATTAATTAAAATGCATGCATTTCATTTCAACTTAAGAATAATAAAAACATATTCTTAAAAATAGTATTTGATCAATGAGATGGATACAGAATGGCTTTAGCTATTTGACATGCTAAATGAGAAATTAAATGAAATTTTTTAGAGACATTGAATTCAATAAATCTTGTTTTTTATCGTGAAAGGAAATTAAATGTGGGACAACTTGATTTTTAAATAAAACATGGCCACGAAGGAAATTTTCTGCTGAAATATTTATTCATAATGTTGTCTTAGTTTTAGACATTTTTATTAAACTAAACATTTTATTAAACTATTTTATGAACCTCTTGCTAGCTGAAACTCGTCAACCACCGTAACGTCGCACACTGAGCACTTCCTACCAGTGACGTATTATGCTGTCTGCTAAGCATGCATAATATGCATTATATGCATTATATGCTGTCAGCTAAGCATGCATAATATGCATTATATGCATTATATGCTGTCTGCTAAGCATGCATAATATGCATTATATGCATTATATGCTGTCTGCTAAGCATGCATAATATGCATTATATGCTGTCTGCTAAGCATGCATTATATGCTGTCTGCTAAGCATGCATAAAATGCTGTTTGAAACAGTTTTGTGTGATAGTACTAATTTTTATAAACAGCGTTATGGCATACCAATGGGAGGGAGATGCTCTTCTATACTCGCCGATATCTATATATGGGGAAGGCACAAATATATTGAATGAAATAATATATATTCGTTACGTGGATGATATTTTGTGTGCATGTACAGATAGTCGATATATTTTGGATTTCACCCTTTATACAGACAGCTTATCTTTGACAGAAACAGAACATAATCAAGATCAAAGCATAAATTGTCGTGATTTGACTATATACAAGAAAAAATCTGATGTGAGCAGCACATGACTTTCCTTATATAATGCAATGAATTTACTACTTTTGCAGTTAAAAAATGTTATTCTTATAATAGATACTTATATTATTTCCAAGATATTGAATTTTCTTCAATTAGTCGTCATTTTCAATGATTTAACGTCGTTTTTATCCATTTGGCGAGATTTTCGTTAACTTGGCAGCATTTAAAAATATCACCAAGTTAGCTACATTCCGCTAAATTCGTCACCAAAATCTCGCCAACCACTATGGACGAAGAAATAAGTTATTTTTACAGCAGATAGATTACTATTGACGTTCAAATACAAAAGTATTGCTGAAAGTATCTTTTCTCGTGAATGGAACGAGTTAGATCCACGAGAATAATGTCATCCCATTTATCGCATGATATTACATATGAAAACTGAACATGTTTCTTAACAGTTAATATTTTATTTAATTTATGGGATTTTTTGATAAATTTATTTGAAAAATGTGCAATATCTCGAGACCGGTTCATTCTAGCGTTCTAAAGTTTATGCCAATCGTTTTGTAAGGAAAAATCCATAAGAAATGTCTATTTGCGTTACTTTATTAAAGGTTTTGATTTTATGATGTTTTTTTCAAAATTTTACTCGAAAATTTGGGGGGTTCTGAACATTCGATTGTGTTTCAAAACAATAGGCTTCCAGTATTCACGGGTTGTAATTTTTGTACCAAATTTCATTCGAATCGCTCCATTCGTTCGTGAGATATCGTCTCCAAAGTCTCACTGACCCACACACACTCACACAGGCATCACTTCAAAAATATTCGATTCGTGATCAGGGATGCTTGAAACGTGCTTTCTGTCGAAAACTGGAATTCGAATTTTCGACACTGTCGCAATACTTTCCTTATTCATTATGTATATAAGAAAAGTAATAAAATGGTTCAGTGGGCTTACGACATTATGATAAACGTAATGACTGGTACGTTTAAGATAAATTACATAATACTTTGGAATACGTGTTTACATCGTAACGTATGCCGCAATATTGTATTAATCTTTTTGATACTTAGCAAAAGATTACATGATTGTAAAATAGATCGATATGATGGCGATCATCGTTTCCAGAATGAGGCAATTGCAAAGGGACTCCCAAGACGTTTTCTAAGCGACGTCAGTCACGAGTTTTGCAATGTAACCGTAACGGTGAGTTTTAATCTCTTTTAAATAGAAGTACATAAGAAGTTTGAGAAGACGGATGTATAGAACTGTTGTGGATTAGTTTGTAATGATGTGGTTTGGTGGTATAAACGTTGAATTTGTTATGAGTGCTTTGGTGATATTTGTACTTTGGTTATGGAATGTGTACAGGGTTAGTTTGTAAAGTTTTTAGTTTGTTGTTTGATATAATGTTTTTTGTGATGAATATTGTGATCGTGATGGGATTTTTGATATTTTTGGATATTTAATCTACAAAATTAGTTTAATTATTCATTTTATTTCCATTTTATTTCATTTCTTTTGTATTTTAAGTATTGAGTTCTTTTTGAGTTTTTTGCAGTGCATCGGCTTCCGGGAGTGTCGTCATGACATAAAGCTGGCTTAACCGGAAAGTGGGAGTCACAATCCCCTCCGATCATTTTTGATACATTGCTTTTCTTCTATTGTATTTTAATTATTACTTTATATAAATATACTTGATTGAGCAGCTTGGCGCCGAAGGGTATGTTTTCTAGAAGTAATTTGGATATTTCGAAGTAATTATGATATATATAATATATAAATATATATATATATATATATATATATATATATATATATATATATATATATATATATATATATATATATATATATATATATGTATATATATATATATATATATATATATATATATATATATATATATATATTTAGAAACCTAAAATTTTAATTGGAGTACAGAACATACATTAATAAATATCGACAAACAAATAGAAATAAATTTCCTTCAAAACTTCACTTGATCAATGAGAAGGAAAAAAGAGTGCATTAACAATTTGGCATGTTAAATACCCAAATTCTTCAAAGGCTTTAGAGTACGATAAATCACGTTTTTTATTTGATGAAAGAAAATTCTATGTAGGATAACTGGATTTTCAAGTAAAGAATTCTTTTGAATGAAACATTACTCTGTTGAAATAGTTATTTATTGGACTGCATTTCAAAAGAACATTCAGTTTGGATTTAGAAAAAGCTTGGCGTTGAAATATTCTTCTTGTCTGGAAATAATAATTCAATAATATGCAATAACTCGCTGCAAAAATTATTAATAAAAAGTAGTAGCTGCTGCAAAATAAAACTCAGGCTGTTAGTAAAAGATATGCCTACATTAAATATAATGCTCATGTAAAGTTTTTCCTCACATGCACGTACATATTGAGGAAATGTTAAATAAAATACTAATGTTTATTAAAAACCTAAATTATTTTTAACATTAAATAAGTGAGTCCATGGATTATTAAATATAAATAATTTAATTCGCACATTTTGACAATATTATCATTAATACATTCAATATGTTAGAAAAAATGTATCCATATACATTATATGTAGAACTGTTTTTATTGATATGAATCATTTCGATAATTTTTGTGAAAGCTGTATAAATTTTATATCATTAAAGCAATTCTATTAATATAAAGACATATGATGGATTTTGCTTACTCATGATACAATATATAGGGATTTAAAATCTTTCAGCAGCCCCAAAAATGAATGTGCATTCCTAAGTTTATACTTTTAGTCTATCTGTAGTAAGGTGCTACACCCAAACACCTAAAATCCACCATCGAGCAAAAGTGATTGCAGTGCCCTTAGCGGAGAATCGATGAAGTTTGGAAAATAACTCGACAACAAAGCCAGATAAAGAAGTAAATGGAGTGTTGTTGAGACCCAGACCGTCCGACCTACCAGAAAGGTGTAAGGTAACTGTTTGAACGGCCGGAGTAAATGGAGTGTCGAAAGCCCAGACCGCCCTCTCGTACAAAGACATGGAGCAGCAAAATTGACGGCCGGGGAGTAAATGGAGTGTTGAAGACCCAGACCGTCCGACTCGTCAACAAGGACTTGAGCATCTATTTGGACGGCCGGAGGGAGTAAATGGAGTGTGGATTAACTCAGCTTTCTTACACGAGAATCTCTTTTCATCCAGCTTATGATTTTTATCTATTTTATTTCATTTTATTTGCAAATATTGCGAGAAAAATATGAAAAATCTGTATTTTTGGCCCAAATGGTTACAATTTTAGCATGCTTTCCTTCTAATTTAAAGCTCTTGAAAAGAATTTCGATTGGCACCAAGTTTGACAATGTACCCCTCGAAGGTGGTGGTGATGGTGGTGATGGTGTGTGTGAGAGAGAGGGGAGTAATGACGCAATGAATACAGAAATTGTATGGCGGCTATTTTTTACTACAATGATTAAAACAGTTGAGTTTCATGATCATTGAGCCATAAATAACATAGTTGATGTATGATTATGTCAAATTTATTCCTATTCTGCTATATTAGGAAAACATAAATTTTCAAATAAATTCGGAAGTTTTTGTTCGAATTTCAAAAAATTCTATCTAGTTCTATATATTTTGTTAAGAAACCCGGATATAAAATTTCGTGAACATCCATTAATATTTGTGAAAGGTATTGTGTACCGAAGAAATCTACCACAAACAGACGACAGACAGCACTCTAAAAATAATCAAAATGTACGAAAGAGGTTCTCAATTATATATTGGCTTCAAAATCTCGAAATCAAAAGTTTTTGTGAAAACAATACTTTCTTTATACTATATTATATAATATGAAAAAGTAAGTACAATAATAACAATAATGTAGAGTATTGATTAATTAGTAGAAATCATCAGATTAACAGATTAACCACCTATAGGCACCGACCTAAAGGTTTGCATTTATTACAGCCTATGGTGGAGGAATATCTGCCAGAGTTAGAAATCAAAACTTAATGCCAAGATAAAAATGATAAGTAATTATATACAATATGTTTGTCTATTCTAGATACAGATAGTAATTCACAAATATTTCACATCCATAAACACTTATGTGCAGAACTGTTTAGAATGGAGCAACTAAATATATAAAAATATTTCTAAAATTGGTTATTGCATACACAAAATGCCACGAATAATTTTCAACGATATATATATATATATATATACAAAACTATACATAAATACAGACATACATACAAAACTATATATACAAGAAATCTCACAGATTACCATGGCTTTCACTAGTATATTAATACATACAATGATGTTTGCAATGATTAAAACAAGTGTGAATTTAAAATTAATTTGATTGCAGTATTTATAACAAAATTTTGAAGTACTACGAATATATATTTGAAGTACTATAAATAAACAGTGAGCGAATGTGGGACTGTTACCAGTAATAATTCACAAGATATATCCGTTTTCCTCTAGGAATTGAATTATAGAGTTTATTCTCTGTTTAGCTCAGCTATTACCAAGAAGGTTTTTTGGTAATAGTTGAACTAAACAGAGAACAAAATATATTATTCAATTCTTAGAGGAAAACGAACGTAGAAATTAGCAACAGGAACGCATAGAACGCGCACATGAAATGCAATAACAACAAAAAAAACAAGAAAGATCAATCATGCTTAAAACATTGATTACGAAACACTTTCCAACTTCAATGCAATTTTGCTTAAACAAGTCTAAAATGCAATACATTCCTCGGTAATATTTTGAAACTTATCACAATACTGCTTTAATTTATTATATTTGAAAACTTAAACCTTCATCGAAAAAAATGAACTTCATTCAAATGACGGCATTGAAACATAAATTGCCTGGTTTAAACATCTCTAAAATGTTATACATTCCTCGGTAATAGTTTTAGAATTATCATAATACTACGATAATTTATTATATTTGAAAACTTCATCGAAAACAACTGAAATTAATTCAAATGACGTCATAGAAAAAATAACACGCCTGGATCTCTCTATAAAAACAGGATTTCATTCATACTTTCTCCCATTCATTTCATTCATCACAATACTATAATAATTTATTTTATTTAAACATTTTGCTTAAGACCGTGGAGCTACAAAAAATTAAACTCTATGCTTGAAACTTCAGCGAAAAACATCGTCCTTCTCTTTATGAAATCAATTAATATTTCATTCATATCAGCCATCCAGACTCCATGGACTAAATTATTTTGTGTTAAAAAAATACAGGAATTCTAATACAACTCATTCTATATATTTTGCTGTTTACATTTTACATAGGTGAAAAATAGGCTTAGTTGTAGAAATAATCAAATTTAGATGAGCATTTAAACTCAAATATATTGTCATTGCGTTGTTTCAGTATGTAGATGCACAGAATTTAAGCAAAAATAAAGTAGTTTTAGGACGGATACAACACTCAATATGAATTAAAAAGAACTTAAAAAAATCACGATTTTGAAACAAGATGGATGCCATATATCATTTTGAAGTGGGTCATGTGATCGTTTCATATCATGGTCACGTGAACGCTTCATATAAGAGGTGTAATTATTATTTTAATTTTTATTTAAAAAACTACTGAATATATTTCGCTGAATTTTTTTTTATATATTTTATGGAATAATTTGAATATTATCTAAAATTTTCGAAGCAATTTGTGAATTTTAAATCCGCTTAAAAAATGTTTGAAAAATTAGGTCCCATAGGGCTCAATGTATTTCATTTTTTCGACACGGGTTCAATCCAAAACTAATTGGGTAATATTATTCATTTATATTCCCATGGGTTCTACAGACCGTCTGAACAACATACTAAAATTTCAGTTTGATTAAGTCAGTTTTACGGCAGTTATCGTGCTAACGAACAGACAGACAGACAGTCAGACAGAATGAACAAAGTCATAAACACTTTTCATCTTTGTTGTAAAGTGTTAAAAACCTTCATACTTCCTTCGTTGGAAGATGCTGTGACACCTGCTATACTTTTCAAACTATGCGGTAATATTCTCTCTCAATTTAAAATTTGCATTGCCACTGAATAAGGGAATTTTGAGGAGACTCTAAGGTAGATTCCTGTAGACGTAAATGTCGATTATTGTATCATTCTGATTAAAAGGAGAAATCACCTGAAAACCATATTGCGCTAAAGAAATACTTTCTGTACGAATACGGTCTAGTGCCATTTTTTACGTATAAGACATTTCTCTACAGCTTTGAAATTGACATATTTTTCTTCAGTCTCACTTTCGAAGAGTTCGTGTTCCCAACCTCTTCAATTCTCCTGTAAGGGCGTTGCAATAATTTTTATTCATTCGGGAATTGTTATTTTACTCTATAGGTAGAACAAACATAAACACTCAGGGGCCATTCATTATAAAGGTATAGGAGGTAAATAAGAACTCTCAAGGGAACCCTCTGTTAATTCCTTTAAATTGTAATTATAACTTAAAAACAAATCCTAAAACAAACATACTTAAAACATCCTTTGTATCGTAAATAATTATGTGGTGTAAATACTTATAAATTGATTAGTATTATTGAATATGTGGTGATAAATTGGTTTCCTAATGCTCCTTAAACAGCTGCGTTCTGAGTAACCCTCTAAACTTCTTTCAAAGAGAAATATTTACTTGCCGTTACTGTAACGAAAATTCAAATGATCATTAAAGAGTATTTAGAGTATCCAAATTCATTTTTATGAAGTTATTTCCAGATTTATTTTATTACAAATCATGCTCGTTATTAATTACAATATTAATCTTTATTTTTTTTAAACAATGTGAGACTTAGAGAGAGCGAGATAGAGAAAAACCAGCGTGGTGCTTGGCATTGGCAGACTGGAATGAATTTAAGAAATCTCTCAACATATGAACGTATAGCAGTGTGCACAAACATTTGTACTAAATGAAACCTTATTGGCACATCTGAGTAGTTTACTGACACGGCATTGATAACTGCTCCTTTAACCGATACATTTCCGACTTTTTTATGGTCTCGCTCATCTTGAAAATTATTACCTGTCCTTTTTGGTCCTGTGTTTTACTCGACTGTACAATGCGGGTTTTTTTTTACACATTTCATGTTCTAAAAATCTTCTTTATTTAGTTGAAATAACTTTTTCCTGAACTCGGCTTTGGAGAGAAAAGCCTTCCTTCAAGACTCCGGAACCTAATTGGTGGTACAAGCCCCTCATCACTGCATGTGGTTTATGTGTGAGTCATGATTGAATGTATAATTACCTCACCTTTCTGTCATTGTTTCTCCAGTTTGACCCTCAGCAAAGTTTGGGAACCCACCCCCCACAAGATTGTGGTCTGAGTTCCAGTTTTATTTATTACTTATAAACTAATCTTTGACTTTATATCACTGTACTTGCTATGTCGTCTGGCCTATTTATTACCACGTACTCGCATTGTCATCTAACTTCTTCAAATTTGTGAAAACTTTTTGATCTTTCTTTCGTTCTCCTATTTCTCAATGTTAAATTCATATTTAATAAAAACATATTTGACTCTTTTGTTGGCAAAGACATGCTAAATATGTCGCACTCAAATTCAGTATTCAAATAATGCATACTGCTCAAAATTAAAAGCGTTTCAGTATTTTAAAGTTGGTGCAATCCTACTATCCCGTTTGAATATTACAATATGTTCTAAACATAAGGTCGGGTTCCAAGTGCAGAGAACAGCATACATGGGCCGGGATTGAACTTATTATATGCTTGTCAACATTTAAAAACTGATACTCACTGTGACAGCAGAAAAACATGCTATGTGTCCCGATTTTTCGAATCTCTATGGAAACAACAAATTCAGGTTAACAGCACATCCGGCTTCAAGTTCCTTAAAGTCTGAGCTCAAGCTGCTTGACTCTACAAAGGTCAATAAAACTAACTGCTATATAATAGTGAATAAAAGACATGGACTAGTTTCTAAAACCAAAGCTTCTTTCTTCGGGATAGCGCAGGCTAGTAAAAGCAAAAGCAATGGAGGCATCCATTGTAACGTGTAATTAAGGAGGTAGAACGTTGTTAAACAAAAACTACAAAATTGAAAGTACAAAACGGAGGAGGATCGTGAAATAACTCATAGATTAGGAGTGTTTGACTACAAAGCACTCCAACAAACTTAAAGAAGGGTCTGTCAATTTCCAAATCCAAAATTTAATTGCTCTGTCAAACCTGAACGGTTGAGTCATGTTGCTGTTAAGGGAATTCTCAGATCTTAGAATCATGGTAGAAGACCTTACAATATGAAAATAGTGCAAATAAGAGGGAATGGCAAAAAGTAATAGTATTTGGCACCACAATGAACTTTAGATGCGTATGAATGATTTCTTGGATGTGTGTCTGAGGAATTTATAGCCAAGCAGCCCAAATCTATGGATTATTTCACTTCTTCACTTGGAGAGTTAATTCACGGAATTACTAAGGAGTGTTAACGATAACTGTGGCAAGTTTAATTACTTCACAAATTTTAACTTCACATAACAGTCAAGGATTATTTGTATTACATAATTAGTCTCACATACATATGTGTTTCAGATATTTGTTTCACAAATGATCACCAGGGATATTCGACTACTTGAAGCACATTTAAACATATTTTCCTTGTTACCATTTCAATTCCGTGATAAAGTGCGTTAAAATGCAAAAATTGATCACGCGGGTGGTGAAGCCTAAGAACGAGATTTCTAGATTTTAAAATGTCCTCTATCAGATTATGTCCTCATGATAAACAAATTTTATAGGTACCAAATCTTGTTTTCACTATAATACGGATTTCTACTTACTTACAGGCAACAAAACCATATGTATTTATATTATATATAAATGATAATAATATTTAAAATACTAAATGTACCGTATAGTAAGTACACTAGGAGTCGTATAAAATTTTTTTCCACCTAATATGAGTCATAAACTCTGGCATTCTCAATCTTTATGTCTTTTACAAAGCACAACATACCCTACTTTATTTACGATCTCTTATTGATAATCTTCAACAAGGGGCTTAATGGACTAAAGTCATATGTAGTAAAATCAGACATAAAAATATCTAAGTACTGGACAACCTCTATTAAAATTGTATGTGTCTACTGCAGTATTTTTATGATTTAAATGTTAGAGTTATACATTAAATATATGATACAAAAAAATAATGTTTGTCTTTGTTTTTTCACCTGCATTTGTTCACACACCATAGAGGCGGGCCAACGGCCGTACCGTGCTGAAAACACCGGTTCTCGTTAGATCACCGAAGTCAAGCAGCATCGGGCGCGGTTAGTACTTGGTGGGTGACCACCTCGGAACGCCGCGTGCTGTTGGCCATCTCGGGTGCGGTATCCCCGTGGTTTGCGCGCTAGATTTGCACGCTGCCACAAATGCCGCCGTGTTCATGCGGAGTACGATCACGTTAAACATGTGGGTCCGTAAGTCCTTCCGAGAGGTTGGTGGTAGGGGAAGGAGGGTACGGTCCCTGTGGATGCCTCCCCCACTGGGTTCCGGTCTAAATTGGGTGGCACTTCTCGGCCGTCCATACAGTTACCTTACACCTTTCTGGTAGGTCGGACGGTCTGGGTCTCAACAACAACAACACACCATAGAGGCCGGCCATCCATCCTGTTACTCTATGTCCTCGGATGAGTCGGGTGGCCTGGTCTTTCAACACAGAGGGAAATTCAAGTAATACAGATATGCGGGTTTTTTAATGATCTTGTTGCATTAAAAATAAAAATATTTCTGATAGACCAAATTTGTCTAAAGTGGTCGTGTAAAAATTTAAAAAGTGTAACTTTTTGAAAATTAATGATAGGACTATTTCATTAACATAGTCTAATTTCCTACCTTTCTTTCAATATTTTTGCAATTTACATTGCCCACTTATCTTCAACAGGTAAAGACTTAATGCTCGTTTCAATCTTTTCGGGCACCCTATATATATATATATATATATATATATATATATATATATATATATATATATATATATATATATATATATATATATATATTTAAATATATATATATATATATATATATATATATATATATATATATATATATATATATATATATATATATATATATATATATATATATTTAAATATATATATATATATATATATATATATATACATTTATATATATATATATATATATATATATATATATATATAAATAAATATATATATATATATATATATATATATATATATATATATATATATAGATTTATATATATATATATATATAAAAGAAAATACATCATCAAATTGAAAAAGGGGGGGAGGTACAAAGGAAAGGGGGAAAAGAAAGGAGAGTGTTTACAGGAACGACAGAAAAAAGGCCGGGGGGGATAGTGACCCCCCGTTCCCGGTTAAAGCACTTTTACTCTAGAAACACTCCCGGTGCCTCTGTCTTCCTGAAGCACTCCTCCGTCCGATGAAATCTATGAAACATCCCGAAGTATATAGACCATGAAGCAAAAAAGGGGACTTAAGATTGGAATAAACCTAACCTAATTACTCAACAGAAAAAAAGGATTCGAAAAAATATATAAAAGGATTCGAAAGGCATTATCATCCAGATTCCTATAACACCTTTCATAACAACAAAGTCCCAGAGATGGAGTCCTTGAGAGATAGATTTGCAATCACTTACATGGATAAAGTGCCATCGAATTACGTATTTGTCTGCAAAAAATACTATGTAGGCACTTTACGCAAATGTTACGAAAATGAAAGTGTGTATGAAGAGATCAATACCACCGATAAAGCCATGGAAAACCAAATCACAGCACTTTATAAACGTATAGGACATGATTTGAAATCTGTAAGATTTCCTTATCTTGTACTAATCCCAAAAATGCATAAAAATCCGATTAAATTTAGACCTGTGACAGTTGGATGCGGATCGTACCTTACTATAGCTAATATTAAGTTACTTTCTATTCTGACTCCATTACTAAAAGAAATCAAAAAGGAAGGGACCTGTATGGTGTCAAATTCTTTTGAACTTATTGACAAATTAAGCAGAATAAAGGATAAAATGTTTTTCAGATGCTTTGATTTTAAAGACCTTTTTAATCATGTAAATTTAAAAGATTTATCCGAAATTTTATTGGAGCTTCATGAGCATCACAATCTCCACTCTACCATCTCCCTCTACCAATATAAAATGCTGATAAATATTGTTTTGTTTGAAAACATACTGCACAACGGTATAGGTTTTTATCGTCAGGTGCAAGGCATCCCAATGGGGGGGGGGGGTTGCTTTTCGGTACTTGCAGATA